>CM028135.1:130075000-130245000 GCA_016271365.2 Neoceratodus forsteri | reverse complement strand
AACGGCTCTCGGTATGGAACATAGCGTGAAGCAATGTGAAAGAAGAGCACCAGGCTGTCCAAAGTGACCACTTCACCACTGCTACTACCACTACCACTTTATCAGGTGGGAAAAAAAGAGCTAGAAGCATGTCTAAATATGGTTATATAATAAATAATTGTTCTTAGGTGCATTTAGCTAAATAATCTCATTGGAATGAGGAAGTGACTGTGTGTGAGATCAGGGACTTGTTTGCCACAGTTGCAACTTGCTACCAGTACAATGATGTGATGTACTGGCTGCACCTCCCACCTACCCACCCCCAGGATGGTGATGATGTGGTCCAAAGGCAGGCAAGTTCCAGATCTCAATTTTTTTATACCAGTCTCCTGAATCTGACTTTTTGTAGAAGGGGTCAGTGTGTTTGTATGTCACCAATTACGTTTAGCATATCAACGGCTCTCAGTATGGATCACAACACAAAGCAATGTGAAAGAAGAGCACCAGGCAGTCCAAAGTGACCATAAAACACAAAAGAACCAAGCGCTCACAGGATCTTTAAAAATATACCATTTTACTGGAGAAGTGCTACCAAACAACATTGTTTGGTAGCACTTCTCCAGTAAAATAATATATTTTTGAAGATCTGTGAGCGCTTGGTTCTTTTGTGTTTTATGGATTTCCTGCCTACCTTGACCACAGCTGCTCCTTTATTTTGCTCTTGGTGCACTTAGTTTGTGTGTTTTTCAGTCCAAAGTGACCACTTCACTGCTGCTGCTACTACTACTACTATTAGGGGCAAAAAACAGAGCTAGCAGCATGTATCGATAAGGTTATATAACAGTTATTCTTGCTTAGGAGCATTTAGGTAACTGCTCTCCTCAGAATGAGAAAGTGACTGTGTGTGTGACACCAGGGACTTGTCTGCCACAGTTGCTACCAGTACAATGATGTGATGTACTGGCTGCACCTCCCACCCACCCCCAGGATGACGATGGTGCAGTCCAAAGGCAGGCAAGTCCCAGATCTCTACTTTTAACCAGTTTAGTCTGAAAATTGAAAGGTGATATTTCACTTAATCCACAGATGCAGCACAGGTACTGCTGTCAGTGTCATCTTCTTCAAGATTAGCATCACATATGTAGCCAAAGTTTGGCAAGTTAACTGTCAAGAACGTTAATTTCTCCACATTATCTGGTATTAAGTTTGTTCGTTTATCAGTCACAACATCCCCAGCAGAGCTAAATAAACATTCAGAACAGACACTGGAGGGTGGACATCCAATATACTTATAAGCCAGGGTAGCCAGCTTTGGCCAGCATGATTTTTTTCTGTTGCCAGTAAGCTAAAGGGTCATCTTTAATACTAATGTTGGGCTTAGACAGATATGCATCTACCATTCTTACTACTGAGCATGCATTTTCTCCTTGTGGAATTTAAATGTCTTGCAGATGGCCCCAAATGTCATCCTCCTCATTGTCTGCTTCTATACTGGTTTTTGAAGCAGTCTTTTGAATTTGAGGTGGTGTCATTGTAGTACTGCTTCCCAGTCCTCCTAATGAAACCTCATCTACTGCATCAATCAAAAGTTGCCTGCAGTTCAACTCCTCCATATCCTCAGAAACCAAATCGAAGGTGTCTGTTCCAGAAATGTGGATCTAGTAATGTTGCTAAGAGATACTCCTTGCTCCATGTCATGGTCTGCTAAGCATGTTATTGACTAGAAATTGGTTCATATCTAAGTTGCTCCTCATTTTCTCCAACTTTTCTTTGAGAAGTAGAATGAGTGGCATAACTTGGCAAAAAGATACCTTTTCTGTACTGACCTCTTTTGTAGCACTCATGAATGGTTTTAGAATGTGGCACAACTGTTCCAGCAGAGACCATTGAATAGAAGGGAGTACAATGCCATCCCCAATATCATTGTGCATGATTTACTCAGTGATAGCTACCTTTCGTTCAAGGATGCATTCAATCATAAAGTAAGTTGAATTCTACCTTTTTGGTACATCCTGAACAAGCTGGAGATGAGGAAGACCTTTGTCATTCTGGATATCAGCAAGGATGTCATGGGCTTTTACTGAATGGTTGAAGTGGTCACAAACTTTAAACACTGTACTCACAGTGGCTGATACTTGCCGATCATTATCCAGGAAGCTTTGATTGATTAGATTAAGACAATGTGCTAGACAGCGTATATGTACATTGTTGCCATTGTGAAGTGCTTTTTTAATATTTGAACCATTGTCGGCAAAAAAAACAACTTTCAAACCCTGCAAAGTGACCCAAACCGTAACTAGTCTTTCCAGTTCTTACTGAATGTGCTGTGCTGTGTGTGTCTTGAAAGTGAGATACATGGAGAACTGCCATTTTCTGAAAAGTGATCTTTTTTTTGAGCTCTAAGAGATAGTAATGGTAGTAGTAGTGCTAGTTGAAGTGGTAGCAGACAGACTAGTATGCGAGGATGATGATGAGTTGCCCATAAAAGTGACCCAGTGTGCAGTACAAGAAAGATAGGCAATAGTTTGGCTGCTGGTCCACATATCAGTAGTAAAGTGAGCTATCTTGCCCTCAGCCTCTCGGACAGCATGCCTTACTTGAAGTACTAAGCTGTCATACATCCTGGGCACAGCAGTTACTGAGAAGTATTTTCTACTTGGCATTAAATATTGTGGCTCTAAGTATTCCATAAGCCTTCTGAAACCCATGTCTTCCACAATAGAGTATGGCTGCAAATCAAGTACAATCATTTCTGCTATTTTACAATTTATTGCCGGTGCTATGGGATGGTTTCATGAATATTCAGACTTTTTAAAAAAAAACTTGTTTTAATTTCAATTGCATCTTGTCGGGGTAAAGTTACATTTGACTGGGGGTGTTATATAACTACATGCCGTGCCTGGTAAAACAGAGGACCTTACAGAATTACCATGAGGCAAAAGTTTACTTTTGGATCTTGCCTGGTAATCATCTCCCAGTGTTTCAGTAGAATGTTCCTGTTCACCAAGAGCCCTGCTAGATTTCCAGGCACAGATATTAGACTGTTTAGTTGAACCATATATAACGATGGGGTGAAGTCACAAAAGGTGTCACATCATTGTTGTGGTACCAAGATGCACTTTATTTTTCCCCCTACTAACTCAAGTATTGCAATGCACACATATAGCTTGACAAGCATCCTTGAGGGTTATGTAAAAATGATTCCAAACAATGGAGGTGGACTGTCTATGTCTAGTAATGAGCTCAGTAGGAGTCGAGTGGCTGGGTTTACGTGGTGAAGACATATCAGTGGAGGATTCAGGTTCATCAGGTGAGACACTCATAGAATCCTCTGCAGTACCATGCCATCATCAATACTGTCAGACCTTGTTTCACTTTGTGTTGCTTGTGCCTTTGACTTTTTCTTTTTTTTTTAAACTCAGCTTTATTGTTGTGCCAAGACAATATACAGACATAAAGATATTTAGACCATGTCCCATAACCAACATAGGTCTCTTATTTAAAAGTCCACCTATCATCCCATAAGTTATTTTCCTGGTTACTGGCTTCCTCATATGTCCATAATCGATATGTTGCCTTGACTATATGAAGATTCATAAATGTCTTCTTGATTCAAAAATAAAAAAACATAAAATTAATAGACTGATATTACACTACCATCAAATGATATTATATTTTCTGTAGCTTTCCGGCCTGGTCTGCACAGTGGTGGCCTACTACCATCAAATTAAATTATTAATTAAGCGGTAGCTGTTTCAGCTTGATGAAGCTAGAGGGCTATATCCCTCCCAGGTACAAACATTTACCCCTCTGTACTACAGGCGACTCAACTGGAGTCAAATTTATTTCAAACCACTACTAGGAAACCATGCCACCTCTCTAAAAGTTCTGCTTGGAATTTATAAAACCAGAGAGAGACAGATAGGGAACCACCAGGGAAGTGGACAATGGAGAAAGAGCAGGAAGAGCCAATCTCCCTTTATACCTCCAATCACCCGCAACCCCCCTTCTCACCTTTTAGTTTATACCCGAAGAGAATCCCACTGTTGCCATTGCTCCAAGTGCCTGTCCAAGGTGAGTCTGAGCCTGGCTGTAAGCTCCTCCATTCTCCTGATGTTTTCCACTCTACTTTTCCAAGCCCCTAACTCTGGGGGAGGGGACTTCAACCCTCTCCCTGTAATCTCCTTCAAAGCTGCAAGGCAAAGTGTGCTGAACAGCCTCCTTTGTTGCGCATTGCCTATAGCCGGATGTCTGCAACCCACTACCAGCACCTGGAAACTCAGAGGGACCTGCACACCCCAACCCCCTGTAGTACCCCATGGATCTCCCTCCAGTAATCCTGTATCTTTGGGCAATCCCAAAAGATGTGGTGATGAGTGCCTACCTGTCCATAACCCCTCCAACACAAGTCTGACTGACTCCCACCAAAATATTTTGTTATTGAGGGTGTGTGGAAAAAGCAAGAAAGACACTGCCAATGAAACTCTCGCCACCCAGGAGATGCTGTAGTTCTCCAGCCCTTCTCCCATGCCTCAGTCCACTGCTCTCCAGGGATCCTGAGACCACTCTCATGTTCCCACTTTTGTCTTAACATTTCAAAGTGTGCACTCTCTTCCCTTGGAGAACCTTGTATGCACCCGATATGAGTTTACTCTTAGTTGCCAAATGAACTGCCCAATATAGGAAGTGCTCTAGTGCCGTTAATTCCCTATTAATTTTTGGAATCAAGTTGTTTGACATTATATAGTGTCTGACTTGTATATATCTATGAAAGTCTACTTTTGTCAGTGGGTATCAGGTCTGAAGATATTCGAAGGATGCCACTCTATCATTGTGTAGGAAATTGTGGAACCAGGTGAGGGCTTGCCTGTTCCAATGTTGATATCTAGTGTCCAAACGAGGGGGAGTAAAGTGAGGGTCACCCATAATGGATGTAAGAGGACCCACACCCTCCGGAGTGTGGGTTATTTTCTTGGCCCACACCAACACCCTCAGAGTATGTTTTGTCCAGGGGTTCCTGTATGGCCTTCCACACTTCAGGGATTAGGGGGGCATGTGGCAAGGATACCAGGGAGATAAGCTGCATTTGCTGCGCCTCTATCTCCCTCCATCCGGTGTCACTCTTTTGTTTGACCCATGTTACCACCGGGGCTAACTGTGCAGCCAGATAATATAATATAATTTAAGATCAGGGAGTGCTAAACCACCCCTGCATTTGGGCTGTGTTAGAAGGCTGTTGCTAATTCACTTTCTGCCCCCTTGCCAGATGAATGTCGAGAGGGTTGAGTTTACTAGGTTAAAAAATGAGTTGGGAATGTTTATTGGGAGGGCTTGAAATAAGAACAATAGCCTGGGGAGACTGTTCATTTTGATCGTCTCTATCCTACCTCTCAGTGATAAGGGGAGCAGGTTCCACCTCATCAGGTCAGCCTTTATTTCCCCCAACAACTTACCATAATTCAGTTTAAACAGCTTTGAGAGCTGGGGTGAGATTTTAACCCCCAGGTATCGGACCGTATTTGCATCTGCCCATTTGAAAGGGAAGTTTTGTTTTATATCTCTGGGGAGTGTACCCCCAAACCTGATTGCTTCTGATTTGTCCCAGTTAATTTTATAACCTGAGACCTGTCCATATTCTTGCAATTCCCCTATCAACGCTGGGAGTGAGGATCTGGGAGAGGTCACAAAAAAAGGGTATCGTCTGCATATAGGGAAATTTTATGTTCTCTACCTCCCACTTGGACCCCCTTAATATTATTATTTGCCCTAATTGCCCTGGCCAGCAGTTCTATGCAAAGAGAAAAAGGTAAGGGGGAGAGTGGACACCCCAGTCTGGTACCTCTAGACAAATGAAACCTCTCCGTTGTAAATCCATTCACTCTAACTATAGCTTGTGGTGCTGCATGCAAAGTTTTGATCCCCATCCTGAACTTCGGGCCCATACCCATCTCTTCTAAGGTCCTGTGCAGGAACCTCCAGTCCACCCGATCAAAGGCCTTCTCTGCATTCATGAATAATGCTAAGGTCGGTTCCATTGAGGCCTGCTGGCTAGAGACAATGTTGAGCAGACGCCTGATGTTATCATGTATTAGCCTCCCATTAATAAAGCCTGTTTGTTTGATCCAGGTGGACTAGGGTCCCCACACATTCCTGCAGCCTGCGGGCCAAAGTCATAGTGTATATTTTCTGGTCCACATTCAGCAGCGAGATGGGCCTATATGAGCCACAGACTTCCCGATCCTTGTCTTCTTAGGGGATGACGGTGATCTGAGCATATTGCCAGCTCTGGGGGGTGCCTTCCCCCTCC
Organism: Neoceratodus forsteri; assembly: GCA_016271365.2. Lineage (NCBI taxonomy): Eukaryota > Metazoa > Chordata > Ceratodontiformes > Ceratodontidae > Neoceratodus > Neoceratodus forsteri. Next base: position 130,238,714 of record CM028135.1, on the reverse strand, counting down.
CAAATACCCTGACCTACTTTACCCAGCCAGGGAAGTAACTCTGCTTCAAGAGCCTTATAAAGCTCCCCCTCAATCCCATCTGGCACAGGAGCCTTCCCCGTTTTCAGTTCCCGAAAGCTTCGTTGGAGCTCTTCATCTGACAATGGGGCTTCCAATTTCTTCCTATTCTCTGCTGAGAGAGTGGATAACCGGACCTTATGCAAAAATGCACCCAACTTCTCCTGGTAATTCTCCACCTCCTCCTGGCTGTACAGCTTTATGTAGAAATTCTGGAAATGTGCTGCTATTTTTGTGGGGTCAGTTACATATTTACCCGCTCCTCCCTGTTTTTTCAAGCGAACAACCATTCTGTTGACTGTTTCTTTCCTGAGTTACCAGGCCAGCAGCCTCCCTGCTCTATTCCCCGCCTCAAAAAACCTTTAACGGGAATACCTTAATTGCCCCTCTATCTTGTCATCTAGAATTTTATTGAGTCTCCTCTGAGTGTCTTCCAATTTCTTCCTCACTTCAACATTATGGACAATTTTATGCTCTGCTTCCAAATCAAATAGTTTGTTTTCCAAATCCAAAGTCTCCCTCTGTTGTACCCTTTTCAGTTTAGAGGCATACCCCATGGTAACTCCTGTAATGACTGCCTTTAAGCTATCCCACCGAATAGCTGGCGTGGAGTCCTGGGGTGGGTTATCTACCTCAAACTTTCTCAATGTTTCCTTCAGGAGTTCTTTATATTCTTCCCTATTAAGGAGGGAGACATTTAACCTCCAAGAGGAGTTCTTGACCCTAGGACCTGGCCATAATCTTATGTTGAGCATACCATGATCAGACAAGGTTCTGGGGTAAATCCTTGAGTCCTCCACCCTATGAAGCCAGTCTGTCAAAATCCACAACATGTCCAGCTTGGAATAAGCCATATGTGGGGCTGATCAACAGGTATAATCTCGCACCTTAGGGTGTTGATGCCTCCAGACCGCTACTAACCCCAGCTCCCTGCCGATCCTTGCCAATATTTTTAATTTTTTTTTATTTTAGTTGTTTAACCAGGAGCAGCACACTAAGCTGAAAACTTTTTTACAGGTGCGACCTGGGAGCACAGGAAGTTAAGTGACTTGCTCAGGGTCACACAGTATGCAGGTGGAAGCTGTGGGATTCAAACCCAGGTCTGGTCTGCTGGATGTCAGCAGATCTGCAGCTCAGAGCCTTAAACCACTGCGCTATACTACTTTCCAATATTCATGTGGCCCTTGAGGGAGGGGTGCCCCTTTGGGCGCCTGACCTGTCCAAAACAGGGTTTAGAACAGTGTTAAAGTCCCCTCCTACTATAAACAACTCACCAGGAGGTGGGGCCATTCTTAGGAGCACATCTCTAAGGAAGACGCTGTTTTCTATGTCCTGGCTTGGCGCATATAAGTTAAGGATAGAGCATGGCATCTCTCTGTATCTACCCTTAAGTAGCAGGAATCTCCCCTCTGGGTCCTCTTGTTTACTAATTAACTGGAAGGGGCAGTTCTTATGAATAAGAGTTGTTACCCCCCCTTCGATGGGGGTGGGCTGTGTATGTGGCGTAATAGGCCTAGCCTACCCAAGAGTGCTTAAGCTTAGCACTTTCCTTTAAATTCAGGTGGATCTCTTGAAGCAGTGCTATTTCAATTTTGGCTTTTTGCAGTTCATTCAGGACCCTTTTCCTCTTAATTGAGTTCCCTAATCCCCTGACGTTGTATGAAGCAACTAACCCCTCAGCCATATTTCCCCATTATCCTCCTGTCTATTTCCAAAAGCAGGCAGCATGGTTTCCTTTTCCCTAATCTTAACAGAACCACTATAAACAGCATAGTGTAAAAATATTGAGAACTGATTAACATAAACATAACTTCCAAGTTGTACCGGAAAACATCCAGTCGATAGTCAAGATGTCCCTGTACCAACTAGACGAGGCAACTACCTAGGTGCCCAGCGCTAAACTTTCGCATTTGGGTGACGAAGCTTGTCGCTGACGTCTAACCGTCTGTACAAAGCCTTATGTCTAAACTCACTGGCTACGCTTTTCCTGAAAGTCCACCCCCGGTGGAGTAATATGTGGGTGAGGGTGGGGCGGGCCCAACTGTTTAGCCAGCTGAGGGATTCAAAAGGACCCAGGTGATCACTTCCCGATTGAGAGCATTCTGTTGGTCATGCCCTCCTCATCTCCCTCGTAAACCCATCTTATTAGAGAGGCGCCTCTCTCTCTCCTGCCCACAACCGAAGGCAAATACTGGGAACCAACCCAAATGGAACCAAGGTGCACCTCCCACTCCCCCCGAGAAAGGCCCAACGCCACTCCCCAATGCCCTTAAGCATGCCGTGGGCCACCGTCCCCCGAGAGGAAGCCAGTACACCTCAACTCCATTAATTTTGTGTAAGCCGGAGACCATATATAGATAAGACACTCCTATAAAGTTGTATTGGGAGGTCGGGCTCTTCCTTCGTTTGTCCCACCTGGTATATGAATCCCCTTCATCCCTTCTAAGAGGCAAAGAAAAATAACCAACTACCCCACCCCCCTAGCACCAATTCCCCTCCCCCTCCTCTGTTATCTTAACCAACTTTTCCCATTAGGCCTGACCCATGATTTTCGAGCCATCAGGCCTAGCAAAATCAGAGTTAAACTTGAGAGTCAGGAGGAGTCAATATTCAAAGGCACCCATTCAGTGGGCCCTGAGCATTGGAGCAGTCAAATATTTCACCTGATCCAGCAGATACACTTGTCAGCATTGGTCTTTCATTTCTTCCCAAGGGTCCATTCCTGCTGAGCCATCCTTTGCCCTGTTACTGGGGGGATCTGCCGAGGACAATCTCCCTCTCTTCCTCGTGCCTGCAGCCATTGTCCAGCTCCCAAAGCCATTATCAGCAACCGTTGGTCTCGACAAAAGATCCTGTGGAATACCCAGATTCAAAAGGGTTTGCCTGGCCTCTTCCAGTGACTGAAAAAATTGAGGACCCTCTGGCAAGAAAATCTTGAGCTTAGCTGGTGCAATCAAATGCATCTGAATGTTCTTCGTCGGTAAACTCTTTATGATCTCTAGAAGAACTCTCCATTTCTGCTGGGTAATAGGGGTGTACTTGTTGTCAAAGTACAGCCTCCTATCCCCAAATAGCACTTCTTTTTTTGCCCATGCAACTTGTAATATTCTGTTTTTGATTCTAAATCCAGAAATTTAAGGATGATTGACCTGGGTGTAGCGTTAGGGCCACTGGGTTTTTTAGCTAAGGCCCTATGTGCCCGGACTATGTTCAGGGGAGGTCAGCTGGGAGCTCTAACAGCTCTTTTAGGAATGAATTCTGAAAGTCCTCCATCTTACCCTGCTCAGTGTCCTCTGGTACCCCATAAATCCTTAAGTTATCTCTTCTGGAATGGAGCTCAAAATCATCAAGTTTGTCTTTTAGCGCCTTCTCACGACACAGAAGTGACTGCAACATCCCCTCGTGGCAGTCGACTGTTCTGTCCATGCTAGTCAGGCCTTCCTCGAGGTCTGCAGTGCACTTCTCCATTTCAGAAATATTTTTTTTGTTTTTTGTTTAGTTGGATAGATCCCAGTGTGTCATTTAATTTTGCCAGCTCTAAAGAGAGTCTCTGCGAGGTAATGGTAAATTCTTCCTCCTTGGGCTCCTCTGCCAGATTTGAAGTCTGTTGTAAAGTAGCTGCAGGTTTAGTTTTGCCAAGGGCCTTCGGGTCGCCTGAGCCGAGGTGATTGGCGGCTTCAGAAATTCCATCAACGTGTCCTTCACCCTCGATTTAGGAGGCATCGTGAAGCAGGTAACTGTGTTGAGTATCCGACTTGCTCTGGTATGGTTTCTGGTGCTGGGAGCAGTGTATTTATGAGTATTTACTCGCTGGGGGACGGAGCTCCATTGTTCAGCAGCTATTCAACATGGAGGCGGAACCGGAAGTCTCCCCTTTGACTTTTTCTTTGTCCCTTTTGACACTCTACTACCATCTTTATCCTTAACCATACTGTCACTGTCAGAACCAGAATAAGAGATAGCTAAAGGTAAAGTCACAAGCTCATCATCAGTCTCACCATGGTCATCACCATCATCATCATCAGATTCATAGAGCTAACACTTGCAGTCACACATTGTTATTCGATATGCATGTGTTGCAAGTTGAGCAACTCCACTGTGAGTTGTACCTGTAAGTGCTTTAACTTTACGTACAATTGAAATACTCTTTGTTTTTGCACTTTTCTCAGATAACTTGCTACTCTCTTTCAAAACGTTATTTGCTGTACTACTGAGCCCTTCTGACATAAACAGTCCACCCCCCCTTGCTGAGTTTTCAGTATTTTGAGATTTAGCCTTCACCATTGATAGTAGTAGCATTTAGCTTGGCCCCTTCAACAGACTGTGGTGCTTTTACTTTACTTTTTGGGCCACTTTTTTCTGGGCTCTTGAATAAACTTTTATGTTTACTTCCTTTGCCCTCGGCTTTTACTTTACTATATTTTGGAGTACTCACAATACCAGTCTGTAGCTTGTTCAGGGGCAAAAGCAAGTGGTGGTGGTGGTGGCTGTCAGGTTAATTCACACACAGATCTCTCACATGCACACACAGAGTAGTTCATGCACACACTGGACCTAGGCTATAAGTGCTGGTGCTGCAGCTACCACCCAGAGATTCAGGGACCCTGGCCTAACCCTCTGACACAGTACTTTTCCTTCAAGGATTACTTTTTTATTTGTTCCATGTGATGTGACGGAATGCCCTGCCCACTGAGGTCAGGGGTAAGGGGCAACAGACTTCTAGGAAAACATAAACTGAACTTACAAGCTCAAATGGGCAGACTGGGTGGGCCATAGGCCCTTAACTGCCGACACTGTCTATGTATCTATGAGCCAAAGTTTGTCAGATTTTATTTCACACACACACACACACACACACACACACACACACACTAGTTCACACACTGCACCTAGGCTATAAGGGTGGATGCTGCAGGCGCTGCTGCCCACAAAGATGCAGGGACCCTGGCCTAACCCTCTTTGATGCAGTACTTTTTCTTCAAGGATTATTTTTTTTATTTGTTCTTAATGATGTGACAGAATGCCCTGCCCACTGAGCCAAAGCTTGTCAATACCCCACGGAGCACAAGGAGGAAGATGACAGCTGACTGACTTGGGGGGGTCACACAGACAGTATGCAAGAAGTGGCACTGTTGGCTGGCTGTCAGATTTCATTTCACACAGTATTTCACATACCACCTAGGCTATAAGGGCTGACACTACAGGTGCTGCTACCTACAGAGATTCAGGGATCTGGCCTAACCCTCTCTGATACAGTACTTTTCCTTCAAGGATTACTCCACGTGATGGAATGCCCACTGAGCCAAAGCTTGTAGACTAAATAAAAAAATCCTTACCGAGCACAGGCAGGAGATGAGAGCTGACTTGTTGGGGGCAAACAGCAAGGCTAACTTGGCTGGGAGTGGTAGTGGGTGGCACAGTTCACCTCCTCTGCTGCCAAAATAAAACAATAAACTGGAAATCTGGCACTTGACTCGCTCACTTGCTCCCAGTTGTCCTCCTCCCCTCCCCAAGTCTCCTTCCAATGCCCATCCTCAATCCTCACTCTCCGACTCCCACACCCAGTCCACTAATCCCTTCCCCACCCCAAGTTTTCTAAGTTGTTTCTGTTTGTTCTTTTTTTCATATTATAAAATATAATTGTATTTAAATAAATTATTTTTTTTTCCAGAGTCTGACATGTCACACTAGACGAGTTGCCCAATGGGCAAAGGCAAGTAAGCACTGCAGCAAGTTTAAGCACACACGGTCACGGAGCAGCCAGTACAAGCTGCTGCTCCTTCTCCATCCTGTATTCCTCTGCACCAGCTCCTAAGGTGGACCACATGGGTTACTAGATCAAACCCAATCAGGTGAGACCTTAGGAAGATGGACAGCTCACCCATCCAGTGAGGAACCAGAGTCTTGTCTCTGGTCCCTCCTGTGCTCTCACACATCTTGCACCAGATTCATGTGATACAGCCACCCTAACCAATCTGAACAACGGAAAGTGTTCAGAAGTTGTTTGTTTACAAACACTTCAGCATCTTTGAGTCGGTTTGTATTTTTGACAAACTGGTTTGCCCATCCCTAATCTTAATGAGGTCAGGAAGCAGAAGTTAATTGCCAGTAAAATACATCATATATAAAGAGAGTGATCTTTTGTTGGAGAGATTTAGATTTAGAGATAACCTCAGAGGAAGGACCTTGTTTTGTTTGAACTGCCTGTATGAGTTATTCTGCACAATTGTTTTTTTTTATTTTATGTTACTGATAATAATAAAATGCTATGAGTGAATTTTATAACTTATTCTGGTTTGCCAATGCTTCCTGACCTTTGCCTCAGTGATAGTTGGTTTTAGAAGTGGAATTTACACTGTGTGTACTTTAAGCCAGCAGTTTTGTACGTGGGTATTAGATCTGGTACCAGGGAAGCATAGAAGAAAGGTATGGATCCCGCAACTGCAAGCCCAGGAGTGATTACCACAGGAATGGCAGCCAAACTAGAAGCAGAAACAAAAGTCCAAACTGAGATAGTACAGCCAGCACAAGTGATGGAAGAAGAAGACCTAGCAGGGACACAACCAGAAAGCATGTCTTCCTTCTTCAAATGGTTGGCTGTACAACACAGAGAGACTGAGAAGTAGTAAAAAGAAGAGTTGCAACAACAGGAGCAACAGAGAAAAGAACAGATGCAGTGACAGGAGCACCAGAGAAAAGATGAGACGTAGTGATGGCTGGATGCATTGCAAGCTATCAAAGCTGGAGGATCTGGTACAGGTCCAGCAGATCAGCAACACAAACTTAAAAGACATTAAACTTACAAAGCTGTGTTCCACAGATGATACTGAAAAATACCCAACAACTTTGAAAGGGTTGCCAGAGCCTGCCAATGGCCAAAACAGCAATGGGCCTGCCAGTGCAGTGGTAGTACTACCGCTTGTAATACTGTTGACCCAGGTTCAGGAATGAGCCTGGGAGATGGAGGCCAGGCTGGGGGGAGGAGGCTTGAGCATCCAGGGGACCGCTTGCCTTCTCCGGGAGGGAGGGGGGGTTGAGGCTCAGCACGTGATTGGCCTGTGGTGGAGGACAGAGGCACAGCAAGCATCTGAACCATTCAGAGGGGTTGGGGCATGACGGACATTGGCAGTTGTGTCTTGATGTCTGGGTGCATGTCACGCCCCCAGAACAAGGGAAAAATGGCTTTCAGAGTGCTGAGAAGGCAGAATGCTGGTGCAGACCTCACAACTCCCACCTGCCTGTCCTGCCATTGGGTCCCCGACAGGACAAGAAGGATCTCAGGGTGAAGGGCCCCACCTCGTACCCACCTGGGGGAGACAGCCATGGCTCCATGGGGGTTCAGCCACAGGATCAGGTCAGTGGAGGAGAAGTGGGGCTGACACCATTGGCAACTCCCGAGGAAGCAGGGCTCCAAGAGCTGGGGGAGAATAGAAAGTTAAAAAAAAAGGCAATGGGCAATCAGGCTGGTGCCTTACCTGACAGGTAAAGCCCAAGTTGCCTACAGCAACATGGACACTGCATAGTCAGAAAACTATGACATTGTAAAAATAGAAATTCTTAAAAGGTATGACATCTCAGAAGAGACCTACAAGCAGAGATTCTGGTCCCTGAAGTACAACTCAGTCAACAATCCTCAAGAAGCCTTCACCTATCTCAAAGAACTCCTCATTAAATGGCTTCAACCAGAGGGCAAAACAATCCCACAGATCATCTGCATATTTGCAATGGAGCAATTCATCAACATCCTTTCTACAGACATGCAGCTTTGGGTAAAAGAACACTGACCAGAAAGTAGGGAAAATGCCATTTCTTTAGCTGATGACTAGTAGATGGCCAGATAGACATTGCAGCAGCAAAGTAATAGCCAAAGAATGGTAAGTCCCTCTTTGTCCCAGTTTAACTCCAGGTTAGATAAGAACTTTGATGGGGATAACAAATCTGCGCCCAATGACTTTATTTGCTATAACTGTAATAAACCAGGCCATATTGCAAGAAACTGCCATAAAAATAAGCAAGTAACACTGGAGCAAATTTGTCCGTAGCAAATTGGAGCACGTATTTAACAGATTTCAAAGTGGGAGATAAGACTGTGAAGAGATTTATAGATTTGGGAAGTAGACAGACCCTAGTGCATGTTGAAGTTCTGGGAAAAGGCTGTGCAAAGAGGACCAGACTGGGGTCATCTGCATCCATGAGGATACTCGATACTACAGTATCTGACCACCTAAGTAACTCTGAACATTAATGGGGTGTCACACCAAATGAAAGTGGGAGTAGTACCAAAGCTACATATACCTGTGATTATTGGAAATGGCTTTCCAGTATTTGTTAATTACAGAGGGAGCAAAACCTGCAGTTTCAGCAGATGTGATGACAAGAGCACAGGCAAAGAAAATTTCAGATGGTGAGGACTCTTTTCCTTTTGGTGACTCACTGATTCAGATTTGTTTGAGCTCAACTCCAAGATTCAGAAGTCCAGGAAAGAAAGAAGACACCTGAATAAATAAAAGACTGATGGACACAAGGGGTTGATATATGAAAATGCTGATACTAAACTGATAACTAATTGTGATTTTGTTTCTGAGCAAACTAACAATGTTTCTCTCCCAGGTTATTTTAAGCAGCTGGGGATGAAATAAAACAGGGTGAACCAATGTTTAAAAAATGTAATGGGCTACTGTACAGAGTGTGGGTTGATCCTCAGATGCAGGAACAGATAGAATAGTCGGTCATACTAAGGGAGTAAGGAACTGAGTTGTTACAGATAACGCGATAGTCCCATGGCTAGTCACTTGGGGAGGGATCACCCCCTTTTCAGACTGTTGTATAGATTTAACTGGCCTGGGATTCATGGGGATTTTGCTACCTATTGCAGTTCTTGTGCTGAATATCCAAAAGTAGCTCCAGTAACTAAAAAAGACAAGGTGCCCCTACCCTCAATAGAGGTGCCTTTTGAGAGAATGTCAATGGATGTGGTTGGCCCCTTAGACAAAAGTAAAAAGGGTAATCGGTTCATTTTTGTAATATGTGATTATACTACTCGTTACTTAGAGGCAATTCCAATGTGTACTGTAACTGCCCCAAAAGTGGCAGCAGAGCTTGCCAACATTTTTTTCAGCAGGGTGGGCCTACCTAACTAGATTATTACTGATCAGTGTAGTAATTTTGGTGTTGTATTACTGAAGGAGCTGTACCTATTACTAGGTATCACTGCCATAAGAACCTCATCTTATCACCCTCAGACAGACGGTCTTGTTGAGCATTTTAATCAAACCCTAAAATGCATGTTAAAAAGGCTTGTAAAAGCTGAAGGGAAAGATTGGGACCAATGTTTACCTTACCTGCTTTTTTCTTTCAGAGAAGTTCTACAAGCATCAACAGTTTTTTTTCACCCTTTGAAATGTTGTATGGTAGACAACCTAGAAGGCCACTAGATGTAATAAAAGAAACATAGGAAGATAATCACACCCAGAAAGAATCTGTTACATCATATATGTGTGCACTGAGAAAGACACTGGCAAAATATGTTGAAATCGACCACAGTAACCAGGAAGAGGCCCCAAAAGAGTATAAAGTATATTATGATCATGGTGTAAAAGAAAAGTTTTTGAGCCAGGTGAAAAGATTTTGTTACTGTTACCCACTACAGAAAATAAACTGTTAATGAAGTGGCAAGGGCCTTATAAAGTGGTTAGATGTACTGCTACAGTTAACTATGAGATTGAGACCCCTGACAGGAAAAATCCCACCAAAATATATCATGCTAATCTCCTGAAGAAATAGGCTTGAAAAAAGACCAAATCTTACTTTGTTAGCATTACCAAAAACTGATTAAAAAAAAGATATTGATATAGCTTATGACAGACTGGAATTTCTGATGCTGTAAAAGTGAATGTTTCCTTAAACACAGAACAGACCGCAGAAATTCTTAACTTGGTAAAGATATTTAACAGTACTTTGACCACAGTGCCAGGCCAAGCAAAAGGGGTTGAGCACATAATAGTAACAGGGAATGCTCGCCCTGTCAGGGAAAAGACATACAGATTACCAGAGAGGCAATGAGCAGATGTGGTTAAGGAAATACAAAAAATGAAAGAGTTGGGTATCATTGAAGAATTAAGATGTGCTTGGTCATCACCAGTGCAAATAAAAAAGAAAGTGGTGTAAGAATCTTCCTTGATTTTAGGAAACATAATCAAGTGTCAGTATTTGACAGCTATCCTATGCCCAGGAAAGATGATTTGGTTAACCGATTGGGACGTGCCAAGTACATCAGTACCCTCAGTTTCACCAAGGGTTACTGGCAATTCCCCTAGATAAAGAATCCAGAGACAAAACTGCATTTTCCACTTCAGTTGGATTCTATCAGTTCACCGCCATGTCATTTGATTTACATGGTGCATCTGCTACATTCCAGCAGTACATAGATGTAATTCTAGCCCCTCACACTAGTTATTGTGCTGCTTACCTGGATGATGTTATGGTATACAGTCCAGACTGAAAAGGCCATTTGGAACACCTACGAGCAGTTATCCAATCTATCAAAATTGCAGGTCTGACCATTAAGCCTACCAAGTGTGCACTGGGCATGCAGGAAACCAGATATTTGGGTTATATTTTGGGAAAATTACGATACCTGAAGTTGCACAAATGTATGCAATTGTAATTGTAAATGTGCTTTGTATGACAGATTTTATCTATATGATTGTATAGTTTATTGTAATTTAAAAAAATGTTATATTGTATTAGATCATTTTGTATGCATTCCTATTGTTGCTACCCTTTCTCCAGGTGTGGCTGAAAATTGACTTTTGCCCAGTTCACCTTCCTGGTAAATCAACTAAATAAATAAATAAAGCCAGACATTTCTAAAATAGAAGCTGTTGCTCACAGTTCTGTCCCTAAAATTAACACGTCTGGTCATTTGTATATCTGGCTGGTTCCTACAGGAGATTTGTTCCCAACTTTGCCCGGTTAGCTACTCCCCTCACTGAACTCATAAATAAACTGATTCTGAACAATATGATATGGTCCCCAGAGTATGATGAAGCTTTTTGAGTCATCAAGGCTGCATTATGTTCAGCCCCTGTTTTAAGAAGTCCAGACTATGAGAAACTATTTATGTTGCAGACAGATGCATCAGAGGTGCAGTCCTGAGTCAGAATATAGATGGGAAGGGACATCCCATTCTGTATATCAGTAAGAAATTACACGACAGACAGCAAATGTACTCCACTATTAAAAAGGATGTCTTGCTGCGAAATGGTTGTCACAAACTCGGTCAGCCCTCTACTCCCAAAGTGCCAACCTCTGAGCATATGATTTGTGTATAGTGAACAGACAAGGTAACCCTCTTGTCTGTTTTGTGGGTTCAAGCCACCTTAGTCTCAAGCTCTGGAAGGATTTAAACTGATAACCTCTTGTTAGCGTACCCAATTATCAGGCTCAGATAATTCTGTCTGCAGGGGGGCCAGATATCTTTGCCTATGGGCACCCAACCAGGTCTTTCGAATGAACCCTTAGAACTCTATGCAAGACTTTAGAGAACTCTATCCATTTCCCAGTTTGGTATACAATAAGGCCATACACAGTGTACTTATAACCTTTAAAAGCTCTACTTAAAATAAAAAGAAATGTCAGGGCACTCCAGCAGTTTCATTTGTAAAAACAAATCTTTACTTTAAAAATATCAAAACAGAACAATAATTACAGAACAAATATATATCCAAACACATACAGCCTTAAAACAAACAGGTAAAAAAGTACAGTTCCTACGATTTATAACTTCAGACTAATCTTGTCTAATGCTTACTTTCTTTCAGTGCTGTGAGGGTCTCTCTTCTCTCAGTCAGAAAATTGTCTTGTGCGACTCTAAGGCTTGCTCAGTTGGATAAAAGAGTTCTGAGCCAGCCTCCTCTCTGAGATCATTAAACTCTGCCTTGCTGTATTAAAAGTTATATGTTACCACACAGGATGTCCCAACAAGATTTAAAAAAAATGATAAGTGACATATTCAATTTTCTCTCCTCAGGGTAACTGGTCAGAACTGGTTTTTGTTCTGCCACACACACACACAAACAGGTTCTGTGATGTCCTCCCAAGGCTTCCTGGGGAATGTGTATTTGACCTTCCAAATTCATCTGGATCCTCCCTGGCTCAGACATCAAACCTCTTCAATGTCCATTCTGGCTTCTCTACGACACCCCTCCCCACAAGTCCTTCCTGGCAACTATGCAAGTCGAAGGATTTCCCTGAGGGCATTATGAATGGCTAATCTTACTTCCTGGGATGAAAGCAAATTGACAAAGTAATTGCACCCCAGATCTCTGCAGTTTAAAATATCTCATATCCTTTGAACTTATCCCTGGGGGGTCTTGATATGTCAGTTCCAGTAAGACAATAGTTTCCTCAAACAGACCTTCCCATCATATATTTTATACGTAATAAAAAAAATTAATACAGCACTCAGAGCTGGCTGTCTACATCACAATGGTCAATGGAGTTCCTTAAGTTTTATTTGCTAGGAGCTGACTTTGTACTTATAACAGATCATAATCCTCTCCATCGGATTAATCAAATGAAAGATAAAAATGCCAGAATCACAAGGTGGTACCTGGCACTAAAGCTGTTTAAATTCAAAGTGATGCACAAATCTGGAAAAGAGAATGTCAGTGGAGATTTTCTGTCAAGATATGGTTTAGGTCTTGAGAATTCAGAAGGTTGAAAAAAATGTATGTACTTAACGAATTGTTTGCTGAAAAAGATGTTAGGAAAAGGAGATGTTCCATATGCAAAGGACTGTCAATGTTATAAGGTAATGTTAGTGGGGGGGGGTATGTGACAAGGTTGGATAAGAGCCTGTCCCATTTGTTATGCACAGAATTAAAACAGGGATCTGTTCTGTCCTCTCTTATTTTGTTACTGCTCGATCTCTTACCTGTCTGATTTCACAATTAAATTTTCCTTGTGGAGCCTCGGAATTGGCCACTCTCATAGTCCCACATTCCCCCTGTTTTCTCCCTTCCTTCACCAGCTGTTTCTATTCTTTCTTTCTTTCCTTGCTCCTCTGTGGTTAAAAATATATGTGAAGTTTTATGTGAAACTGGGATCCCTTGGTTTGCAAATGTATACAGTTACATTGTTAGAATGATTGCAAAAAGCTTTTTGAAACTCAGGGGGTTAACCTTAAGATACGGTTTAACCTACACAAGCTCATTTGCAGAGTTGTCAACAGGAGATCAGTTCTGCAACACAATGTTCTATTTGATGCAGCTGCAGGACATACACTGACAAAGTTCTGAAACATTTTGTGAGAAACAGGAGATGTATCTTAATGAACTTAGGATGCAGAGGTTAATTGCCTGGAAAATACATTATATATAAAGAGAGCAATCTTTTGTTGGAGAGAGAGATTTAGATTTAGAGATCACCTCAGAAGAAGGATTTTGTTTTGTTTGAACTGCCTATGTAAGAGCTATCCTGCACATTTTTTGATTTTATTATTATAGATAATAAAATGCTACTTGGGAATTTTATAACTTGTCCTGGATTGCTTATGCTTCCCGGCCTTTGCTTCTACGACACCAACATAAAGCAAATGAACTGCTTCCACGGAAGGGGATGTGCAGTGGAGGAATCGATAATGTCTCAGCCACAGACACAGTTGAACCACAGTTGGATGGAGGCAGGCGGATGAATGGAAAATGCTTTGTAAGCTAATCCAGGTGCTGTTCCACCCTTAAATATGGGACTGATTCTGAACTGTGAGACTGTGCACTTAAAAAAAGCTATATAACAAAAAAGAATGCTGGCATACAATTTCAGAAAATGGACTAAACTGTGAGAATGTACACTTACTCAGAACAGTACAGGCGAGCAGTGATGCGGCAGCAGGAACAGCTGATTGCTGTCAGGAGCTACACTCACCATACATAATAGCTGGTGTTTTGTTACACCAGGGTTTGGTACAGCATGGGAGAACTGTAGTAATTCTTAGGTCTAAGGATGCAGAGGCATAATTTTGTTTGCCAATAACATCCAGCCTCCTGGATTCTTTGTCAGGAGGCAAAGTACTCATGTAACTAGGGGCCCTAGAATGATCATGAGCAACCATTATAACCACTGAATCAGTTTCAGACTGAGAAGCATAATAAGGCTTAACAGATGGAGCAGGATACTGTTTATCAGCCTTTCTGGGCACAGCAGGCAAGGTGTTAAGCCTATGCCTGGCAGCAAAAGTAGCACCGTTTAATGCAGGGTATACCAGAGGCACTAAAATTGTAGGTGCAGCTGCAACCTCCAAGAATACCATTGAATTTCTCTTACTGAAGTCTTCTTCACCCTCAAAGTCCATGACATCCTGGATTTATCGGAGTAAAGCCTGGAAGGAGGGATCTTCAGGGACACCTTGGAGTTTAAAATACTACATGAGTAGTGGGTTAAACTGGCAGGTAAACCCCCTTCATAGGGATCATCATCCCTCTCCTCGTCCTCCAAATCCCTTGCCATACTAAGGAGATCAGGATTATGTTCCACCTCATTGTCATCTGGAATGATGTCATGGGCAATCAATTGAGTTGGCTGCTGTGATGGAGGAATAAGCAGTGTTTCTGGATCCAGTTGACAACAATGGTACTGACGGGGGAGGCGCATTTGAGAGGACAGTATTTATTGTCATTGGAAGCAACAATAACAGGTGAAGTATCAGTTCAGTGAATGGCACCAGCACAACCTAGGAGCTGACAGTGTCCAGGACTACTGGCATCGATGGGACAGAACCCGATGATAGAGGCTGCATACCCTCCATAATAGGTATGGCAGCAATATAGCCAGGCCTTGATTTTGGTGTCTCAATGGCAGTTGGGATACTGTAGTTATCACCGCTGAAGCACATGACAGTGAGGGTGTACCCTTCTTTAATGAAGACCTCAACCTCACCGGTGAAGCAATTTTATATCTATGCTTGTGGTGATGGCTAGAGGAGGAGGGCTTTGATGACGATTTGTCTTTATTTTATCCTTCCCTGAAGTCCTTACTGTCTGCAGCAGCGACAGTGTCACTGAGTGCCTGGGAGTTTCCTTCCGAGCAGTTGCAGGGCATGAGGGAGAAGACAGCTTGAAGTCTATGGTCTTGGCTTGAGTTTCTTTGATCTTTATGATGATGAAGGTTTCCAGAGCCTTCTTTTATCATCTCCTTGTGGTCTGGTTGAATCCCTGGCAGATCTTGCAGGCCCTTACATTGTGGAACAGACCCAATCAGCAAACACAAACAGTGTGAGCCTTGTCCTTGTAGATTTTGCAACTGCAGGAACAAAACCTAAATAAAGGTCCTTTCAACAGTGGCATAAAGGGACAACATCAACAAAATTAGTTAAAGTAGAAAAATAACAAAGTAACAAAATGACGGCGTTGTTTCTCTGCAGGTCCAATGAATGGTCGACAGCTGAAGAAAGAACTGAGGAACAATGGGGCCATCTACCTTTTACAGGCACTGATGCTGCATGTCATTGTGGATGACCCCCAGCTAGCAAATTTCTGAGTTGTCCTGACTCTGACAGCTTACAGTTCCAAAGGTGTGGCTCAGTGAAGGAGATATCTCTGATAAAGGTCAAGGTTTATTGTATAGGATTTCAACTCTTGAAAGAGCACTGTTCAATTGTGGCTGAGTACACCAGCAGAATGCAGTCAGTTAGTGGCTAAGTAAGATTTTTGGCAGACAATTTTCTTGATTCACTAGTGAGATTGTTTTCCTTGTGATGCTTAAGCAGTCCTAGGTGAATATTTACTGTTATGATCAAATGATCTACATGGTCGGCAAAGAACAGTGTCTGGTCAACAAGTAGGCCTAGGCATCACAAGTTGCTTACAGATTCCATAGATATGTTATCAATCGAAACCACATCCAAGGAAAGATGATGTTTCTTCAACATTTAAGCAGTTGTGAAGGTCATTAGTTTTTTTTCTTTATGTCGATAGCTAGCGTGTTAGATATTAACCATGTCTGCAATTCATGAAGACTATAACAATATTCCATGTGCGACTGAGCCAGTGATCTGTACAGTGGGAGAATCACTTTCCTGCGATGACTGATGAGACACCTACTGATACAACCTATCAATGTATTTGTGTTCCCATATGCTTTGCTACTAATTATTAATACTAGATCCCTTGCCTCTTTTGTATGTTGTACATTTGCCTCATTTATTCTGTATTCCTTCTGTGAATTCCTGCACCACAAATACATAACTTATATAAGAATAATCTAAATGATCTTGCTTATTAATTACTTGTATATCCTAAAGCCAAATTGTATTTTTGTAATCCAGTTTATGTACTTGTATTTTTTTATTGTATGTAAGTGCTCCACTATTGTAATTTGGTCTTGTAACCTCAAAATGTTTCCTCGTTTGTACACTGTTTATTTCCTTTGTTTACCCTGTCCCCAGGTTGCACCTGGAGATGAACCTTGGCTCAGTGTGCCTTTCCCGGTTACCAATTTTAAATAAATAAATTAATAACTTTGCACTTTTTGTTTTTGAATTTTATTTTATTTTTTTATTTAGTAACCAGCTAACTTCAAGAGCATAAAATGTCCATTTTCATGGAGGACGCAGACAGACAACAAAAATTATTACAGACAATACAAATACAATACATACAAATTGCCAAATGCTTGACCACTGTTCCAGTGTTGCTGCATCCCTCTTCATAGTCTTAATTCCTTCATCATTTTTCACTGTCCCACAAAGTGTTGTATCATCAGCAAAAAAAAACAAATTTTCCCCCTATATCCCAGTCCCAATATCACTAATATTGGTGCTCAGATAGTGCTTCTGTGGATCTGACTACCCTCCATCACATAATGTTGGTATCCACCTCCAAATCAGACCGTAACCTGACCAAAGTCAGAGTTTAGATCCATCATCAGATAATTGGGGGATCTGATATCAGATCCAGGTATTTGAGATCAGATCTATTAGATCCAACCTCGACTGGTTGGATCCAATGGTCAGATACTGATTCTTAGATCCATCAGATCCAGAGACACCTCAGCTACTTACTGTGGATCCTAGGAGGTTGGATCCTTGATTGGTTGTCTGTGCCATCTGAGGCCATTTGAAATCATGCCAAAATCATAGTATTCACTGGTATCAACCCTGGTGGGATACTATCCGAGCAACACTAATCACTCATATACATATTAAAAAGAAGAGATCCCAGTTCCGAGTCACAATAGTCAGTGCTTCTTCTAACAACAAGCCACCCACCCTTTTTATCAATCTTCTATGTGCCATTCAGTAAGAGACTTTACTGAAATCCTGATACAGGATATCAACTGCCCGACCCTTGTCTACTGATTGTTTCACTGTGTTGAAAAAGTCTGTCAAGTTTGTTTGGCATGCTCTGCCTCTTGTGAACCTAGGCTGATTGCTGTGTATGAGTTCCTCTTCCTCTACGAATTCAACTATGTGTTCCTTGATTATTATTTCCAGTAATTTACCCACAACAGATATCAGACTCACTGGTCTGTAACTCCCTGGATCCTTCTTACTTCCATTCTTGTGCAGTGGGACTACGTTTGCCACCCTGCAGTTTACTGGTGTCTCTAAGGCCCTGGATGCACTGGGGAACTTAAAATGGTTTAAGTGCCTTAAAATGGTTTAAATCTCCCTAGCACTGTTTGCAGACAGACTGCAAGCCCCTTAAAACGTTTTAACAAAAGTGTTTTTAAACCCTGCTAGATACCTAGTCTTAAAACCAGTTTTAAAAACGTTTTGGAGCTAGCATGGTTTTACTTACAGGTCTGTCCAGGAGTAAAAGTGTTTTAAGATGTAATGGTTTAACTAAAACAGTTCTAGCTGCAGTGTGTCCAGGCAAGCACACTTCTGTGTGTTGGACTTGACACAAAATAGTTACAAGGAGAACAGGTTTAACACTAGCAGTGTGGCCACACTAAACCGTTATCAAAAATGGTTACTGAGTAGTGTGGCTGCACAGAAATGGTTTAGCTAAACTGGTTTTAAAAATGGTTTTCAAAAACAGTTCTGTAGTGTCTCCAGGGCCTTAATAAGGACTCATTGAAAAGGGTTGTCAGAGGTGATGCCAGTGCTTGTCCTGTCTCCTGAAGTACTCCAGGGTGAATCCCATCTGGCTTAGGGATTTTTCTTTAAGATTCTGCAATCCTATGAAAACCCTATGCTTCAGTATTCCACCCATCTCCAGTGTCTGTCCCTCTTGTCCCTCAAACTCAGTCTTACTGTCAGGTAATGGGCCTCAAGTCTCAACAGTAAACTTCTCAAAAGAACTAATTAAACACATTTGCCTTATGTATGTAGATGGATGTGGCAGCGGTCACTGAGACTTGGGCCACTGCAGGACACGACTGGGACCTGAACCTGGAGGGTTACACTATGTTCAGGAAGGACAGGTGGGAGGGAAGGAGAGGAGGGGTAGCAATGATAGTCAAAAACTGCATTGGCATAGGGGGAGTAGAGGAGGCGGAGGGAACCGTGGAGGCGATTTGGGTCACCTTGATAACAAGGGGGCGCAAGAGAGTAAAAAAAGGAGTGGTGTATAGACCCCCTGCCCTGGCGGAGGAGCTGGAGAACAGTCTGGTGGCAGATGTTGGGAGACACTGCAGACTGGGCAGAGGAACAGTTGTGGTGTTGGGGGACTTAAACATGCCAGGAACAGACTGGGAGACTATGACATCCTCTGTGACCAGGGAACAGAGGTTGTTGGATGTCTTTCAAGACATGTTCCTAACTCAGCAGGTAAGGGAACCGACCAGGGAGGCGTGGGTACTGGATGTGGTCCTGGCAGACAGTGACCAGATTGGGGGCCTGGAGGTAAGGGACCCATTGGCGGGGAGTGACCATGCCACGGTCTGGTTCTGCCTGGACCTAGGAGGGGTAGAAGGCTGCACAAAGACGGAAATAACTGACTTCAGGGGGGTGGATTTTAAGGAAATGGGAAGGATCCTTAAGGAGCATTTGGATGGGATTGGGTCAGACATGGACACTGATAGTAGGTGGGAAATCATCAGGAGAGGGGTGCAGGATGCTACCAGCACCTGTGCAGGAGTAAGACGAAAATGCGGTAGGGCCCAAAAACTCTACTGGTGGACCAGGGAGGTCCAGGAGGTGGTGCGGGAAAGAAGGCAGCCTATAAGCAATTCAAGTGCTCAAGGAGTGAAAGGGATCGAGGGAGACGAGCTGATGGCTGGAAGGGCCACTAGGGTGGTGGCGGCTAAGGCAAGGAAGGAGCAGAACCTGGCCAGGGAAATTAGGAGAGGAACAAGGGTTCTTTAGATACATTTGGGAAAAACGAAGGGTGAATGGGCAGATTAGCAGGATTAAATCAGGGGAGAGATGGGCACAAGACCCGGGAGCAGGCTGAGGTACTAAATGAGTACTTCACCTCAGTTTTCACCAAGAAAAATGGGGGTGCTGCATCATACATGGGAGGAGACAGAGATACTGAGGAGGGGGAGACCCTTACCGATCGGCGGGTCTGGGGAGGGGGGAGGCTAAGCTGGGAGAAGAGGTACCGGAAGTGGAAATCACAGCAGAGAGAGTGAGGGAAGCCCTCAGCTACCTTAAGACGGAGAAAGCACCGGGGCCGGATAAATTACATCCCAGAATGCTGAAGGAACTTGCGGATGTCCTGGTGAAACCCCTGGCGGAGCTTTTCACCATCTCTCTGAGGACAGGGTGGGTGCCCCAGGACTGGAAGGTGGCGCATATAGTGCCTATCCACAAGGGGGGATCAAGGGAGGTGGCAGGGAACTACAGGCCTGTCAGCCTGACATCGTGGTGGGCAAGGTGATGGAGGGCATTGTCAAGAGAGAGGCTGGGGGGGGACCTGGATAAGTCAGGGTGCCTGGACGATAGACAGCATGGATTCATCCTGGGGAAATCATGTCAGACAAACCTGGTGGAGTTCTATGACTGGGTGACGAGTGCCTTGGACCTGGGTAGACAAGTGGACATCCTCTTTCTAGACTTCAGCAAGGCATTTGACTCTGTTCCTCATGTGGGCCTGTTGGATAAGCTGGGAGGAAATGGGGGTGGGGAAGCAGATGATCAGATGGATAGGCAATTGGCTCCAGGACCGGACCCAGAGGGTCGTAGTTGGCGGGATAGTCTCATCCCCAAGGAGGGTCATTAGTGGGGTCCCACAGGGATCAGTCCTTGGGCCCCTTCTGTCCAACGCCTACGTCTCTGACATAAGGACAGGAATCAGGAGTGAGATGAGTCTCTTTGCGGATGACTCAAAACTGGGGGCGGAGGTGGATGGGGAGATGGGAAGGGTGGCCCTATAGGGGGACCTGGAGGATCTGGAAAGATGGTCTAGAAAGTGGAAGCTGAGGTTCAATGCAGGGAAATGCAAGGTACTCCACCAGGGGGCCAGAAACCTGGGCCAAGTGTACACCCTGGGGGGGGAAATGCTACAAGTCTCGATGGCTGAGAGGGACCTGGGGGTGGTGGTGGATGTCAAGATGAACAACTCTGAGACTTGTAGGAGGGCAGCAGCCAAGGCCAACAGGATGCTGGGATGCTTTGCTAGGGGGATCACCTCCAGAAGGAGGGAAGTGATACTCCCTCTGTATAACTGCTTGGTGAGGCCGCACCTTGAGTACTGCGTGCAGTTTTGGAGGCCACACTTAAAGAGGGACATTAAACTCCTGAGAGGGTCCAGAGGAGGCAACCAAAATGATTTGGGGCTTGGGGACAGGACCTATGAGGAGAGGCTCAAGAGCTAAATATGTACACATTGGAAGAGAGAAGGGACCGGGGGACATGATAGAGGTCTTCAGGTACATGAAGGGGTAAATAGGGAGGGACAGTCAGGGTGCTTTGAAGGAAGGAGGAGGGGCCAATAGAGGGCATGGGTGGAAGCTGGAGGGGAAGATTCAGGGAGAAAGGAGGAGGTGCTACTTCACTGAGAGGGTGGTGGAGCTATGGAATGCACTGCCTAGGGGCTGGTGGAGGCAGAGACAGTGGAGGGTTCAAGAGGGGGTGGGACAGGTACAGGGGAAGGGTTCTGGAAGCAAAATCCAATGCAGCAAGAATATCTGGAACTGGGAAGGGAGAAGCCAGAGAAGGTGAGGGTGGCAGCAAGGTCAGCACCCAGGGTGGGGGCTGACCAAACGAGCAGACACGAAAGACCATTAGGCCTATTCTGCTGGCATTTTAGTATGTTAGTATGTCATTCTCCACCCCCACTCCAGTTTTCCTGGTTCTTTCATTGCTGTCCACTTTACTTTGATATACCTAGAGGACTTATTTACTTAGTGTAGATGTTGACCAGGAAAGGCACACTGAGCTGTGACAGTTTTCAGGTACAGTATATCCTGGGGGGTTGGGTTATGCAGGCCTGTTTTATTGATAGGGAAATGCTGGCCATGACACCAAGGAAAGCCCACTACTCTTCTTAATCCCTGTGAAAAGAGCTCACACATACCGAGAGATTAAAAATGGTAAACCCTGCGGTTTTCTTTTTTTCATGTGTGCCTTAATATCCATACACTTGCAGCTGCAAGTCTGGCCTTATTTAAAGTAAAGAGTGGTCATCTTTTGGCCCTCTCTGAGGTGGATTCCTAAGGACTATCAGGGGTAAAGGGAGACTAGAATCTAAATATATTTTGGACTGTTATGTTTTTATTGAAACAATGGAAAAATTACTAGATTGGGTCTACTCACTAATTCAGGTAAAATACTGTACCAATGGGTGCTGTTGATGGCTTTCTTCAGTTCCCCAGTGTTCCCTCTGCATTGGGGACTGGATGATAAGACCACTACTGCACAACTTACAGATGGAAGAATTACCAAAAAGGTGTGGAACATGGTATGGCCGTGCACCCATGGTAGGTTAAATGTTAAAGGGAATGCAAAATGCAAACAAGTGTCTGAGAGGTACAGTGCAAGACCAGATTGGAGTACTACAGAAGAGAGTATAGACCACCTTTATTTTCAGGGCTCTTATGTTATTTGAACTTGGAGACTGCTTGTTAATGTCTGGAACATGCCAGCCTTCACCCAAATTACATATGCCACATTGCTTTTAAGTGAAAGAAGCCCCATATGGGTGCAGTGGGATAGTAGTACCCTGAATGTTTTATTTGCTTGTTTTAAATGGTGGATATAGCAGTCATGCTGTTAGTTTGTACTGTGACAGAAAGACATTCCAAGACAACAACTACTTGGGTTCATAGAACGTGATATGCAGGAGATAAGCTCCCATGAACAAACCATTTTATCTGCAAATTTGTTTGCAAAATTGTAGAATAATTTGCCATGAAAGATTTGATTTTGGAGCTCAGTGGTTTCTTTTTTGGGGATTTCTTTCTTTCTTTTAGAAGGTACATGGAATTTAAGCTTTCTTTACTTATGGGTATTTTTTTCTGGTAAGGTACACAGGTGAATATGATCTGTGTAGATATTAGATAATTATCTGTGTGTTATTTATGTTTTGGAGAAGTATGCATTCTCTTTTCGTTATGTGTATGGTATACGGATTATTGGATATCATTGTTGTTGATTTTAGTTTTTGTTTGATATTTATTTTAGAAAAGAAATCACCAACTCTTCTTCATTAATGACTCATCTGATGAATGGCACCTTATCAGTGCATTTGCCCCTAATACTGCACTGCAGTGTGAATCACGGATATTATCTTGAGTACCTGGTGTAGCCTGGGGCCAGAACCCACGACCTTCCAGTCTTCCAGCTACACAGCTGGGCATGCAGCCTACTGGGCCACTGACAATTTTTAACTCCCTCTGCTATACTTAACTTAGTGTGAGCTTTTGCCTTCTTAATAATTTGTTTATATTTCACTAGTGTTTCCTTATACAGCACCCTGTTCACCTCAGATTCCTACCCCTTATAAGATATAAATGTAATCCCCCCTCCAATTTGGGAGTTTACCTTAATGTCTTACTGGAATCCTGGGCTCCTCAATGCCCACTGTCAGGCTGGTGTCCTGTCATTGCATTATTTTGTTTATTTTTGTGCGAGTGCCATATTGAGCCTCTGCGCCTGTCCCTTTAAGAGACTAGCTAACCTGTGTTAATGTCAATGGTCTGAGCTGGGTCCAAGCAATTTAGGGCTTGTGACCGGCCAGACAGTGCTCTGTTTTGCTCTACTCTGCAGTCACTATTTACGCAGGGGGAGCTTATGTAGGAACGGTGCTTATTTACTGTTTGTGCATTATTATATTTGAAATAGAGAAGTTTGGCTGGCCCGGTGGTGCTGAGGGCTGAAGCCTTACCTCATGCTATGCCGGTGACCCATGTTCGAGAATGAGCACGGGCCGCCAGGGGTTGGCAGGGGAGGAGAGGGATCGAGCACCCAATGGACTGCTCTTCCTCTGCAGGCGGGGGGACTCCAGTGGTCGGCGCATGGCTGTCCCCTAGTGGAGGCTGGGGTGACATGGCACCACTGCTGCAGCGAGAGGGGGTATGATGGGGTAGGTGCCAGGAAGAGCAAGTCCGGACGCATGCGCATTCCTTCCAGTGGCATCATTGCACACTCCTCACTCAAGGGAGGAAACGGGAGGAAAAAATGGTCCTGGTCGTGCAGGATGATGCATCCGCCCACCGCAGGCCTCAACCCTGAATGGCACTCCCCGAACTGAGTCTTGTTCAGGTGAGTAGAGCCAAGAAAGGGGGGCTCCTCGCCACCCCGTCTTGGGGGGTAATCTGTGGGGGAAGAGGGGTAGCGGCCTGATCTCAGGGTACAGGGCTGGATGGGTGGATGGAGATAGTAGCCAACCGGGACTGGGGGAAGAAATAAATAGCTAAAAAAAAAGAAACAGAGGAGTTTGTCTAACCTGCTTTATTTGCAACTTGCTTACCTGGATGGGAGCCACCATGTTAGGTTTGGGACTTTTAGTAATTGGACCAATAGAACCACTGGGGACCTAAAATGGATCCGAACCCCAATGTTTTGTGGGAAGAAAATTCTGTAGTTTTGTACTTTTTCAGTTGGCGCCAAATTGACTTGGAGGGGGAGCCTTCTGCTGTCCTTGAGAGGGAACATACCTTTTTCGGACTGAATCCGAACTTGGAGAGTGAAGTAAGCCACTGAATTGTGACCAGGCTTCTACTTGAAGAAGACCGAAGATTTGCTAAATGTGCTTGGCCTGTCTGGACTTCCAGCCACCTCTGAACTCCCGGATCGTGCAGAGATTCTGTAATTGCGACCGGAGAGCCATTTGCCTGGTACAGTGGAATTTCCTTACATGTGAATGTGTTGTGTGCTTATAGTGGGTCATGATTTGGTTCCCCACTGTGGTTTGAATTATGTTCTGCTTGCTGGAAGCTGCATTAGAATTTCCTTACCTGTAAAGTGCTGTGTGCTACTAGTGGGTCGCGATTTGGTTCCCCAGTGTGGTTTGAACTGTATTCTGCTTGCTGGAAGCTGCATCCAGCCCCACAGACTGAATCCAAAATCATCTCCATTGGGCCTGGGCCTTGCCACACTGACCCAGCCTGACTACCCGCTGCACAGAGAAAGCCATCAACGAGGGACCTGCCTGGGGATCATCCCCCTGCTAAACACTTGAACAGGAACAATGCCTCGGTGATTCGTGTGGGCACCGCTTCTCCGGGCACTCCAGCTCAACAACCTGCAGTCTCGATTTCATCCTGCCTGTGTCCAGTATTGGGTATCATGAGTAAACATAAGGGTAGCTCCCTGCAACAACAGCTAAACCTAAAGTGTTGTCATCTGATTGTCTGGTTGCTTTTTCTTTCACGAACTGAGCCCTCCAGCTCCGGATTACAAATAGTGTGTGTTGTGCATGTTGCTTTCTTCCATCACAGGGCCCCAACCAGCTGCAATGTTCCTGGCTAGCCCATCATCTCCCTACATGGGTGCCCAGAGGTGTGACTGTGTGGGGACTTAAAGCACATGCATAATTGTTTGATTAATATAGCCTTTAAGCCAATCAACCTGATTACTCCCCTTCCTTGTTCAAGTCCCCTGAATAAATCAGATCTGACATTTTTGCTGCATTTAACCCGACTGTAGTTCCAGTTTGTGCCAAACGTACTGTACTGTTGCTATTTACTGTGCATAACCTTGTTTTACAGGAGGTCCCCAGGGTCGAGCCAGAGGAACCAGCCCTGGTGGTAAGTGCAAACAGTGTGGGTACTGGTATGCTGTACAAGGGGTACTGCAAAAGTGATTACTGTATATTGCTCAGGCCATTAGAAGGGAAAAGGGGGGGTTACAGTGTCCCGGAGGACTGTGCCCAGGTTAGTTTGACCACTACTAACCCTGACCTCCGGGTGGAGGCACCCGTTTCAGAACTCAGGCCCCTTAACCTGCTACTAGCCGTGCAGACAGGGGTAGTAGCCCTTGGGATAGCGCCACCAAGGGGTTACACCAGCTTGGAACTGTGGCAGAAGTGAAATAATTTTATCGGTGCTATTTGCGATTTGGACTGAAGACTTGCTCCTGAAGTGATCGGCCCAGCTTGTGTGCAGGACGTGCTCGGATTGAAAGGTTTGCTCAGTAAAGCTGCTGAATTGCAACTGGACTATATCCAAACTGTACTCAGAGATAGCTGTTATTTTGAATGTGCTGAATGTGTTATGTGGGCCGAGACCTGCTCGCCCACAGCCAAACCTGTTATGCCAGCTGGAGGCATCACCAACAGAACTTACAAACTTTGTGCTCATCCTGACTGTGCCTTGCCAATTTGGCCTAGGGTGCCACTTCTGCACCAGAGACTGTTTCAGCGAGAGACTGGCTCGGGGATCCAGCACCTGTGCAGCAACAACACATAGGTTGCAGCCACTTGGAGGAAAGGCCGTGAAAAGGTGGTGTGTCATGTCGGCCCTGTTTCCCCATACCTATTGGTCATCACCACAAGGTCTCCATATCGCCTGCCTTGCAGCAGAATCCTGGTAGCATGAGTACAATCAGGGTAGCTCCCTGCAACGAGTGTTTAAATCATGTGTGGTACCATCTAATTGTTTCAGTTTCTTGGGTTTACGAGGGAATGAGCCAACCAGCTCGGATTACAAATAATCTGGTTGTTTTGCATGTTAACTGCCTTTCTTTCCATCAAAGGCCCCAACATCAGCTGCAACGCTGACCACCCCCGGGCAATGCCTCTGGCTAGCCAGACTTTCCATCCTGGGTACCCAGTGTTGTGTGAGTGTCAGTTTGGGAAAAAAAGTGCATGCAATCATTGAACAAAGTCAAATTTCTAATCGTTTGACTAGAGTCAATCAATCAATCAATCAGTTCTTTATTTTGCCAGGCGGAACACCGTTAAGGAAAACTCATTCACAAGGTGGACCTGGGATCAGACCCAAAACACATAGTTCATAATACATAGCAGCATAACTAACAGTTCATAATACATAATAGCACATTCTACCAGATGTCCAAGTAAGAACAACATTGCCATCACATAGTCACAATAACCACTCATGGTCATAAGATTACGTAAACACAGCTAAAATTAACAGCATAGTGCCATAGTACATGTATATAAATGCATTGTTACTTAACCAGGAGGATATACAAATATTATTGAGTTTACAGACAAGATATACATGAATAATTTATTTATTTAGTTTTTGTTGACCGGGTAAGTGCACTAGACAAATCCTGCCTGTTTTTAGGCATGACCCGGGGGAGGGGGATACAGATGAATGCCAGCTGACCTTGAACCAGATTAAGCTGTTGGTATAATGTAGATTCACACCCCTTCCTTGCTCACTGTCCCTAAATAAACCTGATTGCCTTTTTTTCATGTTTAACCTGGCTAGTGTGCATATTTTTAGTTGGGTTACAGTGTTAAGAGTGTGCTACCGTATTGCTAATCTTACTTTACAGGGAATCTCCAGGAAAGCTGCTGCAAGTCCAACCCTGGCGGTAAGTGTGAAGGGTGAGGGCATATCATTACTGTTTCATACTGACTGTGAAGTCACTACTGCATCAGGTACTAGGTCACTAGGAGGGCTGGTGGGTGGTTATAGCTTCACAGAGGGCTATAGCAGAATAGATAAACATCCCCAATACTGTTACTCTGGGTGGAGGCACCTTGTTAGTGAACCCAGGTCCCTCAACCTGTGTACAGCCATACAGGCAGGGGTAGTAGCCCTTGGAACAGCGCTGCCTAAGGGGTTACATCTTGGAGGCACTGCTGGGATTAGTGCCCCCAATGGCCAAAATCTGGAATTTCAGTTAAGTGAGCTGGCCTGCCGGCGCAGCTGTAGTGCTACTACTCGTGGCGTCATCGACCCGGTTTGGGAATGAGCCTGGGGAGGCGGAGGGCCGGCCAGGGGAAGAAGGCTAGAGCATCCGTAGGACTGCTCACCTTCTCTGGGAGGGAGGGGGGGACTTGGCATGGTGCTTGACTGACCTCTGGTGGAAGCCAGAGGCTCAGCAAGCACAGAGCAGAAAAAGAGGGATTGGGACATGGTGGACGTCGGTGGTGACACCTTGATGTTGGACGCACACCATGCTCACAGAACGGGGGAAAAAACAACACCGGAACGCTGAGAGGAAGGAGCGCAAGTTCTGACCCTAATGGCTCCCTACTGCCTGAACCACCGGGGACCTGACAAAACCAGAAGTCTCAGGGTGCATGGGCCCCACCTCATACCCGCCTGGGGGGGGTACAGCCATGGCTCCATGTGGGTTCACCACGGAATCAGGTAAGGAGGTGAAACAGGGCTGACACATGAGCATCTCCTGATGGAGTGGGGTTCCGATGTGAGGCAGGAGGATAAACAGAAAAAAAAAAAAAATAGAATCTCAGTCAAGTGTAAATCTGAAGAAGAATTTGAAATGAAGGCACTTCCTACACCCAAATGGAAAATTTCTCCTCATAAGCTGGTCATGCATCGCATGATGGGGTGGAGTGAGGCTGAAGGGGTTGACCCCCGCAATGCTTTATTGCTACTAGACATCCCCATGGAGACTTCTAATGATACTATACAGGAAATCGTGGGAAAGATTAAATGCCTGGGAAAGGTTGAAGTGCGGAGCGGCACTCAGACCTGTTTACACAGACCCTAGTGGCTCTCATTTCATGTAGCCCCCCATAGACCCTGAGACAGTACCACCCTGTTATCATGCCAAAGGGGTCCCTGACGGGTGGAGGGTCATTCACCTACATAGCAACCCATTCTCCCCTGGGGGGGTCCCCAATGGTGGAAGGATTTAAAGTTAATTACTATGACTTTTAGCTGCTGAAGGGCAGATGGTTAAGGACTAGCGGAAGGCTTTGAAGGACTCTGAGGAGGTCACCCCCATTCAGTCTCCTTTGGCCTCCTCGGTTTCCCCTAGGGCATCCACCACTGTGGCTTCCCCCATTGTGACACCCTCAGTGCACATGGGCTCTTATTGCAGGCTCCAGCTGTTTTCAGGTGCTGTTCCTGTGCCTGTGGGGGTAGATGACTTGGAAATCTGGATGGACTATGCCACCCCCCTGGTACAAGAGTGGCAATGTTCTGAAGGGGAGAAAAGCAAGAGACTTATGGAAAGTTTGAGGGGCCCTGCACTGGAAGCCATCAGGTTTCTTGGGTCCACTAACCCAGAGGCCTCTGCAGCTGAGTACTTATCCATTTTAGAAGGGGTATTTGGCAGTACTGAATCCGGAGAGGATTTGATGTGGAAATTCAAGTCTACTAAACAGTGGAAGAATGAGAGACTGTCTGCTTTTGTGACCCAGGTAGAACAGGCCTTGCAAAGGGCACATCGTAAAGGGGGTATCTCAGCTAGTGAACTGAAGCATGTCAGGTTGGAACACATCCTTAAGTCTGCCCGTTATTCAAATGTGCTCATGTTGAATTTAAAATTCCGAGATCATAAAGTTAACCCTCCCAAATACTGTTGGTTAATGAAGGAAATTCAGGAAGCAGAAAATTATGAAGATGGTTGGGAACCATATGCGGGGGTTGCGAGAACTGCCACGACTCCCAACAGACCTATTGAGAAAGAGGACCACTCTGAGTCACAACAAGTCAGTGAACTATTAAAGGAATTGAAAGAACTAAAAGTCAGCTGGCAAGCTACGGCCGAGCCCATTAAAAATCCTGGCCTTTGCCCCACCAAGACTGAGCCTAGTTGTGAGAACCAACCTGTGGGTGCGGGGCCAGTGCCCTTGCTGCTGAACCTCGAGCTGACCCTGCCATGGTAGAAGAGATGAGGGAATTGTGAGCTATGGTGAGATATCTCATTTATGCCACCTGATCATCAGCTCCTTCGAGGGGCTACGAGGGAGCTGAGCCTGAATCTAAACCAAAAGAAGAGGGTAGGGCTCCACCTCCTGATCACTACAAACCTCATGAAGACCCAGCCCATCCTGCTGACCCCAGAGGCAAGGTGTTTTGTTACCGGTGCAGAGAAGATGGGCACACCAGACAAGTTTGCAATGTACCAGAAGATCTACAGCGGGTCACTACCAAGCTACTCAACCTGGTCCGGCAAAGCAATATAAAGCCACAACCAGGCCCACCACAAAAATCCTTTTCCTCCAAAACTGATGTGGGACAGTCCACCAAACCTGCATCTCCAGATTGGTCCGAGATAGTGGATCCCTCCATGGAAACAACAGTAACTGTTAACGGCATTTCAACTCAAGCTGTGCTGAACAGTGGCTCACAGGTTGCTATTGTGTTCAAAGATGAACACTTGTCTGACCTACCGCTCCTACCCCTTGAAGGACTTCATGTGTGGGGGTTGAGTGACAAATCCTACCCTTACCAGGGTTATGTATGACTGTGGTTATCTTTCCCTACTGTTGTTGGCATGGATGAACCAGTAGAGACCCTGGCCCTGGTATGCCCACCGACTGGAATGTATGATGGTATCCCGTTGTTAATCGGCACTAATGCTCATATGTTCAGGGCTAGCCCAGCTTTGTCAAGAGAAATAAGAAAAAAGGACTGGGTGGGCTCTGCACATCCCTGTCATGGTGCACAGAGTGTATGATTTACAGATGCAAGCCAAAGAGGTTGAGAAAGATGAGCCGGTGGGGGTAGTGTGGAAGAAAGATCTGGACTCACTTGTATTGCCACCCAATGCTCAGTGTACCATCAGTGGTGGGGTATGGATTAGGAAAGATTTTTAAGAACAAGATTCTCATGCTGGATGCCCCAGAGGAGGGAAAACTGCCTGAGGGATTGGTTAAGCCTAGCACCCTGCCAGCCCAAACTCACACCTATGCTCGGCGGGTCATGTTGCAAGTCTAAAACATGCCTGACCGGGATATAAGAGTAAACTGAGGCTGCACTCTGGCTACTGTGTACTGTGTAGATACTGCTGTGCTACCTAGTGTAACCCCCCCATTCTCCTGGGGTTACTAGAATCCCATCAGTGTCAGTGCTAGGTAGGGAAGGCAGCTGGTGAATAACTGGTTAAATGTTTTTTTACCTGCTCTCTCTCTGTTTAGTTGGTCTCAGCTGAGATGAGAGAGGTGTTGTCATTTAGAACTCTCGCAGCAGCATAAGCCACGGCAGCTGGCTGTGAGTGGGGAGTTTTAGAATCTTCTGTTGGTCTGTGAGTGGAGTCCAGTGTGAGCAGTTGGAGGAGTGAGGAGCCGCAGTGTGGGCTCTGTGAGGAGAGCCTATTTTCTCACCCTAGTGCTGAGAAACATCTGCCTGCCAAGAGAAGTGGTGGAAACCATTGTCTAGCAGGAGTTCCTGATTTTTCATCCCCTGTGAGATGAGAACTGCCAGAATGGATCCGAGGGGCAATCCCCTGACTTGATCCAGGACTTTGAAGCTGCCTGTTTATGTACCAGCTGTGAGTAATCTGACTTTGTGCTTCCCAGGAGGAAAGTACCTGTTCTTTCTTTGGGTGTACTCTGATAAAGGCATATATACACCAGTTTGTTCCAATTTGAGAATGTTCTCATGCTTTTAAAGTTGGCTGACAATCATGGAGTTCCCAGAGAGAGACTTGGCACATTGTTCAGGACTTTAATTCTACATTCAGAAGTAGTGTTGTTCTTATGCAGGATGTGAAAGACATTCCAGGATGCATATTGCTAACTGTTTTACTAGAAATGTTTAGGTGTAACTCTGAAAGAATGGCTGGGTATGGATGTGGAAGCAAAAGGTGGACAGCCCCCCATCTGGAGTGACCAGTTCAGCACTATAGGTTCCATAAGGGTGCCTGGTTATTCAGGTCATGGTGGCCAATGCCTGAAGAAAAAGTTTACCCCCAGGTGTGGGTTGTTCTAATTTTGAGCACCAGTGTGCTCCATCGTGGCCAGTTGCCACATTGCCAAGATTTAAGTCCTATGTCATATGGGAACTGTGTGCTCCATTGTGGCCAGTGCCACTGGAAGAAAATGTGTGTTTCAGCTAAGGCCATTGCCGCTGAAGAGAATTCAAGGTCCTATGACATATGGGATATTTAATAGAGTTTCTGTCTGATACAGGTTGCTGTTGTTCTGCCATTGCCTTGTTCCACGATGTGTAAACCTTGGGGGTCCACCTTTGCTTTAGTGTACCATCTTTGGAATAAAGTCACACTCTAGAACCCCAACCTGATTTGGACATTCGTGTTACTGCTTCCTGTGCGTAATTACTGGGTACCCCTCCAGAAGTACAGACCTAGCGTAGCCCTAAGCAAAAGTTCTCTCCTCAGGACCTGGGTTTAAATTGGTCATTTGTGTGTAGTTTTGCTGTTGTACACCCCCATCCCTTTCTGACCTCTAGAAGTAACAAGCCTGGTATATATTCCCAAAGCTAGGGATGGTACCAAAAAATGTCCGAAGTAGTTTGGGTGCCTAGTTGAGGGTACCAAGAGGTAGCTTACTGTGCAAAGTAGTGGGGGTGGTTACACTAGCAAGAAATGTACTGGAGAGGATGACGAGGTGACTCCTGATCTGTTCAACTTTGGAGAATCCCCCATTCATGAAGAGTGGAGAGCAAAGATCATCCAAAAACTGGCCCAGCAAAGCAAGGTATTTTCTTCTAAAGAATGTGATGTGGGATGCGTCACTGGGGCCGAACATTAAATCAGACTTCATGACGAAAGGCATTCCTGTGAGGGAGCTCGCCGCTTGGCACCAGCAGACATCGACAATGTTCAACGCCACCTCCAGGAGATGCTAGCAGCTGGAATTATACAGGAGTCTTGCAGTCCATACGCCTCTCCTATTGTGGTAGTCTGGAAGAAAAATGGCTCAGTGAGGATGTGTGTGGACTGCTGGACTCTGAATCAAAGAACTATCCCCGACCAATGTACTATGCCTTAATGGGAGCCAGTGGTTCTCTGTGGTAGGCCTCTGGAGTGGGTATTACCAGATCCTGATGGCCCCTGAAGATAGAGAAAAAACAGCATTCATCTGCCCTCTGGATTTTAACAAATTTTTGCGCATGCCTCAGGGCACTTCAGGAGCACCGGCCACTTTTCAAAGGTTGATGGGGTGCGCTGTGGGGGACATGAATCTACTAGAATGCCTTGTCAGGCATAACCTGGGGAAGGGGGATACAGATGAATGCCAACTGACCTTGAACCAGATTAAGCTGTTGGTGGTATTTTTAGTGAATGAGGGAAATTTGGCCAGGACACCGGGGAAATTCCCCTACTCTCCATTGGGGGGCTTGCTGGCTGTGGACGATGGCCACTTCGCTGGGAGCTGCAGAGAGGGAGGATGTTGGTAGGACGGGAGCTTTGGCCTCCACTCCTGTCCTTTCTACGCAGGAGGCCGTAGATGTGGCGATGGAGGTTGAGGATTTCTCTCAAGTAAATAGTTTAGATACTGCGATGAATTTACTTCCGCTTCAGCGGACCTACCTGTCTCTGGTTCTGTTTCGGATTTGGGGGATTCACCTGTGTGGTCTGCCTTCTCTTGCCGACAGGCGCTCCTACAATGAAAACAGGCACTGCTCAGAAGAGGAGAGGAACTCGAGGTGGAACTACAGTCATTGCAAGCGGCTTCTCAGGGGGCCGAGGACTCTTTGGACTGGATAGAGCCTGTATTCCGGTCGGACAAACCTCCGTCAGTTGACTTTCCTCCTTCTCCGGCAGAGCTTCCTGATTCTCGAATGGCTGGCAGAGAAAACAGCATTTCTGCTGTGTGCCCACAGCCCTTTGTTTTTCCTGCAGTCCCTGCTCCAATGGACACTACTGTCAACAAAGCTCGACTTGGGATGACAAGGATGGTTCCGGAGATACCGGCATGTTTGAAGACTGCTCCGGTGCTCACGGAGCAGATGTTTTCCTTTTTGGACCGCAGAAAATCACAGAAATGGGGAGATTTAGCCCCTGAACCCCCTGCAGTACATAGTGCCTCCTGGTTCCCTGAAAGAGCCTTAACTGAGGCTGGCTGGATTCCTGGGGCTTCGGGTCAGTGGACTCCAGATCTGACAGACCCCTCTTTTCAAAAACTGTGTTCCTCAACTGCTACTGTGGCCACCAATGACAGTCCTTCAAACAGCTCCACCATACCCCGGGGTAATACTTCTGTTGCATTACCTAATGTTTCGGTTCATTCTGTTGTTATTTCTACCCCACAGGTTATTCATGATAAAGCATTGCCTTCTGAGGTCGGGAGGGGGTCTAGCTCAGTTATCATGGCAGAACACCAGGATTTGTCTTCTACGGCTCCCTTGTTTCGTCTGGCTGATTTATTCCATCCTACTGGGGATCCTGCCCCTAGGAGGAATGCAGTCAGATTATTATACAAGGGGGGCTGATAGATTGTTTATAGCCAGGAATTTGTTAAAACAATCTATGAAATATTTCTCTTCAGAAATCTTTGCCTTGATTTCATTAGGGAATGGTAACTACGATGTAAGTTTTAAACATGTGTCTAATCTTGACAGGTTTTGGGCACAATATGCGACCCTTAAGAATGACCCTTTATGAGTTCCATTTCAAGCTATTCCACTCACAAAACCTTTGATTAAAACCATCACTATCTTATTTAAGAATGAAGGAGTCAATATTGAAGATATTCTATTTTGGTTACGGAAGCGTTGTGAGATTTTGGCAAGGCCTACTCCCACTCTGGATAGTGAAAAAATCTGGGATGGCAGTTGGAAGGTGAAGGTGAAGCTTTTCTCCACTAATTCGGGTCCTGTTCATCTACCTAGTGTGTTCTTCTTAGGGAAAGATAGGGGGTCTATCTTTTACGTTAGACAACCCAGATCCTGCTTTAAATGTGGGTCCCGTCTACATCTAAGTTCGGCCTGTGACACTTCTAAATGCAGCCATTGTCTGGAGTATGGGCACTTGGCTTCAGCTTGCCTGAACCTTTTTAAATGCAATCTGTGTGAACAAACTGGTCATGCCTATGGGCGATGTCCTTGGGCTTCTCACAATAGAGCTGACTGTCCCTCTCATGAAGGACTTATTACTCAGGCACAGTATGCATTTGCCCAGAAATCTGACACTGCTGCGCCAAAATCCTCAGACTCTGTTCAGGTTCCAGTCCCTGTAGTTCCTCTTAGAGCTAGCCTCATTAACACCACGAGCATTGCTCCCTCCCTTGCACAAGCTGCAGCAGACTTGGCTTCAGGTGATGTTGTTATTCCTGCTGCTATGTCTGTGGAGGACAAAGAGGCTGATATGCCCCTCCCTCCTCCCCGAAGCCCCCTTCAAGACTGTGCAACCTAGGAAATGGAATAGACGTGGTAAAGCTATGACAGATCCTAAGCCCACCCTTACAATTATTGCCCAGAGGGAACCTGTAAAGGTAGGGAACCTTTTTTCCCCCTTAGAGGAGGATATCGGTGGGGATTCTGGAGATGACACTGACACCTCTTCTGTTGTTTCTAACACAGATTCAGAAACCAGAACCGATGATTCTATTGCCAAACGGACTAGATGTAGACAACTGGGTAAACCCCCCTAAGGTTGTCCCCTGGTCTTTTTTTGATTTTCCCTTCTTTTTTTTCCTGATATGTCTTCTTTGACGATTTCCACATTAAATGTCAATGGGTTAAAGGGTGTGAAGAAGCGTATTGTTTTTTTTTCACTTCTTAAAACTTTTAATTTGGATATTGTTTGTCTACAAGACATCCGTTTGAAGACATCTCAGGAACTCCAACATGCCTCCAACTGTTGGACTTTGGGCCCATCGTTCTGGTCCATTGGGGAGGACCCTTGTGATGGTTTGGGTATTCTGTTTTTTAGTTCTACCATTTCGGTGTCTAGATTGGTTGATATTCACCCTGGGAGGGCTTTATGTTTAGATGTCTCCATTTATGCAGCCAGGTTTCGGATTATTACTGTATATGCTCCACAAACAAAAGCACAACGGATAGCTCTTTTTAAAGAGGTCCAGCCATATTTGCATACTTCCCTTCTAGTAATCTGGTTAGGTGATTTTAATTGTGGTTTATCGACAGCTGATAGAGGTCTCCAAACTGACAAATTATTTTGTGATTCAGTTGCTTTAAATAAAGTGGTTTCCATGGCCCATTTAGTGGATGCTTACAGGGGTTTATATCCTACGGGGGTTATACTTATTTTCGGGGTGTCCTTCGGACGAGAATAGATTTTGTTTTTTTGTCAGCAGTTTTACATACAGTACAGGCCTCCTCTAGACCAATAGAATTTTCAGACCATAATGTTCTTACAGTCTCTATTTCTTGGGACGGGGCCCCGAGATGTCAGAAGAATATTTGGAGATTAAATGAAAAATTGTTGGAGGACCCTATCCTTAAACAGTTATGGTTGAAAGACTGGGCGGCCCGGTTGTCTGTTTTGGAATGTTATGATTCCATCTTAGAATGGTGGGATGATACTAAACTGAGTTGGAAAATTTTTTTTCAGCATCAGGCTCATGTTAAGTCCCAGAAGGAGTATATGGGATATTTAAAGCTCAGACACCAGTTACAACATCTCATATCACTTGCTGAGATGACACACAATTATAGTGACCTTATTGCCACTATTAAGAGGTAAATGGTGGATTTACAATATAACAGGGGGAGGTCTTTAGATTAAGAGTTAAGGTTTGGCACACAAATGTCCAAACATTCTTTGGACCCTTTCAAGGAAAGTCAGAAAAGAGTGAATTCCAAACTTATTACCTCCCTAACTGATGAGCAGGGATGTCTTGTGAGTGACCCAAAAAAACTTCTGAACATTGTGGAAAATTATTTATCCTCTAGCTTGGCCCCTGATAATATTTTGGATGCCATTAACAAAATTTTAAAGGATTTACAGTTACCGAGTTTATTGGGGGATCAACAGCATGATCTAGCAGTGGATATTACTTTGGAGGAAGTGACCTCTGCTGTTCACGAGTTGTCCTCTCAGTCGTCCCCGGGTACGGATGGTCTTAGTGCTGGGTTTTATAAAACCTTTTTACAGACCATCGGCCCTGTTTTGGTTATTCTTTTGAATTATATTTTACATTCCGGATATTATGCTCCCTCTATGAAAGAGGCAATCTTGCTTCTTATATATAAAAAAGGGGACAAGACAGATGTTGGTAATTGGCGTCCCCTTAGTCTCCTAAATTCTGATATGAAAATTCTTAGTAAAATCCTTCTGGCCAGGCTTTCTAGGATTATTCCTCTACTACTTCATCCTGCACAGACCTGTGTGGTTGGGGGCAGAAAACAACAGGATAACCTGATATACCTTAGAGAGGTTTTTAGTAGGGGTGACCTTGGCCAATTACAGGGTTTTGTTTTTGGGCTAGATCAAGAGAAAACCTTTGATCAGGTATCTCACAAATTTCTCTTTTTGGTATTGAAAGCCTTTGGGTTGCCAGATACATTTGTTTCCTGGATTTCTGCAATGTATCAGGGGGCAGTTCTTATACATAATGTAAATGGATGGTTGGGACGGAAAATGGCTATTACTAAAGGTGTAAGACAAGGTTGCCCACTGAGCCCTACCTTATATGCTTTTTCTATTGACATCTTTATTAGATTATTACAATCCAATACAGCTATAAGGGGTCTTGATGTGTCCCCTGATATGCCACAACAGCAAGTGCTGGCTTATGCAGATGATTTAGTTTTATTATTACCACCTCATTTTTCTGTTTTGGCTTTGCAAGAATCCATCCACCTTTTTTTAAGCATCTCTGGTTCCCAAATTAATTATAGTAAGAGTACTGGGGTTGTAATTGGATCCACTCCAGTGCCTGAAACTGGAAGTGTGGCTGGGATCTGAGTTTCCAGAGCACCTATTAAAATTCTGGGGGTGTTTTTTGGTCCGAGTGATATGACAGGGTACAATTGGGAGATAGCGTTGACTAAGGGATTTAGACTAGTGGGGGAATGGAAAGGAATGCCACTCTCCAAAAAAAAAGGGTTTTGTTGATTAAGACAATCCTAGCTCCTGTTTTTTTTATATGTCAGTTATATTTTCCCACCCCCTTTTCG
Source organism: Neoceratodus forsteri (assembly GCA_016271365.2). Classification (NCBI taxonomy): domain Eukaryota; kingdom Metazoa; phylum Chordata; order Ceratodontiformes; family Ceratodontidae; genus Neoceratodus; species Neoceratodus forsteri. Next base: position 130,201,325 of record CM028135.1, on the reverse strand, counting down.
TATGTGGACGCAGCTTTTTAGTGTTTTTTTTTCAAGCTTTTTGGGGGTCCCGTCTGAATCCTCTTAAAAGAGAATTAACTTATCTTCCAATCTCGGAAGGTGGGGTTTCCATGCTCCACCCTATTGCTTTCTTTTTAAGCCTTTTTTTTACATATAACTTGGGAACGGTTTTGAAACCTGGGTGTATTATTTGGAGACCATTCATGGAGCACTGGCTTAACTTATATCAGCCAGGGTGGCAGGAGAAGAAACCCAGGTTGTTATCCAGACTAGTAGAGTTACCTACGTATATGAAAGAATGTATGAAGCAGCTTATCAAATGGGATGTTACCCTTCAGCATTTGCAGACTTACGACAGGAAGAAATTGTATAGATACATTCTCACCATGGAATGTACCTCTGAGGTGCTTTTCCCGGATTGTCCGCCAGATAGACAAGCGGTTATTTTATAGTTCCTTATGAATAAACGCATTCCGCCTTATGCTTGGGACTGTGTATGGTTAGGGAACTATGGTAAATTAGGAGTTAAACAGTTTTCAGAAAGGTATTGCCCTAGAACTGATTATGTTCAAATTCTAGAAACCCAGTGTCATTTATTTTTAGAATGTTCCTATATTAAACCATTCTGGGGTTTACTGGCTGATTACTGGCATGTGCCTGAATTTCGGTCCCTTGATTATCCTACGGTTATGTTTGGTCCTTTTCCGAATACCTTTGTTAATTATAATAGTGCAACTATTTATGTTATATTTTGTATTTTGAGATTTCATATTTGGCAATCTAGGTGCCTTTGGATTCTGCAACAGAAACATATTCTTCATGAAGAACTGATTGCCACGGTATGTAAGGCGGTGAAAAGACTTGTGCACTTTGACTCCAATAACGGACCATATGAACAATTTACAAGTTATTGGATTAATTGTACTACATGGACTAATTGATTGCTTTGTTGTACTCTTCCTTTTGTTTTTGTTATGATTTTTGTTTGATTGATTATTGTATTTTATGTAATGAAGTCCATTCTTTCAATAAAATCCCCCTACTCTTTTTGATAAGTGCCATGGGATCTTTAACATCCACCTGAACTACCATCAATCCAGGCAGATGGGACCTCAGTTTAACATCTCATCCGAAAGACGGCACCTCAGAAGTGCAGCACCCCTCTCATGCTGCACTACAGTGTCAGTACTGGGATATTAACTCAAATGCCAGATGCGAGAACTGAACCTACAGCCCTCTGATCTCCCGGCCTCAGAGGCGAGTGTGCTACCTACTGAGCCACTGAGGATTTTGGTTTAAAACTATCTATTGACAAGTGTCAATTCTTCCGGCAATCTGTAAAATATGTCAGCCACATCGTGTCTTCTGGAGGAATTCAAATGGACCCAAGCAAAGTAGAAGCCTTGACCACCTGGCCACAGCCTAACAATCTTAAGGAACTGCAAAGATTCTTGGTTTTCTGTGGCTACTATCGCAGATTCATGAAAGATTATACTAAAGTCAACCGCCCTTTGCTTAACTCAAGGTTATTTGCCAACAAACCGAAAATACAAAAGGAATGCTGTTAAAGAGGACGAGAAGGTCTATTTTTGAACTAATGAACTTTTTGGGACAAGGCGGACTCAAGAGTGTGAGGTGGCCTTTTTTGATATCATTCACCAACTTACCCATGCCCCTGTCCTTGCTTATGCAGATCCCACCAAGCCTTATGTGTTACATACAGATGCCAGCTTAAAGGGACTTGGTGCTGTACTGTACCAAGAATATGAGGAAGGATTATGCCCAGTGGCATTTGCCAGCAGGAGCCTGACACCGTCTGAAAAGAACTACCCTATACACAAACTTGAGTTCCTTGCACTAAAATGGGCCATTGTAGATCAATTTCACTAATATCTTTACGAGGAGCGAAAATCCTAGTAAAAACTGACAACAATCCCCTCACGTATGTTCAAACCTCAGCAAAGTTGGATGCTACTGGGCACCGTTGGCTATCAGCCCTCTCGGCTTTGCCCCGATTTGCTGATGTTCTCTTTTGCATGTAATACTGTAGCCAGGATGACACGGTCTGGGCGACAGTTGCTAATGGGGTGGATCTGACTTGCATGCTTGGAATACTTTCTTATTTTTATTTTGCATGACCCCACGCTGTCATTGTAGTCATTCTTAGGTTGTAGCCCATGACCATGTCAATTTTTTCCGATGAAACTGCCTGATGGATCTGATCTTTCTCCCCTAGTTTTTATTTTAATTTAAACAGCTTGCTGTCTCTGACTTTTGATGGGTTGGTGGCTAGCTTATGCCTTGCCATATACTGTTTAGTATGGAGTTTGGTAATTTGGACCGGTGCATATTGGTAACTTTTTTGTTTGGTGTTTTTTGGGAGTTTCTGCTACTAACTGTTTTGGTTCTTTGTTTTTTATTTTTATAAATGGATCTGACATGTTTATGGGATGGGAAGGGGGAAAGTTTTGTTGACCTGTATACCCTCAGAGGCTATGAATGTTGTTATGGACCCTATTCCGCTGTTTATGTGTATATTAGATGTGATGTCCATATCACCTAGAATTATCTCCTGGAATATTAAGGGGGGGGGCAAGCTAAGGAGAAATGCCACTGTATTCTGAAACACTTGCATCATTTAGGATGCTTAATTGCCTGCTTGCAGGAAACACATTTGCCTATGGACCAGATTCATGGATATCGTAGGGAATGGTTGGGCCAAACATATGGAGTGGGTAATAGCTTCAAACAGCAGGGAACTTCTATACTAGTTGCCCACTCAGTGGCCCTTACTGTGCTCCAAGAAATGGCTGATCCAGAGGGCTTCTATATCCTCTTTAGAAGTTGTTTATATCAGACAGAGGTGGTACTGGGCTCAGTTTACGTCCTAAATATTGACTCACCAGCCTTTTTTTATGTTTTTAACCACAGCCTTAGTACCCTTCGTATCCCTTCCTATTATTTCAGGGGGAAATTGGCACTCTGTCCAGATACCAGGCCTAGGCAAATCAGGGACTTGTAGTAAGGGGTTGTCCCTGGGTCAGAGAGCTCTAAGAGACTGAATGGATACTTTATGACTCCTGGACCTGTGGAGGATCCTTTATCCAAATGAAAGAACTTGCTCTTTTTACTCCCATCCACACCAAACCTTCTCGAGAATTGACTTCTTAATTTTCCAAGAATTTTTGTCTCAAACACAGGTTTGTGACATTAAAGAACTGGTCCTCTCAGACCATCATCCTATTTTTCTACAACTTGACTTCTGCAATGGGACCCTTATGGATAAAACCTGGAAGCTTTATGCTAAGCTCCTAAATTATCCATTCATAGTGCAGAAACTTAAAGAATTAATACAACAATACTTTGATACTAATACAAACACAGTATCCAGAGTAGACACTTTGTGGAATGCAACCAAAAGTGTCTGGCATGGAGAACTGATCCGACTGGCTACTAAGCAAAAGAAACAAAAAGAGAAAGCTGCTCAGTCTCTCCTATCAGACATTTGGCAGATAGAATCCACTCTATTCAAATCTACTCCAGATGCAACTTGGTGCCATTTACATTCTTTACGGTCACAATATGCCACTTTGCTACAGGAAAAGGTGGAAAAAGAAATTTCTTTGTCCTGGATCGCATACATAGAACAAGGTGAGAAAGCCAGGAAACACATGGCACTAAGGCTACGGCATTATGAAGCTACAGCATTTATTAACAGAATCCAGAAAGTTAGCATGGGCACCCTTATGACTGATGCCAGAGAACTAGTCGAAGTTTTCAGAGATTTTTATCGGCACCTCTATAGTGCTGACCCCAGGATCACAGACATGGACCAGACTCTCACTGCCTTTTTAGGCCCCATTGAATTACCCCACCTCAATCAGGCACAAAGTACCCTTTTAGGGAGTCCCATACGACAGGGAGAGGTAGAGTTAACTATTAAAAGTTTAAAACTTGACAAAGCCCCTGGACCTGATGGGTTCACATCTAACTTTTACAAAAACATTCTGCAGAACTTGCCCCTCCCACCTGACATCCATCTTAAATGGATTTTTTTGAAGACAGCATTACTGACCCCACTCTCACAGAGGCAACCATTTCACTCATTCCTAAGCCCAGTCACGATGATACCCTCCCAGGAAATTACCGTCCCATATGGCTCATAAACGTTGATCTCAAAATCCTCGATAAAGTGCTTGCTCACCACCTTGAGGAAGTTTGGCAGGCCCTCATCGGTCCTGAGCAGGTAGATTTCATGGTGGGATGCCTTTTGAGCAACCACCTTCATAAAATACTTCACCTTATCTCAGTGTCTGGGGAGACTGGAATGGTGGCAGCTTTGGTCTCTGTGGAGGCTGAGAAAGCATTCAATCAAGTGGCCTGGAACTACTTGTTTATGGTACTGGGTACGTATGGTATACCTGAGTCTTTCATTAAGTGGGTTCAGGTGTTATACCAGTCCTCGTCTGCACATATCAGTTGCAATGGAGTGTTCTCATCCTCGTTTCAGTTGACTAGGGGTGTGTGACAAGGTTGCCCCTTATTCTCCTTTCTTTTCAATCTTTATTTTGAACCCCTCATTCTAAAGCTTAAACAGACAGACACAGTAAAGGGCATAACTGAAGGATCCCATAGTTACTCTATTTCTGCATATGCAAATGATCTTCTACTCTGTCTCACTGATCCCTAGTCGACCCTCCCACAGGTTCTCACTATCACTGAGAACTTTAGCTGACTCTTCTTATAAGATAAATATTCATAAAACTGCCATATTCCCCCTAAACAATCAGGTGACTAAACAAGTGCTGCTTCAACTACGGCTCAAATATGAAGCCAAATGCCTGACTTATCTTGACATTAAAATTTCTAAACTGATTTCTGAACTTTGTACATTAAATATTGATCTCCTGATTAAACAAACTGGCTAGGACCTTTCCTGTTTGTCACCTCTTCCCCTGTCCCTATTAGGCCATATTAATATAACCAAAATGAATGTGTTGCCCCATGTGTTATATCCTCTTAGTATGCTTACTTGGGCCTCCTGCTTCAGTGGTTCACAACATTTCAGAGCAGAATTACTAGTTTTCTTTAGCAAAACAAAGGGACCTGGTGTTCTTATAAATGTCTGGCAGGTCCAAAACATACGGGTGGCTTGTGCTTACCTAAATTTATGTTTTACTATTTTGTTTCAAAGGGGAGTAAATACCTCAGTTGGCATGTCCCTTCTAACTTAGATTCTAATATATCTTATAAACCACACTGGCTTACTACTGAAAAAGAGCTGGTACTGACTTGCGGCCTTCAGCCTTGCCCTCTTCTTTATGTACCTGTGACATACGTCCCCTTACCACTTCGTCCTACTCCTATTATGTGGTCTGATGGAGCCCATGCTCAACTCAGTAAACGGCTTGGTATACACCTTTTAAAAGATAGTTCCCAGCCTCTTTTATAAATCCTAATTTTAAGATTGGGGGCAGAATATTATATCCTAAACAATGGCGTAACCTTGATATCTATGCCATGGATTATTTTTTAACTGATAATTCCTTTATTACTTTCCAGGCCTTTTCAGAATGCTCAGGAGTCCCAGCCCCTTGCGTATAAATTCTCACAGTTAAAACACTGCCTTTTACAATATTTGGGCCCACTCTCATGGACGGATGCTGGAGACTCTATACTTCAGCATATGGTGGCCTCTTGCACTCAGCCTCATTCCATTTCTGCTTTATACAATACCCTCCAATCAGTGGATCCAGCCCTGCCTTCCGCTAGCTGCAATTTTTTGGGTTATAGAAGAATTTGGCTTAACCATGAATGAAGTGAACTGGCAGCAACTTTGGAAAAATCTCTATAAATATATCTCACAGGATTGTTTCAGAATATAGCAGTACAAGATCCTACTTAATTTGTACTATACACCAAAGAAGTTATATCAAATGCATAAGATGGATGTTGACAGCTGTCATAAATGTAAAAGTGAGGTTGGCATGCTTTCCCATATCCTATTGTCTTGTGTTAAGGTTCAATTAAGGCTCAACCACTCTGGCTGGAGATCCAGAACAAATTATACTCACCACTTGGTCTTCAAGAGGCCTTTACCCCTTAGATATGCCTTTTAGGCATCTATGATGACACTTTGATTGGTTCTCGAAAAAGACATATAGTTCTTATTGCCACAGTTACTAAATTGATTATTCTCAGGCATTGGATGGACAATGATGCCCCGACACCCACAGGATGGCTTCAGGAGATACTGTTTGCTCTTAATGCTGAGCATGCTATTGCAATCACTTGCACAGATCTCCATCCTTTCGCAAAAGCTGGGAAACGTTGCTTACCTTACTTACAATACAATGGAAGCATTCATCTAGCTGTTTTGGCTCTTGTTAGATAGCTTATGTATGGACCCCCTTATCTGCCTTAATTTACTTAACTGTGCTTATGCCTGATTTGCTTACTACGGCAAGTGTTTTTTTTTAATGGGTTTCGGGTCCATATTCATTATTTCTTCTTAGTTTACTTGTGCCTCTGGGGCTGCAGGTCATGGGGGATTTGATGTTTTCATTCTTTTCGGGTCGGGATAAAAAGGTTGGGGTTTATATTTGTTTTGCTTTGCTCATTTGTCTGTTTGTTTACTAATACTTTGTTTTGTTCTCTACTTGTTTTCCTAGTTAACGTAATCACTTTTTCTGTATTGTTAAAATTTGAATAAAGTATATTTAATTTTAAAAAAAGGCACCAGTTTGCCAGCTCATCAGTGCAGTGGAAAGATTTACTGCTGCAACGTGGGTACCCCCAGTTCAGGAATGGATTCAGGATTCTCGAGGGCCGGCTGAGGCGGAGGTGGATTGAGCGGCCATAGCATGCTCCTGGGGGGAGAAGGGGGTTTCAGTAGTTCCAACTGACCACAGAACTCACTGGAGCACTGACTAGTGTCACAGGGGGGCAGGGCACATGCATGATGTGGCGTGTTGTGGCATCCGCTAGACCCGCCCTCCACCAACAAAGAAAAATCCTCTAGCGCGCGAGTGATGCCCCCTGCCCATAATGGCCCTGGGTCCTCACTGCATCTGTTACTTGTCACCCTCCCAGAGTAAGCACCAGGGGCTCCATCCTGGAGGGTAATCCAGGGTGCACTGCGGTGGAGGACACCGGGGCTTGCTTGTGGATCGGGAGACTAAAGGGGGCAATGCGCCAGACGTAAAAGCATAATAAATTAAAAAAAAAAAGGCACCAGTTCTGTTTTATCATTCAGATCCATTCCCAAGGTGGCTCGCAGTTTATGGATCCAAAATCCTTCTCTTCTGGATAGGAGCTTGACCAGATTGCCCCCCCCAACCGACCCAAAAAGACTTTCGCAATGCCAGTATAGGACCATTTGTGGGACATTGGATCATAGGTCCCATGCATGTGAGCCAATGTGGCATACTCTCATTTCACCAATTTATGCTTGGACATTTGTCCCCTGGTTGGCATTCATGGTTCTTTAAAGAAAACACAAAGCAGAAGCTCAAAACACAATTCCTACTGCACTAATACCAAGGGCTGGAGCATACAAATAACCACAATGCAGACTACTCAGCAGTAGTCATAGGGAGGTCAGCACTTCACAAGTCAACATGTAACCCTCCCCACCCCTGTCCTTTTACCAAAACAACGACAGGTGGCATGCTGTTGGCATTTGGCAGCAATACCTGGTGGGGAGCTGTATATCTACGGGTTCGGGGAAGGATGAGGCTACTTGGCACAAGAGGCCTAGGTTTGACTACTCTGCACAGGGGCACCCAAGTAAATCCAACTACAGGAAGCAATAACTGTAATGTCCAGAACCAGAATTGGGATTTTTCAGTGTGGCTTTATTTATTAACTCACTGAACATAAACAAAGCTCTGTATGGTCCCCCACAGGGCTACGTAACTGTAATGCAGATTAGAGGTTAAACACAGCGGTCCATTTGAGGAATGAACACTTTAACAGTTGTCTGGCTTTGGACCCACCAGGCACTCAGCCCGGACTTCGCATGCACATTGGATACACAGCCTGACTGGCCCGGCTCCCCTGCCGGCCACTCTACTGACGGTCCACTTGGCGAATGAACCCAAACTCTACTTGGAAAGACATCCCATCAAACAAGGAAGCTCCCAAACTGTGGCTCCCCACACCACTTGAAGTCTGTGACTCCTAGAAAGATTTTGTTTTCGTAACTTCCAATTCGAAACTCCCATCGAACAAGGAGTAATGTTCCCATCCTGTGGCTCCCCACACCACTTGAAGTCTGCGACTCCTAGAGAGATTTTCAGGTTGTGACCCACGTCTGGGTACCCACCCCATCACTGGCCAAGTGCATGAGGTGAGTAGCAAAAACAGAAGAAATCCATAGAGGTGGACCTGGTTACTAAAGATGGGGATCTATCCACCTCCAGCTCCCACAGCCCATACCCGGCCATTTCTCTGAACACACAGAAACTTTAGAACTGTAAAACTGTAGATTGCATGGTGGATGAACTGATGCACCCCCTCTACTGTGAACTCTAAATCCATTTAAACTTTAAACTGACTGCTCCATTTGTTCATCCTAGTGTATATAGTCCTCCCAAACAGCAGTCCCCAATAACATTTCCTGACTGAAAACAGTTATTTGCCCCTTAAACTGGAGCCAAACACTCACCCAATCGTTGCAGGTGCCCCACAGGCGAAGTCCTTTAACCTTTTCTGTATACCCAAACAGACAAAGTAATTTCAGGCAGCTTCTTTCCTTGGTGGGTAAAGGGGATTGCCCCTGGAACCCACAGAGACCTTTTTCCTACCCGAGGGAGGGGGCACTGAGACCGAGGGACGGTCTCCACCACTTGAAGAATGGTGAAACACAGAAAAAAACTTCCTTCTGTGTGGAGGCAAAACTCAAACTACAGTCTGATGCTTCCTTCTTGCTCAAGGACAAAGGGAAGACTGCCCTTTGAATCCCAAAGTTCTAGAACTACTCTGAGCTGAAGATTTCAACTGTGGCTCATGCAGCTGTAACAATTCTACTATGATGTCATCCCTCTAGTCTCAGCTGTGACTGAGGACAGAGTGAGACAGTGTGAAACCCATTTAACTGGAGTTTCACAAGCTGCATTCCCTGCCTACCACTAGGTCTTACTGGGATTATAGTAACCCCGGGTAACAAAGGGGTTACACTCGCCCTTGACCAGGAAAATGACTGTCCCCAGTCATTATGCACCTGGCCTTAGGTCATCCCACCCTATGTGCTACTCATGGAGGGGGCGATCAGGCCCCTCCTACCATGTGCAGCACAGGTAGGCAACACTAAGGGCCTAGAGGCCTATAGCTGACATTTCAGCCTCTACTCTATCCACTTACTATGGACACCTAGTGGCTCTGGTAGAACCGTCCAGAGCATAGCCCTGATAGATCAGCACTGCAATCTCTACGGCCGTTCAGGACCGCAGCCTGTCTATCCCCCTAACCTCTAGGGAAAACCTATCTGCCTCTACATAACATCCCAAATAAAACAAAACCGGGGACCTCCCGACCTTTGGCAGCCTGCAACTACAACATTAGAAACACAACAGTACTTTAATTTCTAAACATAAGCACTGAAATGAGGAACTCCGATGAGCTCCTCCTCTTCTTGTCTTCTCTTCTTCCAGGAACACCTGTAGAAAAGACAAAAACAACAAAAACAAAACACCCTAATCTGCATTTACGATCTACCTAAATAACGATGACTACAACAACAACAACCACAGCCCTTACCATACAGGATAAACAAAACACTAAACAATCCCAAAAAGAAAAAATATATATATTTTTTTTTAGAAAAGTAGAAAAGACAGTATATACATTAAGTACAGAAATGACATTGATAACAATACACTTTTGGGGGATGGAATGCCCTAAATGTCCCACTAGTGACTACAAGGCCCGAAGGCCAGTCCATTAAAGAATCTCTCCTGGGCCGGAGCCCCATGAACATAGTCTTTTAAGGCCATAATCCTGAAGGGGAGAGTCTTTGCGGACAGTTCACACACTGTTTGAAGTCTGTAGTGTAAGGTGTGTATAGCAATGTCATAAAGATAGAATAAAAAGAGATTTTGACTCACCAGCCTCTTGAAGTATTCGAATGTCACCAACCTGGTCCCTTCCGAAAACTCTCCCTGGCAGCATTTCTTCTAATACAGCTGGGCGGACATCTTCCGGGAATCCACAGGAGTGCACATCTGGAAACAGCTGGGCTGATGACATAGCTGGAGAAGGAACCTTAGAACAGGAACAAAAACAGAAACAGCTGGTCCAGCGTCATCCGATTACCAGGCGATGAACAGGAAAATAGCTGGGCTGGTGTCCTCTCTGGATCTGAAGTCATCTGGTGGTACCAGTAGGCGGTTGGTGATTGCAGACGGTTTACTGTAGACTGAAGAATGTGGGGTCCCAAATTTTTGTTTATTCATATTGGCAGTTCAATAAGGTTACTTCACAGTGTAGATGTGGCAGTATTGACTACCACTGCTCGGCTCTCCATTTTGTAGGCATGGGCTTAATTTCCAGGAGGTCCTTGCACTGAGGCCAATAGTAGAGGGGGTCAGGGGCTTGAATTATTACTCCATCAGGACGCACATAATTCACACAGTGGGAGACTTCGCGTCCCTCTCCGTCCCACAATTCTCACTCTGTCCATAAACAGTGTCCTGCCTCTCTTCCACTGTGTATACTTTTCGTGGAACAGTCTATCTTTTACATGCTGGTTGGCCCCAGGATGCACATGTTTCATTGCTTCATCCCAGATCCAGGATTTCCTGCAGTTCTCAATCTCCTCCCAGACTCTCTGAGGAAAGGTAGGAAAGGTCATACCAAAGATTTCATTGGCCTTTCTACGAACCAGTCTCTCCTCTTTACTTGCTTTGGTCAATCTGAGACCGCTGGCCTGGCTTGGGGGTGGCCAGTCCTGGTTCTGCCAGCTTCGCATCCTCAATGAAATTAAAAACGGATCCCTGACTTCTTTTTCTCTGGTGAAGCCAGGGCAGTGGCATCACCACCTTCTTGAACAAATTCCTCCGAGGCAAGATCTTGAGGCTGTGTACCCGTTCCTATCTCACAAGGTCACTTAGGTTCCTCTTCATCTTCCTCTTCACTGAGGATCTGAGCCCAAGAGTGAGCAGTATTTCTAACCCATGAGACTATCCATTCATCACTAGGAGCGGAGGTCGACACCTCCCATTCAACGGCCTCCCGCATCTCATCTTCACCTTTGAGACTTGGGCTAGGCCCCCCCACCCAGGGGTCTATTGATGCTTTATCTGAACTTGCTTTCTTAGATCCAGCATCCAAAACTTCAACTTCAGATTCAGTCTCTAATTCTGCACTCTCTAACTTTGTGCCACACTCCACCGGGGGACCTTCCTCCACAGGCTCCGCCTGATGCTGTGTGCTGCCAACTGTGGATTCTTGAAGTTGTGTCCATGTGGGAGCCAAACGAATTTGAGGCACTTTATACAAGCCATATTTTTGTAGACATCCAGCACAGTGAGGAATCATGAAGACATCCCTTCCAGCACTCAAGCACATCTGGCATACACGCACTGGATAATTAGGAATTGCCACATCAGGAGGGAGTTGCCCTCTATAGCACCAATTTTCAATGTATCTCAATCTATTTACTGCTGCTGTTACTGCAACCCGGGCATGATCCGGGTAACGAGCTGGTCCTGAGGCCATAACTGCAGAAAAACAAACAAAAGTTCACTGTAACTGAAAGTCCCACTTTAAATGAACACACTCTAGCTCTGAAATGGCTCCTCTGCTGCTGTGTTTACTTTACTACCCCACCCTGTAATGGTGGCGGCAGCACTCCTGTGCATCAACATTCAAACTCTGGGTCAAGCCACTGCGCACCCGATTTACATCAGCTACTATTAACTTTTATTTCAAACTGCACAACTTGCTCTTTTCTGGCTGTTCTCACATTTACAGGATTTTCCTTGGACTTTTCACATGCTGGCAACATTTATTTAATCACAGTCCCTTTTAAAACTTCAGGTTTCAGCACAGGATTACCTGCTTCTACTAGTGTTGCACTTATTTTACAACCCACAGTCTCTCTCTGGCTGCAAACTTTAAACTGAGGCTACTTTTATTGCTATGCTCACATTTAATGGCTTTACAGACTTGCACTTGCCAGCAGGATATCACACAATCGCTACTTGCAAAGCGACTATACAGCTGCACTCACATTTTATATGGCATTACTGAAAATCACTGATTTGAGCAGTTTTAAATCGTTTACTCACTGTTATGGTAGCAGATTGCTGCGATGGAGGAAAACAGCCTGCAGCCAGATTTTGAAGGCCTCAGATTGCAACCGGGCGGGCAGTCTCCGCGATCGTAATATTAATCACACAGTTCACTGATCCCACGACTGATAAGCGGGTTGAGCCCGAGTTTTAACTAGAAAAGTCACTTTTCACTTTTTACAGCGCTTTGAACACTTTGCGAACGCTCCTCCACTGCCAGTACACGCACTACTCTCTGTCTCCCTCTCGAATGCTGAAGCAGACACACAAGAGCTGGCTGAGGGTCGGGATTAATGGCAAACTGTCCAACCACACGACGCCATGCAAATGAGCCTCTTCTTCCTCACGAGGGCTCCTTTCCTCACGGCGATCGTCGAGCAGGCAAATTTAAACTGAAAAGATGCACTTTTTTTTTTCCCAACTGATTCCACGGCGGGAGCCCATTTCAACCATGTAACATTGCCATTAACTCGGCAGTCTCTAGTATTGCACAGAAAGCATTTCCAACATCCAGGGCATAATTTCTCTGTTGCTACCCCTAGTTTTCCACACTTTTCTTCACAGAACTTTATTTTAAAACTGACAAACGCTGTAAACTATGTTGATGCAGGACAAGGACACACACTTTGGCTTTACAGCTCCTTGGTAAACAGTTGGCATTTTTAAAACAGCAGCACAAGATTCACAGCACACAGCACACACTAGGGAAATTGCTTCAACTTTTTTGGGCTCGCGACTGCCAGATAGCCAAAACGCTAGCCTACTTGCCCAAGCACCTTCCTTCCCAAACAAATCCAAAGTGGTGCCTCCATTTTTGTAACCCTCCCCACCCCTGTCCTTTTACCAAAATAATGACAGGTGGCATGCTGTTGGCATTTGGCAGCAATACCTGGTGGGGAGCTGTATATCTACGGGTTCGGGGAAGGATGAGGCTACTTTGCACAAGAGGCCTAGGTTTGACTACTCTGCACAGGGGCACCCAAGTAAATCCAACTACAGGAAGCAATAACTGTAATGTCCAGAACCAGAATTGGGATTTTTCAGTGTGATGCTATTTATTAACTCACTGAACATAAACAAAGCTCTGTATGGTCCCCCACAGGGCTACGTAACTGTAATGCAGATTAGAGGTTAAACACAGTGGTCCATTTGAGGAATGAACACTTCAACAGTTGTCTGGCTTTGGACCCACCAGGCACTCAGCCCGGACTTCGCATGCTCATTGGATACAGAGCCCGACTGGCCCGGCTCCCCTGCCGGCCACTCTACTGACGGTCCACTTGGCGAATAAACCCAAACTCTACTTGGAAAGACATCCCATCAAACAAGGAAGCTCCCAAACTGTGGCTCCCCACACCACTTGAAGTCTGCGACTCCTAGAGAGATTTTGTTTCATAACTTCCAATTCGAAACTCCCATCGAACAAGGAGTAATGTTCCCATCCTGTGGCTCCCCACACCACTTGAAGTCTGCGACTCCTAGAGAGATTTTCAAGTTTCGACCCACGTCTGGGTACCCACCCCATCACTGGCCAAGCGCATGAGGTGAGTAGCAAAAACAGAAGAAATCCGTCGAGGTGGACCTGGTTACTAAAGATGGGGATGTATCCACCTCCAGCTTCCACAGCCCATACCCGGCCATTTCTCTGAACACACAGAAACTTTAAAACTGTAGATTGCATGGTGGATGAACTGATGCACCCTTTCTACTGTGAACTCTAAATCCATTTAAACTTTAAACTGACTGCTCCATTTGTTCGTCCTAGTGTATATAGTCCTCCCAAACAGCAGTCCCCAATAACATTTCCTGACTGAAAACAGTTGTTTGCCCCTTAAACTGGAGCCAAACACTCACCCAATCATTGCAGGTGCCCCACAGGCGAGGTCCTTTAACCTTTTCTGTATACCCAAACAGACAAAGTAATTTCAGGCAGCTTCTTTCCTTGGTGGGTAAAGGGGATTGCCCCTGGAACCCACAGAGACCTTTTCCTACCCCCCCCGGAGGGAGGGGGCACTGAGACCGAGGGGACGGTCTCCACCACTTGAAGAATGGTGAAACACAGAAAAAACTTCCTTCTGTGTGGAGGTAGAACTCAAACTACAGTCTGATGCTTCCTTCTTGCTCAAGGACAAAGGGAAGACTGCCCTTTGAATCCCAAAGTTCTAGAACTACTCTGAGCTGAAGATTCCAACTGTGGCTCATGCAGCTGTAACAATTCTACTATGATGTCATCCCTCTAGTCTCAGCTGTGACTGAGGACAGAGTGAGACAGTGTGAAACCCATTTAACTGGAGTTTCACAAGCTGCCTTCCCTGCCTACCACTCAGTCTTACTGGGATTCCAGTAACCCCGGGTAACAAAGGGGTTACAAACAGCTATGCAGAGCAATTCATATTCAGTGATAAACACTTGTGCAAAACTTTATTAAGATTACTGGCATACCACATCTCAGTCCTAGAGCACGTACTGCATATCACAGTTCTGCAGGCATATTCTTTTTTCATTTTCTACATATGATAGTTGAAGTTCACTGCTTTGTAAGGTCTCCAAAGATGCATTTCCTGTAACTGGGGTACTCACACACTGTGCTGTCACATAAATATCTTTACATCGATTGCCATGCGGCCTGAACTGCGGGAACCCAACAAATGATGTAGCTATGGACCTAAGTGCCTCATGTCTCTCCAATCTCATGCAGCTCTGCCATGCACTAACATTTTGACATCATAGTGATGTCTTCATCAGCGTGACGTGTGCTACTGAGCACGTCCTTCAAAGGTGCTGATTTATTGAGACACTACAGCAACAGACAACACTACATAAATGTGCAAGTGTAAAGTGCATGTGCAAAACTGCTAAAACAGTCACCAACAACAAACCACATACAGTATATAACATGTACACACAGGCTAAGAGGGATGACACAATTAATTAGCTGCACTATAAGTAAAAACAAGCTTTATGTGCAGCATAAATAATATCATGGCATAAATACATCTAACATGTTTGAAAAGCAAGTGAAGTACAACCCCCGTAAAGAATATGTTAAAATATTGCACATTCATCAACAGTCCTTACATATAGATAATAGGAACAAAACTAATTATGTCATCCCTCCTAGTCTGTGTGTACATATTAGATGATATGAGAGATATGATAGAGACCTTCAGATCCTAAAAGGAATTAATAGGGTGAACTGCAGGGAATTATTTAACTTGAATACCAGCTCGTGGTTGCGTAGTCATGAGTGAAATCTAACAGGAGGGAGGTTCAGGAGGGACATGAAGAAATATTATTTTTCAGAAAGGGTGGTGGAGCCATGGATCAGGCTGCCAGCGGAGGTGGTGGATGCAAAAACCATTAGTGGTTTTAAGCATGGCTAAGACATAATGAAGGGTATAGTGGTTGCTCAGGGCATCAGAATCAGGAAGGAGAATGGAGGGGGGAATGGGGAGGGCTAGGACCCTGGAGGAACAGTAGGACACAGGGCTAAATAGGGAACTTGGGCAGACTGGATGGACCTTTGGTCTTTTTCTGCTGTCATTGTCTATGTTTCTGTGTTTTATATGGCATGTAGTTTGTCACTGGTGACTATATTAGCAGTTTTGCACATGCACTTTACACTTGCACATTTATGTAGCGTTGTCTGTTGTTGTGGTGTCTCTTTAAATCAGCACCTTTTAAGGACGTGCTCAATAGCACATGTCACTCTGATGAAGACATTGTAGTGGAGCTGCATGAGATACGAGAGACACACATGAGGCACTCTGGTCCATAGCTACAGCATTTGTCAGGTTCACGCAGTTTAGGTCACATGGCAATTGATGTAAAGGTATTTATGCGATGGCACAGTGTGCCAGTACCCTCATCATAGAAAATGCATCCTTTGGAGACCTTATGAAGCAGTGAACTATTGTATGTATGAATTGCAAAAAGTATATGCCTATGGAATTGTGATATGCAGCCAGGGGGGCCGGAACATGGGTGAAAGTGGGAGAAGAAGCTGCAGTAATAACACAGGAGACCATGATTGCTTCCCTTCCAATCTTGCAAGCATTAAAGGGGAACTTTAAATGCTCTTGAGCAAAAGTATGTGTGGGGTGAGGAGGGAGTGCACATGCTCTAGGACTGAGATGTGGTATGCCAGTAATCTTAATAAAGTTTTGCACAAGTGTTTATCACTGAATATGAATTGCTCTGCATAGCTGCTGACTTGTGAATTGCTGACCTCCCTATGACTACTGCTGTGTAGTCTGCATTGTGGTTATTTGTATTCTCTAGCCCTTGGTATTAGTGCAGTGGGAATTGCATTTTGAGCTTCTGGCTGATTGTCGACAGGTGGGCTGACCGTCAGTAGTGTACTCCATGCAATGGGTGCATCAGTTAATAAAGATGCCCTGTCATTTAATGGTGAAACAGATTATATAAATACCATTGTTTCTTGAGCAAATTGAAGAATTATTTAATTCCACTGCAACACAGGCAACCAATAATGATCTTAAAATGCCTGAAACACTTTAAAATAACTACATTTCTTTTCACATCCATACAGTCTCATTATCCCAGTATTGGGATTGCTAGTATCAGCCTGCACTAAGTGTCCAATTGTATTATTCCTTGCTCTGTTCCCTTCTGCCAGGACCATTTTGAAAATGAGCTTGCTCACTGATGACTGCCTGGTTAAATAAAGTTTTGATTGATTGGAGAGAAAAACGGATCCCAAGTGATCATGTGTGCAACCCCCCTTACTTGTGACTGATGACACTGAGTTCATGACAGACTAGGAGAACGCTTTTAACGAAGTGCAGCTATGATTTAATGCTGTTGGTAACAAAAAATCAAGAAAGGAATGTGAGGCAGCAGCTGCACAAGTCAAAGAACACGAAACAAAGGTCAATGCAGGCTTTACAGCTGAACAAGTAACATCATTGGAAAAAAAATGGAAAATCAATTTGCAAAATTCACAGAAGAATTAAAAAAGTATAAACAGCATAAATAGAAAAGGGAAACCACAGATTATAAAGATGGCACTGTTTATGCATGGCTTTGTTCTAGAGAAAAATCCCAATACATAAGCAAAAATACCAGACAGGGTGAGTGGTATTGGGCTATACCTGACCGCCCAGAGGTGTAATGATGCCTGATGCCACAGGCAGAGGCCCTTATAGCCCCTGGAAGGTCCGGTATATCCTAATGCCACCCCCATTAGGGTATTATTGTGCTTAGAAAATGTTTTTCCTGTCACTTTCTGTATTTACAAATTACTGATTAAAATAATGTAAACAAATGTAAAAAGTAAATAAAAAGAATGTAAAAAGTTCATTTCTGTAAAATAGCCCCTCCACTGCTACAATTGGCAGTAGAGGGCACTGTGTCCTGTCATGTTGTGCAGCTTGTGGAAGTTTACAATTAATTTTTCTCTTCTCTCTTTCCCCATCAACTGTCTGGTTGACATTCCCTCCCTTTTTTGTTATTTTTTTTTATTCAATAACTATGGCAGTTGAGCACTTAGCAGAATTATGGCAGCTGAGGACTTCGTGATCAGGAAGTATGGAACTGTTTCACCATGACGGGTAAGTGCTGACTCACTTGTTTGGTTCTTGGTGTTCAGTGTAGCACTAGGACAGGAGTGGAAGTCAACAGAGTGGAGCTGCAATAAGATAAAGCTAGATAGGTGAGGGACTGCTTTTGCCACTGAAACAAAAGCAATGTTTTTTTTTTTTCTGAAAATGTTTGGTTGAGGGGAGTGGAGCCAAGGCAAGTTGTGGTTACTGAAGGTGTGCTACTGTCTGATGAGAAACCCACTGGGAAAACTCGGAAGCATACCTAACAGTCTGTTTTGTACCCGAGTACCAGTATTTATTTTTTATTTTGCCATAATGGTTCAGAAGATGGTGCAGTGTGGGTAGATGTCCTGACACCCCCATTTTTAGATGCTCCTGGGGAACATCAAGTAGAGCAAGGCAGTCGGCCCGTCAGTGCAGTGGTAGCGGCATGCGTTATAGTTCATGATGCCAGCACCCAGGTTTGGGAATGAGCCTGAGTCATCGGGGGCCAGCCGGAAGGGGGGAGGGAAGGATTGAGTATCCCAAGGGACAATCTCCTCTTCCAGGGGAGGGAGAGCCATCACACTGCTCCAACACTGCCACCTGTGGATGCACAGGTGGCAGTGTAAGGACAGCAGTGTGGGGGGGAGAGATGCTGTGA
This sequence comes from Neoceratodus forsteri, assembly GCA_016271365.2. Taxonomy (NCBI): domain Eukaryota; kingdom Metazoa; phylum Chordata; order Ceratodontiformes; family Ceratodontidae; genus Neoceratodus; species Neoceratodus forsteri. The sequence goes on along the minus strand of CM028135.1, from coordinate 130,182,825 downwards.
CATGCGCCCGCACATCACCTATCTGGATGTAACTCCTTTTGTTTTTTTTAAATAATAGTTTATTAAAAGAGAAATCTCCATTCACTATTACAGTTGCATTTAAATTCAGGCATCACATGTTATATCACATTTCTCTTATTTTCGTATAGACAACAGAGAAAGAGAAAATACAGTCAGAACAGAGGCGCGAGTGACAGGTAAAAAGGAAGGAGAGAAGGGAAAAAGAACATCAGGAAGAAGCTGGAGAGGATGGAGGAAAAACAGAATTATAGGATCAGTCACTAACCATATTGATTCCTGAATGCATTATCACCTGTATAATAAATCAAGAAGGAGTGATATACACTAATGACGAATAAAGTAATTACCAAACAATAAAGCGTGGTTCTCACTTATTTAATGCTTCCCAGTACTCCTAAGTATATTTAGCTAGCAGAGTGAAGATATCAACATTTTCTCTCTTTGCCATAAGGTGTAGGAAGGGAAGCTATCTACCTTTAAAAGTATCCAACCCCAGCCTGATTTTAGCAGTCAGGTATTCTGATTGTAAGATTTTACAACAGATAGAGTACCATGTAGAAACTTCTGGTTTGGTCGGTGTTAGCCAGTTCATGGTGACATTTTTGAGAGCAGCCCCTATTATTATTGCAAACAGATATCTCTGTGCCCTCTTTTTAAGAGGGGGGAGGCCAAGGAGCCAATATTGTGGAGCCTCAGGGAGGGAGGTTTCAAAAAAGTCTGAGGTTAGTTTCCAATTCTCCTCCCAGTATCCCTCCACTACCAGACAGCCCCAGAAAATATGTGAGTAAGTGCCTCTTGCCTGACAATGGCATCAGCACCAGTCGGAGGTGTATTTCCTATAGTGTTTCGTAACTATTGGGGGTCTAAAGAATCTCACCCCTACTTTCCAATGAAATTCCCTCCAAAAAGGGAGGCCATAGTAAGGTGGATTCCTTCCCATGTGGTGCTCCATTCCTTCTCAGAGAGTGACCACCCCAATTCTGTAGACCAGGCCTTTTTAACATTTGCCAAAGGGTCAAGAGAAGCGACCTGCATTGCCAGGACCAAATTAGAAACTTTGTGTCTTCCCTCCCAGTTGACAGAACTGTTAAGAGGTCTCTAAGAGGGTTGACTGGTATGTTGCCTTCGTCCCATGTGTATCCCACTTCGGAGCCCAGATAGTGCATGAATTGGAGGTACCTAAAAAAGTCTTGCTGTTTCAAATCAAATTCCAATTTTAATTGTTGGAATAACTTGAGGATCTGTCCAGTGAAAAAGTGGCCCAGGGTCCGCAGGCCCTGTCTCTCCCATCGGTGAAATGCCAGGTCCCACCTCAGTGGTGCAAAATCCTTGCAACTCAATATGTCAGTCTGAGGGATAAGGGAGAGTGGGAGGCCTAGCTTTTTATTTGTTTGTTGCCATGTCTGGATAGTGGCCTGGGTCCAAGGATTGAGGATCTGTAGTTTGTGTAAGTGGGGGGGGGGGTATAGAATGTCTGATACCCTTTTTGTAGGCCAAGAAGATAATTCAATTTCCACTCATTTTGAAGGAGATCGTTGTGATAAAATATTCAAAGCCTGCAATTGTGCAGCCCAGTAATATATATGCATGTCTGGGAGTCCTAGCCCTCCCCTGTTTTTGGGTGATTGTATTATTGTCCAATTAACTCTTGGTTTTCTAACCCCCCATATGAATTTAGAGAGGGTTGTGGATAAGTTCTTCCAAAAATTAATGGGGGGTTGTATGGGAGAACACTAAATATAAAGAGAAAACGGGGGAGAATATTCATTCTAGAGGTTTCTACTCTTCTGGAAAGCGAAAGAGGCAGCTCTTTCCACCGGTTACAATCTTCTCTTATTTCCTGAAGTAATTTCATGTAGTTTTTTGAGAAGAGTTGTTTCAAATCTCATGGAATCCACACTCCTAAGTATCGAAAACCCGAGGTGCACTATTTAAAAGGCTCTAGTGTTGGGAGAGTTCGCTCTTTTTCCACCCCCACCAGGTACAGCTCCGATTTACTGGCATTCACTTTATACCCGAGAAAATACCAAACTCCTGTAATATATTTTTGAGGTGGGGGATAGCTTGAACTGGATTTGAGATATATAATACTTAACGTGTCATCTGCATATAGAGAGATCTTTATCTCCACCTCACCAATTTTTATACCCCGGAAAAATGTCCGTCTGTCTAATAAAGGCTGCCAGCGGTTCCAGGCTCAGGGCAAAGAGGAGGGGGAGAGGGGGCAACCCTGCTTGGTGCCTCTAGATAGCGGGAACACAGGAGAGATCACTCCATTTACTCTGATCTTTGCTGTCTGGTCTAAGTATATGTTCCCTATCCATGACCTGAACTTGTCTCCGAAGCCAAATCTCCCCAGGACCTCGTCCAAACAGAGCCAATCTACCTGCTCAAATACTTTTTCAGCATCTAGAGAAAGAATGGCTTTAAGTTCACCCCTGGGAGAGGTTCGACTCTGGAGAGAACATTCAATAGCAGGTGAACATTACCCTGCAGATGTCTCCCCGGTATGAAACCTGTTTGATCTGAATGCACCAGGTCAGTTATAACTCTTTGTAAATGATTACTCAGGACTTTAGTAAATATTTTTGTATCTTGATTGAGTAATGCAATTGGCCTATAACTACCACATTGGGCTGGGTCTTTCCCTGACTTGGGGATTATGGTAATTAAGGCCTCTTTCCAGGTAGTAGGAAGGGCTTGCGGCTCCTGGGCAGAGTTGCAGATCTTTGTTAACAATGAGGCCAGGTCCTTCCCAAATTCTTTAAAAAATTTTGCTGTGTAGCCATCCGGGCCTGGTGCTTTTCCAGAGGGTAAAGTCCTAATCACTGTCAGCAATTCATGCTCTGTGAAAGGGACTTCCAAGACCATTTTCTGTGAGTTAGACAGGAAGGGGAGTTTTATTCTATCCCAAAAAAATTTTATTTGCTTAGTATGCTGAGGGTCCCTTTCCATCTTATAAAATCTTTCATAAAAATCTTTAAATTCCCCTGCAATCCTATCTGGTTCAAATCTATATAGGGGGGTGTTGTGGTTAAAATATTTTCAATGTATCTATCAGCTGCTTGTTTCCGCAGTCTTTGGGCCAATAGTTTACCCACCCTCTCCCCCTTCTCATAGTACCTCTGCCCCAGATATCTAAGGTTGTTTTCTACCTGCCTTTGTAACAAATGGTCATATTTATCCCAGGCTTGGGCAAGTTTGGCCAAGACTGCAGGTGCACCAATTCGCTTGTGCTCCTCTTCTAAAACAGTGATCTGATCTAGAGAGCTCTGGAGTTCCGCCCGGTGTTGTTTATATTTATATGATGCATACGAGATTGTATGACCTCTCACTACTGTCTTTAAAGCATCCCAAATGAATCTGGGGGCAGAATCAGATTCTAAGTGCTCATATTAATAATTCTGAATGAGTTGTTTAACTGACTCTTTATACTGGCAATCATTTAATAGGCCCGTGTCAAATCTCCAGAGCCCCCTAGGTTTCACTTCGCCCCAGTTCAGCTTTGCCATCACCATGGCATGATCTGATAGAGTGATAGGGAGGATATGAACCTCTTTAAAACTATACAAAAAATCTCTCTGTGTATAATATCTGTCTAACTGAGAATAGGTGTTAGAGGCTGGGGAGAAGAAAGTATAATTTCTGGTAACAGGGTTAAAACACCTCCAAGGATCGACCATACCAGCTTCAGTATGAAGGGTTTTCAGTAAGCGGGAGCAGGCTTTAGAGCTGGGGGCTTTGGGAGAACTTCTGTCTTTCATCACATCCTCAACACAGTTCCAATCTCCCATGCATATGATTTGTCCAGGTGGAAGGGCAGCCAGATTGGTAAATAACGTCCTAAAAAATTCCCCTGAGGACAGTTGGGGGCATAGACCCCTATCAAATGTATTAATCGTCCCTGGAATAACCCTGATAAAATCAGCCAGTGGCCTGAGCCTGCTTTCTGTACTGTTTGAAGGCAGAATGGTAGATCCATTTTAATAAGGAAAGCCACCCCTGCCTTTTTCGTAGTAGGGTGCTCATCCAAGTAAACATTACCAACCCATGACCTATGGAGCTTTAAATGCTCCTGCAATGAAAGTTTAGTTTCTTGGAGGCAGGCAATATCACAATTTTCCCATTTCAATTCAGTCAAAATCTTGGAACGTTTAACCACGTTGTTAATTCCCTTAACATTCAGTGAACAAAGCATTTGGGAAGCCATTACACATTATTAAATAAAAGAAACACATTTTCCTTTGCACAATAAGCCCTCATTTGTTCACTGATCTTAGTATTACGTCTCAATGAATCTTTGTTCCCACTGGAGTCAGAGAAAAGGAAAGAAGAACAGACAGAAAAATAGTAAATAAGAGAGTATAGAAAAAATAACTTTGCATTTGGCATTAACTAACCTACTTAAACAATAACTAGAAAAGCTCTCCCACCCCGACCAACAATTATGGGGAGGAGAGAAGCAATGAAATTGTTGGCAGGATCTAGATAATCTGCCAAAACCGCCTCGGCCGAGGTGGAATACCCCATTAAGGGAAAAAGGGACTGACGCCCTTGAGGGTTAAAGCACCCTAACCTTAGGGTGCAAGGCTTAGAGGCACGGTATTACCAGATCCCCCAAGACCTGTGTCCTCTTAAGTATTTAGGAAGTACTGTTGAGGTCGGGATCAACTTCCTTGTCTCAAGCCTTATATGTATGTCCATATTCCTTTAATGTCCGGAGTTCTTCCGGTTGTAGCGCGCCCCCCCCTTCCATCGGCCATTTCCAAATAGGTCTGATAAATCATTTGCATCCACCTCATTTTATATCTGGGCAGTCATAGGGAGGGTTAATGGTATAATACTCCCAGTAGCTGGATGAGCTGTAATCAAACAAAAGGAAAAACCTTTTTCACAAGGTTGAAATCCAAGAAACGAGAAAGAAGGTTTGATAGGGCATAATTCAGTTCCTGGTCGGTATTACTTTGCGCCAGTTAGTATAAATAATTGAGCTGTTTGGACTAATAGCAGGAAATTAGGTCTATGTGACCACCATGTGGAAGCCCAAGGGATCGGGGAGACCAGAAAATAGGAAGTACTCAGAACATGGTGGGGATAGCATCTTCAACCCAAGTTCCCTGGAGTTTCATCAGAATAAACCCCTATACAATCTGTGGTTCACAGAAAGGGGTTCCAGATGCAGAAAAGTCAGTTCCTAGTGCATCATGCACACCTTTCAGGGCCTTGTGGTCTTGCCAAGGGATACCTCTCTAATCAACGTGGACAGACAATTCAAACAATGAGGAGTCCCCAGTAGAATCCAGAACATTGCTGGGTGAGTGAAATATACTGATCTTAGCTGGGTATCTCTCTAAAAAACACCTTAGGCAGAGACATTCAAGTAGGTGGGGAGCATAGATGTATCGTTTCGGCAGCGTGGACTCTATGATGGATTTTTATCTTATCAATCGCCGTGGCTGAGTCAATGAGTCTGAAACATGTGCAGATTAAGAGGACTGACCTTTTTGGAGCCACTTAGAGAGGTCAGCATGCAGTGGAAGGAGCGCTTCCAGTCTTGAGTTTGGGTTCTGTGGCTTCTTTGCACCAGGCGCCAGTGACCACAATAATTGCTCGATCTCATTTTCCGCTATCTCCTCCTTTAGGTCCGGCAGAGAAATTCCTTCTGTCTTCAGGACATCCATTGCTGCGAGCAGTGAATCAAACACTTTAGGACAGTCGGGGAGGTCAACCCACAATCTTTCTGGGTAGCGCAGATACACTCTCCTACCCTTTTCTCTGAGCTGCTTTGCCACCCACAGAACTTTTTTCCTCTGTGCGGCCATAGAAGGGGGGGAAAACTTGGTCTATATAGACCTTGGTGCCTTCTAAATTTAGGTCTTTCTTAGCCCACGCCAGGTGCAGGATGTTTTCTTTCATGGGGAACTTGAGAAACTTGATGAGAATAGCTCGTGGAGACGCCCCAGGTTAGGGCTTGGGACCTAACATGCAATGTGCTCATTCTATGTCCAGGGGCATGTCTTCGTCCAGTTTTAGTTCAGCTTTCAACCATGATTCCATAAAAGCGGGCATGTTATCCTGATCTACCCCCTCTGGAATCCCGACCACTCAGATATTATTTCGTCGGGAGCGTGCTTCTGCATCTTCTGTTTTGGCCATTAGCGCTCTCTCCCTTTTGTGAAGGTAGGCGAGTGAACGGCCATTGGCCATACTTTCATTTTGCATATTGTCCACCTGGTTTTCTATAGCTGTGGTTCTTGACTCTAATTTCTGGAAATCTTTCTGTATGTCCGTCACTTTACGATCTATTCGTTGCAGTAGTTTTAGTATTTTCCTATCTTACCATAGAATCTTCCAGTTGTGTCCCAATAGAGCCTGAATCCAAACACGAATCTTCTTCTCCTGAACCAGAAAGCACCGAGGAGCGGGAGGGCGCAGAACTCAGGCCGGGAGCAGTTGTGCTTCTCTCACTTTGTGCAGCCATACTGGGGCTCATTGGAACTTTCTTTTTAGTTTGCCCTATCGCTGGAGATGAGCTGATTATATTGCCCTCAATTTCACTGAAAAAGGGAGGTATAATTCTCCGGATTGCCATGGATTATAAATTGAAGGGCTGAGAGCTGAAGGCTAAGCCGCCTTTCTAGGTCTCTACATCACAGGAAGTGATGTAACTCCTTTTTTCTGGTGTCCTTGGAGGGGTTAAGGGGAAACTAAGGGGTAAATCCCCCAATACCAAAGCCCCATGATTGCTGACAGCTGGGGGGGAGACAAGATAGGCCGGTATATCCACCACCAGCACCGGCAGGGGGAGCAAAAAATTATGTTTAAAAAAAAAGTAGAACAAGGCAGCACAAACCAAAATCAAGGAGGGACAAGGGCAGTAAGAGGAGGAAGGAACAGAAGAGGCAAAGAGAGAGGCAATTATGGCCAGAACAGGCATCCTTGGGGCAAGTTAGACAACCCCTATGCTTTAGGAACCTGAATTGGAGGTCAGAAATGTAACAGATAAACCTCTCTCTGAAGAACAAATATCTGTTCTTAGAATGAGACTTAGAGTCTTCCCGACTTGGGGAGGAGAATAGAGGGGGTGGAGAAGTCTAGGACCCTGAAGGAACAGTAGGCCCCAGGGCTATATAGGAAACTCAAGCAGACTGGATGGACCTTGGGTATTTTTCTTCTATCATTGTCTAAGTTTCTACTAAAACCCTGAACGCCTTTAATATTATGGTCATTTTAAGTTCTTTCACCAACTGCAATTAAAAAAAACATGTCAATCAAAATAATTCAGGAATACATCATACCTCGGAAACCTAGCAGCAAAGCAGTGCAGACCACGTTACTACTATGATTTTGGATTATTTTTTTTAGTATACTTAATGAATATTTTATCAGTTTTACATTACTTATGTGTTATATAATGTTTTAGAGATGTGTTTGTACTGCACTTCAATATCAGTTGAATTGAGCTTAACAAATAAAATTATTATTATTATTATCACCATCAGGGAACCCTCAAATCTGGTAAAACAAATCCACTTCCTGCCCCAACAGTTCAAGTCCTGCATTACAGACACACTGCTGTCTGGTGGAAAGTGAAGTTGAATCAATATTAAAAGAACACGAGGGAAACAGTGTACAGTGCGTTACCCAGAATGAACGTACTGCCTTAAACAAACTGGCAAAAAGGACTGACATAGTCATTTGCTCGTGTACAAAGGGGGAGCTGTTATAATTTGGGGGAGAGATTAAAATACAAATGAAGGTAACCAACATTTAAGTAACAGTGAGTTCTATCTCAGGCTGCACCATGACCCACAAATGAAATTAAAACCAGAGCGAAAAAAAATTTATTGATGGGGAAGGGGTTAAAAATGGCTGGATTACAGGCAAAGAAGCTGACTTCCTCACAGTGGAAAATCCAGAAAAAAAGCTTTGTACCTATTACCAAACTTTCATAAAAAATAAAAATCCGGTACTTGGCCGTCCAATAGTTTCATTAATAGGAGAAGTTACAGAAAACATCTTGAAATCCATTCACGAATACATTAAAAAAAACGGTCCCACAAATCAAATCTTATGTAAAAGATACAAACCATATGGTGAGCATTCTGAATGACATAAAAGTGCAAGAAAATGATTTTTTGGTGTGTATAGACATAGAAAGTCTGTACATAAATATTTCCCAATGAGGGAGGACTAAAATCAGTCAAGAAAGCATTACAATAAAGGGCTCCAAATATAGCCTCCCCCCCCACACACACACACACTATATTCTACAGTTTGCCAGATTTGTATGAGAGGTAAATTATTTCATCTTTGTTATGACTGAACACAGTCTGAAAGGCAAACAGTTATTTACAATCTCACTCCATAGTAAAAGTATCACTCCTTCATAAAAAGGCAAATAGTGGCAAGTGATTATTAAGTCCCAAGGATGCATAGCGTTTAACATAGTAATCCAGTAGGCTTCCTGTTGTAGAAGCCATTCCACTTCTGATACCAACATCCGTTTTGTCCGTTCCTATAAATTTTAGGCAAGCTGTAGATCCATGTCCTGTATCCCAAACATACTGTTGATTTTTTGTCCTTATAGCCATTTTGTGCTCTCCCATCTGTATTTTTAGTTTTTTTTTTGTTTGTCCCACATACAGTAGCAGACATGGGCAACTCAAGATGTACATGACTCCGCTCATTCTGCAGGTCATATATTGATTTATTTAAAATATTTTTCCAGTTCATGGGTGCACAAAAGATGTGTTGTTGTAGGTGCTTGGGCAATGGCTACAGTGGCTACACCTGTAGTTGCCCACAGGTGGAGGTGGTAACCATGTATCATTTGGTGTGCTCAGCAAAACTGAGTGCACCACCATGTCTCTTATAATTTTACTGCATCTAAAGGTCACTCGGGTTTGTTGCAGCTAGACTGGCGAGGTTATGGTCCACACTTAGAATCTGCCAGTGCTTCTGGATGACTTGTCCTATCCTTTTTGTCTGTAGAGTAAACTGAGTTGCAACCATTGCTAGCCATTCAACATGAACATTCTCATTTCTGTTTCTATTACCCAACAATATTTCTTGCCTGTCCATACCTCTGGCACATTTATATGCTTTTACGATGTGTTGTTCTTATAGTTTCTCATGTGGAATCTACTGGCCATATCTCTGCTCCCATTTTCCAAGTCTTCCTCAGTAGTACATGTTCTCTTAAGCTGAATAAATTGTATTTTAGTAATATTAATAATTAATGATTCAGGGTGACAGCTATCACCTCTCAGAATGGTATTTCTGGAGCTGGGTTTTCTTAGATACTGGTGTTAAAACATGTTCAAACGGAGATCATGTGATGCTTCGGGCTGCATAGCTTCTTTCTTTAGTGCTCCCGCTATCCTCTCCCTTGATTCCCATTTAGAAGAGGCATTTTGAGCTAATCTTACCTGCTACAGAGCCAAAAGTGTTAAGACTAGCTACCGGACACGAGAAGTGATCGATCCAATCAGGAATCTGTGCACTATGGATGCATAAATGCACACTGCTTATCCGCGCCATACACCGCCTACCATGCCTGAAAAAATGGCAAAGAAAGTAAAGGCCCAGACTGGAACAGCGGCCTGACGAATGTCTACTACCTCGGAGGCACTACCTTTAACTCTGGACAAATTCCTGGAGGAATTTCGTCCCTTTCCGGTCGAGGTTCGCTCGTTAACAGAGGAGCTATAATCCGTAATGACTAAACTGGTGGATCTGGCCCAGCGTACCGAAGACTGCGAGGGGCGAATTACTTCCATTGAGAGGAAACAAGATAAATTTGATTCTGCTATGGCAATCACCAGGCAGCGTATTGCAAAACTGGAGGTGAAGGTTGAAGATTTAGAGGACTGGAGCCGCTGGAATAATGTGGTGATTATTGGGCTCCCGGAGCGAGAAGGCAGCTCCAAAGCTGTTTTATTCGCGTAGAAGTTTGTAAATAAAATTGCAGGTCCTTCGCCCTTCGGTGCAGAATATATAATAGAGAGGGCCCATCGTGCCTTAAGGCCTATGCCACCACAAGGAGCACAGCCCAGAACCTTCATATTTAAATTCCTTAACTATCAAGAACGTCAACACCTGCTAATAAAGGTGAAGGAGTTAAAAGACGTGCTATGGGAAGATGCTCCAATCAGGATTACCCAGAACCTCCCACCGTCTGTGCACCAGAAAAAGGGATGAATACCATGGGGTGGTCACCAAGCTGCTGGCGGCTAACATCCATTTTCGAACGCTGTACCCTGCAAACCTCCAGGTTTCCATCGAAGGGAAATGGATGTCTATGGAAGATCCAAAAAGTGCAGAGATGGAATTGCAAAAAGTACTCCCGAATTTGTTTTGCAGGGTGAATTCTACATCCCGGACTATGGGCACTATTTCTGTCTGTCTAAAGGGTAGCAGTGAGTATGTCAGAAGAGGTATGCTACAGATTACAACTCGGACATTAAGACTCTTTGTTTTTTTGTTTTTCCTTCTTTTCTTTTTCTTCGCTCCCAAGGGAATGATGAGATGTAATACTACCAGACAACTGTTGGCGCAAGTCCATGGTGGAATTGAAAACTATCAGAATTATAGGCTTCTATGGGATTGTTTAAGTTGGGGGCACAAACTTTTTTTTGTGTCCCTAATGCGAACTGGGGTTGGTATAACTCTGTCCATGGAGGTTGGACTTTATGCAATAATTGTATTCCTAGTTCATTTTCTCTAATAGGAGTTCAAGTTTAACTGCCTTACCCGTTGGTGAGGGGTTACTGTTATGTTAGTAGGGGAGCGTTAGCATGAGAGCTACTAGCTCAAGCCTCACTGGGGCCACTTATGGTCCTAAAAGGTTTCAGTTTAGCTCTGAGACAGAAGTAAAGAGGGGAGGATTCCTACTCTAATTGATTCCTCTCTTGTTGTTATGCAGATGCCTAATTACTGGCTTTACTGAGTGAGGGATCTATAAGGGACACCACCACTACCGGTGAGGGCATAGCTTCAAAGCGTGGACTTTATCTGCCCAGGAGTGCAAGTTCTTTTAAGGAACAGATGGGTACGTGCCCTGGGCAGTGCGAGGAGGATGGGGGGCAAGGAGAGGCTGTACAGTGGAAGACACCACATACTGGAAAAAGAAGCAAGCGGGGGTACTTCCTTAGGACCTCTATTCAGCAGAGGTACTGGGGTAGGGATGTATGAAAGGTGGGTCTGTAGTTATAGGGAAATTCGAGGGGGGGCTTTTTCAACATGGTGGGAGGACTTGGAGGGGTAGCAGGTTTTTTGGGGGGGAGGGCCTGGCTTGGCACTTGGGGTTTACGGAACTTCATTTTGCAGGTTACAGGGTATTGCTTGATTTTTGCATTTTATTTTTTCAGGAATGGCAACCACTAGAAAATGTATTTCTTGGAATGTACGTGGGCTCTGGGCTAAAGTAAAATGGTTATCAGGTGCTGAAGCACATCACATCAACCGTCTGTTCTCTGGAGACAATATGTGGGTTAAGTCTTTAATGCCTGGGATAGCACCCAGAGCAAGGAGTGGCTATTATGGTGGCCAGGAAAACACTGTTCATGTCCAAACAAGTAATGAAGGACTCCCAGGGTCATTACCTATTTGTCAAGGGGCTTCTGGATAAAATGACAGTATTACTGGGATGTATGTATGGTCCCAATAATGACTCCCCCCTATTTTTCACAAACTTATTACAGGTCTTGGCACTTTTCATGACTCTTCTGTGTATTATGGGAGGAGATTAGAATCTACTGTTTTCCTCTGACTTAGATAAACTGGATCCCACAAGACAAGGCCTCTCCCCAGCACAACATTCCAGAAGGGAAATGATGGATCATTTGGGGTTAGCTGATTTGTGGTGAACTTTATACCCTATTTCCAAAGAGTTCACCTTTCATTCCAGCGTGCATGGCACCCGTCCAGAATAGACTATTTTTTAATTAGCCAGTCACTGCTGCGAGGAGTCGTGTCTGCGGAGATAACCCTTGGGGGGGTGATATCTGATCACTCTGTGGTTTCATGCACTATGGCTCTCTCAGCAGACACATCTAAGGATTTGTTGTGGAAGCTCAATAACCAGCTTCTTAAAGATGACAAAATTGTTGAATTGCTCGTTCAGACAATTGAGGAGTACACTGATATCAATTTGAATTCCACAGCGAGACCAGATCTAGAGTGGGGGGTGCTGAAGTGTGTAATGCATTTTTTTTTTAATAATGACCGCCTCACGTAGGAAAAGGGAAAGAGAACAAAAAGCCCTTTCTTCATTATCTAGAATTCATAGTCTAGAGGCTTCCTTATCTCCATCCACCTCAGAACAAGATAGAGTTCTCCTGGTTGGGATTTGAGATCAATATAACTCTCTTCTTCAGGAGAAGGCAGAATATGCCATATTAAAAACAGGGGTGAAGTATATTGATCAAGGGGAAAAGGCGGAACATCTTTTGGCTCTGAAATTAAAAAAAGTAGAGTCTTTCCGAATAGTACAAAGTGTCAGGTCTCAACAGACCAGATCTCTTTGTCTCACTCCTAAAGAAATCACGGCAGAGTTAGCAGAGTTCCCATGCCCAATCGACCAAGCCCAGTGACAGTTGATGACTATCTCCAACTCCTTAACCTCCCGACTCTTACCCAGGCTCAGCAGGAGATGTTGGTCGCTCCCATCTCGGAGATGGAGATAGGGTACGCCATTTCCTCGCTGTTAGCTGATAAAGCACCAGGCACAGATGGGTATTCTCCCAATTTTTATAAGGTCTTTAGTAAGCAGCTGGTCTCTTGATTGGCCTGATTATACGTGTGGATCTTGGGTGGGAACCAAATAGACAACTCACTGTTTGAAGCCATACTCATTGTATTACATAAGCCAGATAGAGACCCTGAACTAACAAGTAGTTATAGACCCATCTCGCTACTGAATTGTGATATTAAAATTTTATCGAAAATCCTTGCTAATAGGCTGAAGGGGGTGTTCCCACACATTATTCATGCAGACCAGGTAGGATTTATGGAAGGTCGACAATCGGTGGACCATTTCCGGAAGCTGGCGCACGTCTTCTCTGCGTCCAGAGACTCCAACACGCCGGTAGGCCTGCTATCTCTGGATGCAGAGAAGGCGTTCGACCGTGTGGACTGGCAGTTTCTGTTTCAGACAATGCATAAATTTGGATTTCCAGCTACATTCATTAAATGGGTGTCGTCTCTATATCAAAACCCCCAGGCTAGAATATATTGCAATGGAGTGTTATCAGAGAGATTTCCTTTATATTCAGGTACCCGACAGGGTTGCCCCCTTTCTCTCCTACTGTTTAATATTTACCTTGAACCATTGTTATTCTGGCTGCATACCCATGATGGCATACAGGGGATTCCCATAGGACAACACATTTTTTTAATTATTGGCCTATGCCGATGATGTGCTTCTTCAACTGATTCATCCAACTGAGTCATTTCTGATAGCTTTGTCAATCATTTCAGAATATGGGGTCTTTTCTAACTATAAAATTAACCTAAGTAAGACTACTGTTTTTCCCCTAAATCACATGTTTCATAAACGAGCGATTTCTCCACTGGGGGTTCAATGGAGTCCTAAGAGCATCAAGTATCTGGGAGTGAGGCTTTCTAGAAGTGAAGGTCAGTTGAAAAAGCTGAATTTTGATCCCCTCTTAGATACTGTTTAACAGGATTTCAAAAGATGGCAATCTCTTCCCATATCTCTGTGGGGCAGAATTAGTATTATTAAAATGAATATTTTACCAAGAATTTTCAACCCCCTCAATATGCTTAACTTGTGGTTACCCCTAGCCTGGTTTAAGAAATTGCATGCCCTCATTTCTTCCTTTATTTGGAGAGGCGGGCCTACCTAAAACTAGCAACATTCATGAAGGCCAGTGGCCTTAAACTTCCACGCTTTGGATTATATTACTGGGCAAACCAAGCTGCTAAATATATGAGATGGTTCACACCCCAGGAAGAGATTGCCTCCCAATCATACATACCTGAATGGCTAATTTTGGAAAGAGAGGTAATATCCAATCTGACTATTTCCAAATGGGCCCTCCTGCATGTTCCTATCAGGGATCTCCCCACAGAACTGTGTACCTCTCCTGTGTTATCCTCCTTCCGGATACATGTGCAATTCTGTGCTTTCCTTAAATACCAAAATACCAAGGATTTCAGACAACCAGTGGTGGGTAATCCCAATCTGAAGATTGGGGGCAAAGTCATATCTCCATCATGGCTTCCATCGATTACTAATCTCTAGGTGGGGGGACTTGTTCAGAGGTCGGTCCTATATGACGTCTGACACAACCATGGCCTTATATACCATAGACAGGAAGCAGGTCTTCAAGGTATGGCAGCTACGGCACCTCCTGATAAAGACCTTTTCGGGTGTGGAAAATGTGGTGGGTACACGAGTGGTTAGAATTTCTGATCCCATTATGTGGCAAACCTCATGCAGTCTCCCAGATGTGTACATGTCTTCGGGAAAAGGTACTCGATGTATCCAGTGGGGTCCCCAAATACTGGAATTCCCCGATTTTCCAATCAGGTGGACAAAGGGGATTTGAGTTGGCCAAACTCTCATCAATATGTCTCCCAGGATAGACTAAAGCTCACGCAGTATCAACTGTTAAATGATATGTATTGGACCCCAGTTAAACTTAAAAAATTGGGCAGATCAGTAGACGGCCTGTGTCCTAGGTGTCAGAAGGCTGAGGGGGATCTGGCCCATATCTTTTGGGAGTGTCCTGGGATTAAGGATCTATGGGACATGATAAGAACAAAACGGAACCCTTGCTGGGTCTTGCTGATTTATTTACACCGGAGATATGTCTTCTGGGGGATTTCTCTCAGGTTACTGTTAAGAACCGCAAGTATCACATGGCCATGATATCCCTTACCCTTAAAAAGTTAATGATATGCCATTGGCTGGATGGGCACATCATCTCTTATAATGAATAGCTGAGGGACTTTTTATTTAATATCCATGCTGACCAAGTAAAAGCCAGTCTAGGAGGGTTCCTGAACTGCTACAAAAAGATATGGGAGGGACTGCATGCTCTAGATCTTCTTCAGACTGGGGCCCCACTACACTAGAGATGGGATGGTAGTGGACCATCTTATCTAATCTTGTCCTATGAAATACGCCATTCTGTTATTACGATTAGATAGGTTCTGTTATTGCCTTCACACCTGCTTTGTAAGGTTATCTGAGTGCCAAGCTGGGAGGGGAGGATGGGGGGGGGGGCTTAGCATGGAGTGGTTAAGAATGTCCCTGTTCATGTACTGGTGTATCTTTCTGCTTCATGTTAAAGCACTTGAGAAATTATTAATAAACTTGGAATTTAAAAAAGAAACTTGTTCAACCTTTGCTATTCTCAGATCCAGAAAATTCACTTCAATTTTGCTTATTTACCTTAAAGGGACACTGTCAACCCTCTTAGGACTCAAAGCGTCCCCAGTTTAAAAAAACACATTTTGATTGTTCACATTCTAGAGAGACTGTTGATGCAGCTGGTAGTTTGATTCAGATCCCTTTTTCATTTTAAAAAGTGAAAAACTGACTGCCCACCATGCTGATGTTACCACATCAAACATGTTTGTTTACATTTCATGACCAGCTCCCACTGCATCTTCCCTGGACTCAGGAACAGACCCAACACAGTCTAACCACTCATTATGCAGTTGGAGTAGAGGCGACTATTGTATGAGGAGTGGCTGCACTGTTTGAGGGTGTTTCTAATGTTCAGGAAGTGTGCACTAAGGGTAGTTTCAATTATTTGAATCAAAACAAACCTGGGCATAGCTATACGTTGCCATGCATTTTGATTCTAATAAGCAAAGAGGCAGATAAAACAACCAACAACATCAGCAAATTTTAGAGCAGGTAAGCAATCATAAAATGTGAGGCTTTAACTAGAAATAATATGATGCTAAAAAGGTTGACAGTGTCGCTTTAAGTGTCTGCTTGTGGTATTAATGTATTGTAGAAAATCTGCTCAATTCATTCTCATTCATAGAAACATAGACTTTGATGGCAGATGAGGACCGCTTGGCCCACCTACTCTGCCCATTTCCCTACCTACTGGATAAGCTGCAGATCCTAGTTAACCAACAGCCTATTTCTTCCTACCCCCCACAAGAATTGCCTTATGCCTGTCCCATGCATTCTTGAATTCTCCCACAGTTTTAGACCCCCACAACCTCCTTTGGAAGGCTGTTCCATGCGTCCAACATCCTCTCTGTGAAAAAATACTTCCTCACATTGCCCCTGAGCCATCCCCCCTCTAACTTCAAATTGTGTCCCCTTGTTCTTGTACATCTCTTTTTCTGAAAAATGCTACCCTCTTGGACTTTGTTGATTCCCCTGAGGTGCTTAAACGTTTCTATCATGCCCCCCCTCTCCTTCCTTTCCTCAAGGGTATACATATTAAGCTCCTTTAGTCTCTCCTTGTATGGCTTCTCTTGCAGATCCTGCACAATTTTAGTTGCCCTCCTCTGGACTGCCTCCATCCTGTCTATGTCTGCGGAGATGGAGTCTCCAGAACTGGATGCAGTATTCCAGATGGGGTCTCACCAACTGTCTGTACAGAGGGATAACAACTTCCTGTTTTCTGCTGGTGATGCCTCTCTCTATACATACCAGTATCCCCCAGCCCTCCCTACTGCCTTCTCACATTGCCTGCCAACCTTAAGGTCATCTGATATGATTACACCCAGGTCCCTTTCCATTTCTGTTGTTTACTACCCCACATTGTGCACTCTTCCCTGGGTTTTGTCTCCCAGGTGCACTATTTTGCACTTCTTTGCATTGAATCCAAGCTGCCATACTTCTGACCATTCCTCCAACCTTGCCATGTCCCATCTCATCCTTTCCATGCCTCCTTGTGTATCAACCCTGTTGCAGATCTTTGTGTCATCTGCAAAGAAGCATACTTTTCCTTCCAGTCCCTCTGCAATGTCACTTATAAAGACATTAAAAACGACTGGACCCAGTACTGAACCCTGCAGTACCTCACTAGTAATCCCTCTTTCTTCAGAGTGTACTCCATATATTATTACCTTCTGTGTCCTGTTGTTCAGCCAATGTTTTACCCAGGCTACCACCCTGGGACCCACTCCCAGGCTGGCTAATTTTTTTATTAATCTTTTATGTGGGACTGTGTCAAATGCCTTGCTAAAGTCTAGGTAGGCAATGTCCACAGCCCCTCCCTGGCCTACTACTTTGGTCACCCAGTCAAAAAAATCGATTAGACTTGTCTGACATGACCTTCCCACTGTGAACCCATGCTGCCTTGGGTCCTGTGCCCCACTGGCCTCTAGGTACTCAACAATTCTTTCCTTCAGTAGTGATTCCATCACTTTCCCTACCACAGAGGTCAAACTAACAGGTATGTAGTTTCCTGCCTCTGTCTTGCTCCCATTTTTGTGTAGGGGATTCACATCTGCCCATCTCCAGTCCTCAGGTACCACACCATCCTCCCATGATTTGTTAATAAGAGTAGTCAGTGGTGTCACCAGTTCTCCCCTTAATTCTTTTAGAATTCTGGGGTGAATCTTGTCAGGCCCCATTGCTTTGTCTACCTTCAGTTTTAAGAGTTTTTTCAGAAACCTTTCTTCTGTGAAAGGACTGGGATCAACCCCCTATCCAGAGTGCTTCTGTTAATTGAATTAGGTACCTCCCCCTCCTCCTCTTTTGTGAATACTGAGCAGAAATATTCATTCTGTATCCCTGCTTTTCACTGTCCCTCTCTGCCCACCCACCATCCATTCTATTCGGCCTCACTATCCCCCCTTTGTCTTTCTATGCTCCTTAATGTACCTATGAAGGTTTATCCCCTTCTTAACTGGGTTGGCTATCTTTTTCCTCAGTTTGGGCCTTTGCTATTCTGACTGCCTTTCCTGCTTCCTTCTGCCTTAACTGTTTTGAGTTCTCTGTCCTGCTTCTTCTGTGTTTCTTTATACTTCCTAAATGCTATCTTTTTCTTCCTAACCTTCCCGCCACCTCTTTTGGGAACCATAGTGGCTTTTTCTTTCATTTTGATTTGTTTATTTGCTTCACACAAAGGCTTGTTGCCTCTATGATGGCAGTTTTGATGTTTCTCCATTGTTGCTCCACCCCTCCTTCTTGCCTGTTTGCTAGTGCTTTTCTAAGGCACTCTCCCATCTTGCCAAAGTCAGCCCTCCTGAAGACCAGTACCTTCACTTTTGTATGGCTTGACTCTGCAGCTGAGTTTATCATGAACCACACTGTTTGGTGGTCACTTGTTCCCAGATGGCTACCCACTTCTAGACTTGAGATCCTCTCACTGTCCCCATTTGAGAGTACGAGGTCTAAGATTGCTCCCTCCTGAGTGGGTTCCAACACTAGCTGTCTGAGGCATGCCCCCTGTAAGGCATCGAGAATGGCCATGCTCTTGAATGTGACTGCAGTAAAGGTGCTCCAGTTAACATCTGGCATATTCAGGTCCCCCATCAGCAATATCTCCCTTTTCTCTGCCATCCCAAGGATACCTTCTATCATATCCTTGTCCATTCTCTCTCCCTGAGATGGGGGTCTGTATACACCCCTGTTCGGATTGTGGTGCCATTACCAGTCTCTAAGGTGACTCACAGTGCCTCCTCTCCTCCCTGTTTACTCTTTTTTCCATTGCTTTTATCCCTTCCCTTACATAGAGAGCTACACCTCCCCCTCTTCTACCTTCCCTGTCTCTCCTGTAGGTCATGTACCCTGAGATGTTAACATCCCAGTAATGGTTCTCTGTGTAGTGTGTTTCTGTGACTGCCACAATGTCCAGGCACTCCTCTTCCATCAAGACCACCAGTTCATGGAGCTTGTTGCCCCCACTACGGGCATTGGTACTCATTACGCTCCATTTCTTGATGGCCTTACCCCTTTTTGTCCCATTCCTGTCCTTATTGCCTTTGTCATTTTCTCCATTTACCCCTGCCCTTCTCCCTATTGATGTCTCTATCTTGGTGTTTACCTCACTTACTACCCTGATGTTTTTTTGGGGGGGCTAGGATTTCCCTGCTCCTTTCCAGTGCCTCCCTCCTTGGCTAGTTTAAATGCTTGCCAATGAAGCATTGAAACCTATCACCTAGGATCCCAGTTCCCCTCCTGGACAGATGCAGACCATCATGCCAATATAGGCCTGCATCACTCCAGGTGGACCCCAGTCCCCAGTGAAACCAAACCCCTGAGCTCTGCACCAGTTTTTCAACCACTGATTGAATCCCATGGTGTGGAGCACCCTAGCCTCACCCATGCCATAGACAGGCAGCACCTCCAAGAAGGCTACCATGTGTACTACTTTTCTAAGGCCACTCCCCAACTCCACAAACTCTTCCTGCACTGCTTTGATCCCATTCCCAGCCAGATCATTTGTCCCTAGGTGGACAATGACATCCAGCTCCCTCCCCTGTGCAGCTGCTCCTGTGATCCTGAGGATTCACTCCCAGTCCCTCCAAGCCGTGGTGCCAGGCAGGCACCTTACTTCCCTCTCCCCTTCCTCCCCCAGTTCTACCCTCCTAACAATGGAGTCCCCCACCAGGAGTTGTTTCCTTCACCTGTGGGGTCCCATGCCACCCTCTTGTGAATCTCCTTTGTGGAGGTTCCCAGAATCCTCCTTGGTCTCCACTGCGGGTGCCTCCATAGAGGAACCACACTTTGCCAGAACAGCATATGAATTGTGGAGAGGTACAGCTGGAGGGATGTGCCTCTGTTCCACCACCCTCCCCTTCCCCCTCCCTGAGCCCACATTGTGGTCCAACTGCTCCTCTTTCTTGGCAACCTCTGAGGCACCGGCAGTGGCCCTGGTGGTCCCTGGGTGGGAGAGGAGGTCCCCCAAATCCTGCCCAACTCAGTCTGGAGATGAGCAACCTTCTCCCACAGCCCAGAAAGGTGCCTGCAGATAGGACAACATCGCATCCTCCAGAATGTCTCCCAGAAGACTGCTGCTCCACAGCCACTGCACCACTCCCAACATGTCTTATTTCTGGCCCCTTAACTGTTGTTTGAATACTTACTCTTTCCTCTGTTTATTTTTTTTCTTCCTACTTACGCATTGCCTCTTTTCTTCCTACTTACTCAATGCCTCTGTGCCCTTTAAGCTCCTGATCTTCCTGTTCTGAGACAAGAAGTTCCTATATTTCTCAGTAGCCTCCTTACTTGCTCAGAGTCAGACCTCCAGCAGCTAGGGGGGACGGAGAGCTACTCTTTTCCTTCTAGGATGGTGAGTCTTTTGTGGCTCTGTGATCACTCACTTCCTGATCCCAAACAGGAAGTTCTTGTTGTCAGTCAAATCCTGTGGCTATAAAAGTAGAACTGGCTAAGGGGGGTGGAGGGGAAGGAAGGAGGGCAATATAGTCCCAGTAGAGAAGTACAGTTATAACAGCAACTCCTTCCTCTTGCTGTTCTCTGCCTGTTCTCTGCCAGAAGCTATCTAGGGCAGTTTTTAAATCCAAAACACCTGGCTTCCTTCTAGTTAGGCCACTCCTCCTAATTTACAGCTCTTTCTACACCTAGATAATTCCACAGATAATAATTCTCTTCAGCCAACTCAAACACCTAGATAACTGCAAAGATAATTCACTTCAGCCAACTCAGACAAACACACTAACTCTTTTTTTCACTCTAAATTGAAGGTCTCAGTAGTAGAATTCTAGTTCTTTGGTCCCAGTAGAGAAGTATAGTTATAATAGCAGCTCTTTCCTCTTGCTGTTTCTCTGCCTGTTCACAGACAGTATCATAAATATATCATCCAGGTACATTTTCTGCACCTGAATATTAGGTTAACTCATTGTCTCCTAGCAGACACCTGTAGTTGTCAGTAAAATACACTGGTGTGTCCTGAGGATGTCTGGAGAAGTTAGCTACTGGCTCCCAGTGTGCCCTTGCAACGTCTGGAGAAGTCACTTATATATTTTAATATATAGTGTAACAGAATATAATATATATTTGACTGCATAGCACCGTTGGAAAGATAATTTTATGCTGAACAACTTTGTCACTGATATTTTGTGCATATCATGTATACTTTAGGAGTTATTTGCATTTGTTTATGGTATGGTGTGTATGGCTTATGTTGCCTGTTTTTAGTGAAAAAAATATTTTTGTTTTGCTGTTTCAGCCAGCTTAAAAAAAAACAAAATGACATATTATTATTTGAATACCACCATTGGGAAGGTAATTTTGTGCTGAACAACTTTGCCACTGATATTTTGTGTATATCATGTATACTTTAGGAGTTATTCACATTTGTTTATGGTATGGTGTGTATGGCTGACATGTTTTCCATCAAGATTCACCTAAGCAGCTTGAATAAAATTCACTTTTTTGGCACTTCAGCAGGTATAAAATAAAAACTGTATTGATTACAACTGGTTGCATAGCGCCATTGGAAGGCATTTTTGTGCTCATCAACTTTCATGCTGATACTTTGTGTGTATCATGTATACTTTTGGAGTTATACGCATTTGTTTATGATATGGTGTGTGTGGTTGAGATTCATCCCTCAAATCTCACCAAAGCACCTTGACTAAAATGGGGAAAAATTATGTTTTATAGTAAAAAGATTTTTTTTTTAACAAACATAATATTAAAACACCATCTAATGTCTGTATGCTTAATTTGGTATTGATATTTTACATATTTTCCAAAAAAAATGGCTTATGTTGCCCTTTTTTAGTGAAAAAAATATTTAGTTTGCTCTTTCAACCAGCATAGAAAAAAAAAAAGTACTTATTATTACATGCATGCCACCATTGGAAAGGCAATTTTGTGCTGAATAACTCTGCCACTCATACTTTGTGTCTAGCATGTACAGTTATTGAGCTATTAGCATTTGTTTGCGACATGCTGACTATGGCTTGATTTTGCTTAGAAAAGGCCCAGGATTCACTGTTAAAAGTATACAGGAGATTCAGGAGGCAAGTGGTGTAATCTCAGAATGAGCCTGTGGAGGCAATGAGTTAAAACTTATTTTGCTCCCTGTTGTATATACATTCATTTTCTCAATCTGCTACATACAAATTTGCCAGATTAGGGGTGAAAGTGGCACCCACTGAGGTGCCTTTCATTTGTTTTTTAAGGAACTTGCTCAGTAGCACACACCACTCTGATGAAGACGTCACGATGACATTGAAATGTTAATATGTGGCAAGGGTGGAGCTGCTTGAGATACAAGTGACATGAAGCACTTAGGTCCATAGCTACAGCGTTTGTTATGCAGTTTAGGTTGCATAAAAACTGATGTGAAGGTACTTATATGATGGCAAGGGTGTTTGAGTGCCCCTGTTACAGGAAATGCATCCTTTGGAGACGTTAGGAAGCAGTGAACTGTCATATGTAAAACCGCAAAAGTATATGCCTATGGACTTGAGATATGCAGCATACTCTCCAGGACTGAGATGTGGTATGCCAATAATCTTAATAAAGTTTTGCACAAGTGTTTATCACTGAATATGAAATGCTCGGCATAATTACTGACTTTTGAGGTGCTGACCGCCTTCTGACTGCCTCTGTGTAGCCTGCTTTGTGGTTGTTTGTTTCTGGTTCTTTATCAATATTTCATCTAGACAAAATATCAGTATTTCGTCCAGATGTGATATCAGTTGACTGGTTTTGGTTTCACTTTTAAAAGTTGATAGTAAGAGTGGCTCCAGCTTGCAGACACTGCAGATTAGCATTCAAAGTTGTTCTCAACATTCTAACATTGAGAACAGTTTTTCAGAAACACCAGAAAAAGATGCCCAGTATGTATTATAATCAATTTCCTTTGCTGCTTTGCCACATGCCCATTATTTATAAATTTAGATTCAGGAATATAGAAAAAAGGAAATCCCGTCCAACGAGGCTTTTAACTGCCTCAGTGCAGAATGCAGAAGGACAGACATTGTGGTCTGTACCATAATGCCTCAGCTTTAAAGCAAAATGCACTTCACCCTTAAAAATGACCTAGCAACGAGGCTGGTAATGTAAGCTTAAAAATGCAAACAATTAAAAATGTCCATTTTTGATTACTCATCAGTTCCAGAACCCAGTGGAAACAGTTAAGTGGAATCCCTGCATGGAGAACTTCCCTTTACGTTTCAGCTCAACTGATGTCGCCATATTCTGGAACTCATAAGTAATTAAAAGTAAGGAAACAAGCAATTGTCAATGCCGGATGTTGGTTGCTTGTTTAACGCTGGCACTTCCCTGAGTTCCCTTTATACCCTGCAGTGTACCTCATCTGGTCCCATAGCATTATGTACTTTCAAGGAAGCAACTTATTTCAGTAACATCTATTTAAATCCCACCATCCTGTGCACTCAGCACCCGCAATTTTTTTTTTCTGCCAAAAAAAAACTTTTAATGGGGACCGGCAGAACCTGTCCACCTCCACAGCCGACTCCCATCTTATAAACAAATTTAAGTGAGAGGCAGCAGCACCAAGAATGCAGAGTAATCCCCCAAATTTAAGCGAGAGGCAGCAGCAACAAGATTACAGAGTAATCCCCCAAATTTAAGCAAGAGGCAGCAGCGCCATGAATACAGAGTATCCTTCCCCGCAACAACAAGCAGTGACCTGATCACTCCGTCCATCCATGACCCCCCCGCACCACACACCTGACACCCAGCGCCTAATTCTCCTTATTAGGAGAAGGAAATTGCCGCTGCCGCCCACCAGTCCAGCACAGCAAAACCCTCCCATCTCCACTGCTGAGCACCGGCTTCTAATGAATGAAACCATGCTGCTTGTTGTATAGTACAGCCAGCAGATCACACTGCTGCAAAAAAGTACTTAATGCATCAGTCAGGGTTTTCATTAGGTCATCAAAAGCTGAGAAATTCAATGTTAGAGTTCCCACCCCATACCACCCCCACCCCACCTTCCACACACCAACAGGCATCAGAGTGTGCCACGGGTTTGTCAGGCCCAACTCCCACCCCATTCCATGTGTAAACAAGCTGGCATGGTACAGTATAGGAGAATGGGGTGAGAGTTAGGTCTGATGACCCCATGGCACACCCCAATGCCTGTTAGTGTGTGGAGGGTGGGGGTGGTGGGGTGGGAACCCTAACATTGAATTTCCCAGCTTCTGATGATTTAATAAAAACTCTAACTGATGCATTAACAGTTTTTTGCAATGAATTTCCCTTCTTTTTGAGATAGTATAATAGTATCCTTGTTTTACTGTGGGAGTGCAGGGTCTGAATTCCACAAAAGTGATGTGCATGCATAGAATAAATTCAACGTAGGCACATAACTTGGGCTTTTCAGGAATTTGTTCACCAAACTTTCAACATGGCCTTTTGGGGCCCACACATCATGAACAGTGGCACTGTCATTTCACTAATCTGTCCCAAAAGTTGACTTTTTTTTATTTCTTTTTATTTTATTTTAGTTTTTGTTGACCAAGTAAGTGCACAAGACAAATCCTGTGTATTTTCAGGCATGACCTGGGGGAAGGGGATACAGATGAATGCTAACTAACCTTGAACCAGATTAAGCTGTTGGTATTTCCAGTGAATGGGGGAAATTTGGCTAGGACACCGGGGAAATTCCCCTACTCATCGGTAGGGGGAGCTGTGACTGGTGCTGTGATGGCCAGTCCTCTCAGAGTGCAGCAGTGGAAGGACATCTCTGGGACCCTGGAGCAGGTCTCCTCTCCGGTCTCTGTATCACAAGAGACCATGATGGAAACAGAGAATCATGCTGAGGAACTATTTATTGGCAGAAGAGGATGCTATGAACCTGGTGATATCAATGAGGATCCAAGTGAAGCAATGAGTAATCAGATGGTGGGTGAAATCCACGAGCTTATGGCTGAAGAGGAAAAACGTTTTTAACTTGGGAGGCAGGAACTGGAGAAAGTGCTGCAAAAGCAAGGGAAAAAAAATAAGGATGGACCAAGCGGAATGGAGGGATACTGCAGTCGGACTAGTAGAAATGGTCTAGAGTTCACAAGGAGTTGATGCGACTGCAGAAAATAGAAGCGTAAACCAGAACCGCCAGGCCAGCTCTCCGAGGATGCAGGTAACATTAGTTGGTGTAGCAGAGGACTCGGATGGGAGTGGGGAAACAGAAAAAAGGAGTTGGGGCTAAAGTTAATGCTAAAACTATGACAAGTGGCACTGATGAGCAGTCACAGAAGCAGGAAAATGTGGACATGGGGTCTGTAGGAGAAACCAGAATACTACAGAAAAAACAGATACATTTTACCATTGGTATCTCAACAGGAGGTACAGGAAATGAAATACTGATGAGTCCTGGTAGGATGAAACACGTGTCTATGTCTTCTGTTAGCACTCTTTGCAAACTGTGTGAGAGGCCTTTCGGCACCATGCAATTCTGCTTAAAGTTGGACCAGCATAACATTCTGTGGTGATTTGCATATGCAGCCCATGATGCTTTGCATTGTGGGGGCATGTGTGATTTTGTATTTTCTTGAAACTTGGCTTCCCAGCCAAATGCCCTTTGGGGTAACCCTTGCCTCAGTGTTTACGCTCAGAGGTTCTTTGTCTTTTAAATGATTTTTTATTTTAATGGGTTCACCATGATATATCCCAGGCACACTGCCTTAGGGGTAGCTGGTCCATTGCACTGGGGTGTCAAACAGACGAGGCATACTGATGAGTCCTGGTAGGATGAAACACGTGTCTATGTCTTCTGTTAGCACTCTTTGCAAACTGTGTGAGAGGCCTTTCGGCACCATGCAATTCTGCTTAAAGTTGGACCAGCATAACATTCTGTGGTGATTTGCATATGCAGCCCATGATGCTTTGCATTGTGGGGGCATGTGTGATTTTGTATTTACAGGAAATGAAATGTTGTCTAAAGATGTAAAGAGTAAAGGAAAAAAGGGCAAGGGATGCAGTACAGAGGGGGTACCACAAACAGTAATGCAAACGGGTAAAGAGCTATCTGATGCAATAGCTGGTCCTTCTGTGGAACCTGTTGAATGGGTGTCTAAATCACTGAAGGCAGCAGGATGGGTTAAAAAGCCAAATGGTTCTGGTTGGGATGCGAATATCCCAATTTTGTTAAACAAAAATTCTGGGCCTCTGAGCCAGACAGAGCAAACAGGGCAGGACATTAGTTCCCAACCCTCACAAATAACCCCTGACCAAACAACTGCAGATAGCTGCATGGAGCAACAGGCAGAGGATGCTCAAGTAAACATGCTAACTGTTAACAGAGACTTGGAAGGGGAAAAACAGCCTCAGACAGCGGTTGTAGACTCCCCCCCCAAAGACTCTGATATTCCTGAGGCCCCTATAAGTAAAGGGGACTCTGTATCACATATCTCTGCAGTAAATGACTGTACTGTAGAGCCAGCAGGGGCTAGTGCCATAGCTACAAATGTATGGAATGCAAATACTAGGGAAATACTTTTTCCTGACAACATAAGAAATGCCTCAGAGCCTGCTACAAGTCGAAATGCAGTAAGGCTTAAGTACAGAGACGATGTGAAAGACATTCCTGACAGGCTATTTGTGGGTAGAGCATTACTGAAAAACAGTATGAAGTATTATGCGTACAAAATATACGCCCTCATTCACATGCCTGGGGACACGATATATGCTGTAAGCTTTAAACATCCTGCTGGATTAGAGCACTCCTGGAAACTATACCAGTTGCTCAAAAATACACCCATCTGGGAACCTTTTCTAGCCATCCCATTGACTAAGTCTATGTATAAAAGAATAACAGTGCTCTTTAGGAATGAAGGAGTGAATGTTATTAACATAAAATACTGGCTTAAACAACACTGTCTGGTAAATGGGTACCCTGAGCCAATTTTAGATGAAGAACATCTATGGATAGGGAGATAGAAATATAAGGTCACCCGGAAACAAGAAAATGGAGTGATGAAGCATCTCCCTAACTGCTTCTTTTTAGGGAGAGACAGAGGGGTCATATGTTATGCAGGGCAGCCCCGAGCTTGCAATAAGTGTGGGGAACTTGGACGTTTGAGTAATGCCTGAAAAAAACAGAAATGTGGCCTCTGTGGAGAAGCGGGACACTTTGGGGCACAGTGTAGGCGACCTCTTAAATGTAACCTCTGTGAGGAGCATGGCCACACATTTAGAAACTGTGTCTGGGCATCACATAACAGCATGGACCAGGCACTATGAGCAGAACAAGATGTATATGTAGCTGCGGCACAAAAAGAAAAGCTACGAGTTTATGAATTAATGATACAGATCAATTCATCTGATCCAAAACGCCAGAGAGTTCTCCGAGGAAATTTTGTGCATGAAAACACTGGGGTAAATGTGCAGGAAAAATCAGATACCCCTCCCCCACACAGCACATGGAAGTGCAAAGCATTGAAGAAAGCTCTGAGGAAAATAAAACTAACTTGGTACTCACTAATGCAGAGCAAGATGGCTCACCCTTGAACAAGGTCCATTTAGGGCAGGGGGTCCCTGTAGAGGAAGGACGGATAGTGACAGAGATGCCACCCCCAGAATCAATTAAAGACCCACCATTTCAGAGAGTCATGAGATGTAAAACCGCACATAAAACAACACCTTCACAGTTTCACACACCAGGACTGGATGAAACACCGATTCAGAATATCTATGAGGTACTGATGGATTTAGAGGAAGAAGGGTGGGGGGGGGGAGATGCAGATGTATCATCAGTGGTATCATCTCGACCTGATCTTAACACAGAGAGAGAAAAGGGGGAGAAACCTAAACCCAAGAAGAGGAAGAAACGGAAATGACAGAAGACTGCTTTAATATGATTAATATTACCTATGCATGCTAGCATTACATTAACCAACTTGGAATGTTAATAGAATAAAGTCTGTTGAAAAATGGAAAGTTACATTTGCTAGCCTGTTTTCTTGGGGAGGGCAACTAATATGTATGCAAGATACTAGATTGCATACAATAATGAAGGTTGTAAATGCCCAGAAGGATTGGAGGTGGGGACCTTCTCTGTGGTCACTGGGGGAAGAGCAATGTTCAGGAGTAGGTATTTTGTTTACTGGATTACAGATAAAAATTTTAAAAGTCCTGGACATCTGCCCAGGTAGGGTTCTTATGGTAGACGTAGTCATACATAACACAACATATAGGTTATTTTATGCCCCACAGATGAAAGCAGAGAGATCATCTTTAATTAAAAAAATAGAGCCCTTGCTGTATACATCCAAATTGATATTATGGGGGATTTAAATGTGGATTGGCACCTAGAGACTGAGGTAGGAAAACAGAAGATTTGCAGTGACACCAATATGGTGGGCAGACTAGATGGGCCATCTGCCGTCAAAGTCTATGTTTCTATGTTACAGAATATTTTGGATAAAGGTTTTTTAAAAGATATCCACAACATCATAAATGTTCCTCTGGAGCACATTTTTTATAAAGGTAGACTTTTTACCAGGATTGACTTTTGGTTTGTTTCAGAAAGGACGGAGGGGATAAAAGTGCTTATTATGCCACTGGAAACGTTGGAGCATATGGTATTATGGGCTCAAATTGGTAATTACCATAAAATTACAATAGGGAGAATTTATTGGAAACTGAATGTATCAATTTTACAGGAAGAACAACATATACAGGAGATAAAAGATTTATTAAGGGTAAGATGTGACATCAGCTTTCTATATGGAAGTCCTTTAGAGTAGTGGGAAGACACTAAAAGAGATTTGAGAGATCTGTTAAAAAAATTACTAAGTCTAAAGCTAGTAATAAATATATCCAATATCTTGGGTTATGAGCCCAGTACTTAAAGATATCGATGCAAATATGAACCACAGGAGAGGACATGATGGCACAATTAAATTCAATAAAAGACAAGATGTACGAATATCACAAATTAAGAGAGGGTGAGATGGCAAGACATCAACTATCTACAACACAAGGAAAGAAGAAAAAAAAGTTAATCCTTATGGGGTAGAATTACAAGGTCTGAAAAGAACGATGCTTATGTCATTAAGAACACAAGATAGTAGTATAGTGGATAATCAGCAAGGTATACAGCAGATAATCCAAACACATATATGTGAGACATTTCAGAAAAGGTGACTCATTCCAGCAACCTTCATTATTGGAAAATATAGTAGTGCCAGAATTAACAGAGCTGGAAAAGCAGAAATTAATAGCACCGATAAAAGCAGAAGAAATTAGGTTAGTTATTAAAAAATTGTCCATAGGTACAATGCCAGGAAAAGATGGAATACCGAATGAATTGTACAAAGAATTCATTGAAGAATTGACACACTGGTTACAAGTAGTGTACCATGAGATATAAAGTGGGGAGTAGCTTGTACCCAGTATGAATGAGGGGATCATGATATTTCTTTATAAAAAGGGGGATCCACAAGAAATAAACAATTGAAGGCCATTAAGTTTGTTGACATCAGGTTATAAGATCCTAACTAAGATATTGACATCTAGGTTGGCAAAAGTGGCAAAAAGGTTTATTATAACACCACAAACATGTGCTGTCCCAGAAAGAAATATACAACAAAACTTAATATTTATAAGAGAACTAGTTGAACAAGAGTTGGAAATGGAGTTGGAAGGGTACGTACTAACCTTAGATCAATAAACTGCGTTTGATGCAGTAAAACATGATTATTTATGGGAAGTGTTAAAACATTATGGCATACCTAAACAATTTATTGATATAATCAAAACCATATATGGAAATGCCAAAGTGACACCTTTAATAAATGGCCACTTGGGAATTCCTATTATCTTATAAAATGGCGTACGGCAAGGTTGCCCAATGAGTCCTTTGTTATACGTTTTTGCTATAGATCCTGTCTTAAGGGTAATAGAGGGAACAGAATGTATTAAACCTATTTGCAATAGCACAGGAAAGATTTTTCAAAAAAGTTTTTGCATATGCAGATGATTGTACCATTACAGTACAAGATTTAGAATGAGGAGATGTGCACTTCAAATATTAGAAAATGTAAATAGTAGAACAGAAATAAAAATTAATGCAGGAAAGAGTAAAGTGTTAGCACTAGGTACAGCTCCAATACAGAAAGACTTTCCTATCACGGTTAGTCTAGGAGAGGTAAAGATTTTGGGCATTCTCTTTGGTACGAGGAAAGTAGAACAGGCAAACTGGGACCAGGTGTATGAAGATGCACATGGAAAGGTACAGACATGGAAGTCATGGAAAATGACTAGGAAAAAAGAGTGCATTGTTAAAAGCCTATATAGCACCTATATTTTTATATGTTTCACACATCTATCCTTTACAGTTTAGTATGCATAATAAGATAATGGGCCTTTTTTTTTTATTCTTATGGGGGAGCAGGCTGAATCCGGTGAAAAGAGCACATGCATATAGAACTGGCAAAGAAGGTGGGGTTGAGCATGATGCAGCCTTTTTTTTTTAATTTGGGAATTTTTTTCAGCAATATTAGCCCGCTTGTGCTAGGGAAAGAAGGATTAGGTACAGCATGTATGAAACAATGGGAATAAGTCTTTTTACAGCATGGGGGAGAGGGAAGTGGCATGTATCTGAAAAATATTTACCTTTTATGTACAAATGACATTAAAATATATAAGAATATGGAAAATTGAATTAAGCTGGTTTGTGGATATGGATAAACTGAAATTTTATAGGCTCTTAGTTGAAAAATGTTATCTGCAAGAGTCTGTTTTTACATTTGAACCTCATATAGACAAAACTTCACTATTAGAAAGTATTACTGAAACTAAGATATCTTTAAAACTGCAGGATGTCATATGGTTGTGTGGACACCAGAAATTAAATGTGAAGGGAAACCAAAAACATAAAAAAACAGATGAAAGAATGTGCACGGCAAGAAATTGCTTAGGGCAAATAGAAAAAATACAGCATTTATTTTTTGAATGTACATGTATTCAAGGTTTTTGGGAGTCCTTAGCAGCTTTATAGGACGAAGATAATTTGCAAGTAATACTTATGAAGTGTTGATGTTAGGACAACTGTCACAGGAATGGAAGAAGTGGAAAAAGAGTACTGTATTTGTGATTTTGGCATGTATCAAATGGTCCATTTGGCAAGTAAGATGCCTCAGGAGTTTGCACCAAAAAGAGGCAGAAATGCAAGATAAATTGTTTAAAATTAAGGATGAAATAGATAAAGTCTATAATTATGAGAAACATACATTGGGAGTGGAAAAATGTCATCAATAATGGGAAGGGATGGAATGGGTAGGTTAATACATACAGGCCCAGATATTCAAAAGGGTTGCTCCATGCGCAACAGGGTTGCGCATGCGCAAGTCCTACATTGCGCCATTCTGCGATATTCAGCAGGAGGCAGTTGCTCCACTGGCAACAGGTTGCGCAAAAGAGCAATGCAAATGAATGCATGCTCAACAGGAGGGGGAGGAACCATGCATAACCTGCGCAACCTGATATTCAGTCGGGTTGTGCATGCGCAACCCCCAACCTGCGCCTGCACAACCTTGAGCCAAAAAAAGGATCAAGTTGAGGGCCACCCACAGGTGAGCTGCTGTATTGCAGGGCGCAACACAGCAGCTGCCACCCCTGGCTGGCCCCCAACTCGGTCCCTGTGCCCCCCCACCAGCCCGATCGCGGGCATCACAGTTACATGGAAACCCCCACACACATCTCCCACAGCCGATCGCGGGCAGTACACGTCTATGAACCCCCACACACACATCTCCCACAGCCCGGTCGCGGGCAGTACAAATACATGAACCCTCTCACACACACACATCTCCCACAGCCCGATCGCGGGCCAGAACCTATATGAACCCCCAGTGCCCGATCGCGGGCAGAATGTAACCCCTCCCCCAACTCGAATAACTCCCTGGTGGTCAGTGGACGTAAAGTCCGATCGCGGGCAGAATGTCACAACAACCCCCAAACATCTCCCTGGTGTCTGATGTCCCCCACCCCCTCACGAAGCCCTCCACCCGCTCCCCCGCGGCGGCGGGCGACAGCATCCACCCGCCTGCCGCCCCCGCCCGCCGACTGACTGTCCGGTGGGGCTGCACCCATTGGTGCAGAGCTACAGCCAATGGAGTGTGCAGCCCATACCGTACATGACAGTCCAGATTTGTGAATGATCATTCACAATCTGGACTGTCATGCTGTGATGCCCGCGATCGGGCTGCATTGTCTTGTCCGGTCCCGCGGCTGCTGCCTGGCAGGGTGGCCAGGAGCAAGTCCTCGGGATCGGCGCACTACATGCAAATGGCATGCAAATGGGCCATAAATAGATGCAAATGGCCCCCTGCCTTGCATAAATTATGGCCCCATTTGCATGTCACCTTTTGAATATCGGAAATTTCGCATGGCGCCAATGGTACTAAGCCACCGCAAGTTTAATGCTCAACTCTGGCAACTTCGGTGGCGCAAGTTCCACTGTGCCATCTTGCCAGTGCTGGCTCGGTGATATTCAAGGTTTGCTCAACAGTAACTCCTGAATATCACGCTCCACCCTCTTGTCGCAACTATTTTGAGCTGCGAGGGGCTTGCGCCTCAGACTGGCGCAGTTTGAATATCTGGGCCACAGTGTTCAGAATGAAAAAGGAGAAGAAAATAGATTTCAAAATAGCAGACGAGTAGAAACAGAACATGAAAAACGAAGTAGAAGGATGAAGGTATAGGTTGAGTACTATAGATATTGTAATATATAATATAACAGGAAGAATTGGTGACTATAGAGAGGGTGTGTGCCTCAAATGAGGCCTTAGGTATCAAGAAAAAGAAGGTTAGCATAGGGACATGGAGGAATTCTATTTTTTTTCTCTTTACTACAGAGATAAGGGAGTTTGGGATATAATAATAGAACTGAATACTGACTTTAAGTAGTTTTTTTTCTTTTCAGATTGCAGGGTTTTGATTTTGGTTTGTATGATGCGAATCCCGGGATGCTAATACCGAACTTTGAGTTTACTTTGTATATCATGCTTACTATTTATGGTTGAAAAGCTGTTTGATCCAAGTCAGTTGTTTGTTTTTGTATGTTAATAAAAATTTCCCCTACTCTTTACTAGAAGTGCCATGGGATCTTTAACATCCACCTGAACAAGCAGCTGGGACCTCAGTTTAACGTCTCATCCGAAAGACGGCACCTCAGGAGTGCAGCACCCCCCTCATGCTGCACTACAGTGTCAATATTGGGATTTAACCCAAGTGCCTGGTGTGGGGATAGAACCCACAGCCTTCTGATCTCCCAGCCTCAGAGGCGAGTGTGCTACCTGCTGAGCCACTGACACTGCTATTCTGCGAAACAGGTGCGAAAACATGTTTTGGTCAGGATGTGAAAAATAACAGCTATGTTCATGAGGAGGTGTGAAAAATGGCAATGTTGAAAATCTGGAGTAAAAATATGAAAAATTGTTGAAGTTGCGCGCGTGCATAGAACCTGCACAACGCATGCTCATAACACGGTCATTTTTCTGAATTATTTCACCAAATTTTCAACATGGGGTTTTTTAGACCTCCCCTCATGAACACTGGCACTGTGATTTTGTTATTCCATCCTGAAAGTTGATTTCGCACAGCGACCGCACCATTCTGCGCCACAGGTGCGAAAACACATTTTGGACAGGATGTGAAAAATGACAGCTGTACTGTTCATGAGGAGGTGTGAAAAATGGCAATGTTGAAAATCTGGAGTGAAAATATTAAAAACTGGTGAAGTTACAAGCATGTGTTTAAACTGCGCAATGCAGGCTTGTAATGCAGTCATTTTTAGGACTTTTTGCACCAAATTTTCAACAGGGGAGTTCTTGGGACCCCACCTCATGAACACTGGCAGTGACATTTCATTAATTGGTTCCAAAAGGTGATTCCATGCAAAATCACCTTTTGGGACCGATTAACAAGATGACAGTGGCAGTATTCACGAGGTGGGGTCTCAAGAACCCCATGTTGAAAATTTGGGTCAAAATTCCTAAAAATGGCTGAGATGTCAAGATAAGCTGAAAGTCCCATTAACAGCCATTATACGGTTTACCTTGATTCCTTCAGTTCGCACCCGGTCCAGAGAAGATCGCAGCCGCAAACCTCTGGAGGTAAGTATAGAGTAAGGGGAGGTGGGTGTGCAGAGGGAGGGTCGGGATGGGGGGGGAATATGGGGAGACGACAAAGGACCA
Organism: Neoceratodus forsteri; assembly: GCA_016271365.2. NCBI lineage: Eukaryota > Metazoa > Chordata > Ceratodontiformes > Ceratodontidae > Neoceratodus > Neoceratodus forsteri. Next base: position 130,148,712 of record CM028135.1, on the reverse strand, counting down.
TTTTCTTTTTCCAGGTATAAAAAAAAAGATGTTGGGGGGCTGTTTTCTTTTTTACAGGTACATTATACATTTAGGGACACTAGGAGTGGGCTACCCAGACATAAGGGGGGAAAACGGCAACACTGCAGGGGGGAGCATACTGGGAACACTGGGTGTGGGCTCCCTAGTATTCCACAGCAATAAATGGGGATTTTATACACAACTGGTGACACTGGGAGTGGGCTACCAAGTATCCCACACTGTTGGGGGGGGGACTACTGCCGGCACGGGGATTGGGCACCCCGCTGTCGGCAACCTTAGATCAAGTGAGGGGGATGGAGGGCCTGTTTTTGTTGGTCTGGGAGGAGATGTTTTTTTTTTGGAAGCCATTGTTGCAAGACTTCCCCTTTCACTCCACAAGCCAATCAGCTGTTTACTGACATGGGCTTCATGCAAATCAAAGGACTGAAGCCCTCTCTGTTTGGAGCAGCTTCGGCCCCTTGAAGTACATGACCGTTCAGCCCACCTAGCAGAGAGTTGCATCAAGACCACACCGACTGGTCATTGGTGCCGACTGCTGATCCCATTACAAGCCCCTGGTTTTGTGTGCTGCAATGGGCTCGACATTGACTCACACCCCAAGTCCCGTAGTGCAACAATATGTTGGTTTGCGCATGTGCGCAACCAACGTAAAAACAGGACTTTTCATTTTACTTTATTATCTGTTTATATCCACGTCTTCTTTCTGGCTGCCTCATCTGACCTTTGCAGGCTACCTAAATGCAAAGAAAAGTACACCACTCAAATCACTGGTACTTATTATCTGTTTATACCCACTTCCTCTTTCTCGCTGCCTCAACTGACCTATGCAGGTTACCTAAATGCAAAGAGAAGTACACTACTCAAATCACTGGTACTTATTATCTGTTTATACCCACTTCCTCTTTCTGGCTGCCTCATCTGACCTTTGCAGGCTACCTAAATGCAAAGAGAAGGACACCACTCAAATCACTGGAACAGGTTATATTCTTTGTTCAACTGGCAGCTGAAAAAAGACTCTGGATGCTTTGCTGCATGTGTAAAGCTTAAAGAGCTAGTGCAGCCAAAACATGCAGACTGGAAAATAATACAAATTTTAAGTAGCAGTCAATTGTGACTTTTTATTTCTAAAGCATTCTTCTTTTTTCTTTTGCTTATTAGAAAGTCTTCTATGTGATAATATCATGCTGGATGTGTGGAACAGCTCTTGGCCTGGCAACTGACATATCTAACTCTACTGCCCCACACTTCATCATCAGCATTATGATCTCACTGACAGTGACATCACAGGTGAATGACCTGGCAGTCACTCACTTGCTGTTTCTCAGTAGCAGTGGTGTCATAGTCAGTGAGGTCACAATGCTGATGATGTAGTGTGGGGCAGTAGAGTAAGATATGTCAGATGCCAGGCTAAGAGCTGTTCCACACATCACACTTACTAACATCACGCAAACAATCTTCTAATTAACCAAAGGGAAAAGAAGAAGTACCTTAGATATAAAAGGTAATGGTTGACTGCTTTTAAAATCTAATATTCATTTTAGGCAGCATACTAGCTCTTTAATCGTGGGAGGTGGTCTGTTTTTATAGTAAGTGATTCCTTTTTCACCAAGTTTCATAACTGTTAGATACCAAGGGCTACCTATTATACCCTGCTGTTGTGCTCTTTAATTATTTCTGCAGCAGCATGGCTTACAGCTGTGTATTGTTGAAGCCAGTTGCTGGCATACTGGCAGCCTCTTTGTTAGCTACCTCCCAACCCATCTCTACCATCTCCAGCTACCTTCTCCAGCTAGGCTACACCATGGCTTACTCCCCACTGTGGGGCCGGCAGGTGGGGGCCCTACCCACTAGAGATATTATACTCTTGTCTAGGGCTGGTAGGGAGCATGGGGCCTGGGAGTACTCTCAGAACATCACCCTGCTGCTAGGAGGTGTTGGTCTTTGGCTTTTCTCACCAGGGCAATGACTATAAGCACAGTATATGTGTGCATACTGAGACATACTGACGTATAGCCCTTCCTGACAATCCAAGCCCCTAGGTCCTCAGCTACAGCACCACCATTGTCATCCAGGTGGTGGCATTGTAGCATGACCTGAGCCCCGGGAGAACAGCATTCTCTGGAACACTCAGTACACCCTTAGCCAGTGGTCTAATGATCCAAGCTCGGGGCACGTGCCAGTGTTTCTAAGACTGCAAATGTCAGCACTGCCATTGTGATTTCGGGCTGGCCAAATATGACTATTTCAAAAGAAGCCCATGAAACAATACACATGGGGTATTTACAAAGCTTCTCACATGCCCAAATGTCTAACAATGTTAAAACCTGTAAAATACAGTGTTTATTTATTTGTTTATCATTTTTTGACCAGGAAAAGCACATGAAGCTGTGATAGGTGTGTTTCAGGTGCGTCCGAGGTTACATGGACTTGTTTTATTAGCTGACAGGTGAAGATGCTAGTCAGGACACCAGGGACTCTCTACTTTTCTGTGTGTGTGTAGGGGGGACTGCGAGGCTGTCTTGTGGTCAGCAAGATGGCCAACCCTAGTTGATGTTGTGAGCTTTTGGAGCCTCCGGCAATTGATATCACGATGGAGGTTTTTCCTACTGTTATGGTATATAGTCAAGTAATGAATACATCTGACAAGCAACATATACTGCAGGAGGAAAACATGGAGACTTATGTCCTACCTGAGACTAGTTCCACACCTCAGATGCCTGCATGAGAGTCCAGGTTGCAACAAGGTGAAGAAATGTCTGAGTATTTCGGATTGCAAACGATGCTCCTGCAGTTGCTGGCCAAAGAGGACACAGCACTTGTAGTGATGAGCATGGAACATGGGACTGAGATCAATGGAGCCACCCCAGCTGATGTGGGACTTACTCAAGAGATACTGTCAGAACAGTACCTGACAGCGTCAGCACAGGCTGAGGGAAGAGGTGGTATGGTAGTAAGAAAACATCTGTGGCTCTGAAAAAGTCAGCAAGCCCTAGAGCTTCCATACCACTCGATTTGGTCAGCTAAACAGTCACTGCTGGCAGCAGGATGGACAAAGCTGGAGGAAGGCCATTGACTTGTGGGAGAACCACCAAAAGCAGCTGATATAATTGTCATGACTAGTAAGGTAAGCCCTAGGAGCTTTAAGAGCTTACTTGCTGACAAACAGACTGCACCTGGTAAAAACAAAGATTCTTCTGAAAGGATGCAGAAGAGGCTCTGTTATAGTGCACACAACTGAAGTACATCATGTCCCTGTAGACACTAATCAAGTACAACATGCAGTTTCTGGGAGCACTGACTCAGCTCCCCAAAACACTACCCAGACTGTCTTTGTGGACCAAGCTCACGGGCCCTTGGGAGCACTGGGCTTGGCCAAATACCACCAGCCCCTGCCTATTGCAATCCCTGACTCACATCCTGTAGGGGGAATGCCTCCTATCCACAAAGTACTACTGAAATTCACTTGTAGCACCAGCCTCAGGCTGAGATGAGTACTGAGGTTCAACAGACTCCACCTATAGTTACAGAGCCTATTCTCAATGCCCCATGGCTGCAAGGTGTGGAAGGTAACAAACTGGGCCTGCGAAGGTAGTTGCAGTATCCACTGATGCAGGTACTACTGTTTTTCCATCCTCTGAGGAAAGGGGTGGGGGATTTGGGGGACTTACTGCCTGCCTCTCAACACCTAATGGACACAGACCTGTTTTGAGCTTAACAGACACTGGGGCAGGCAGGGGTGATCAAACCCAGGGTTTCTGGGACATCTCTTCCCCTGCTCCCCACAAGATGCAGTTAAGGGAGACATGAGAATGGTTGTGATGGTATGAGTGCCACAGCGTGGAGTCCCCCCAAATTTTCAGACCCCCGACAGTGGAGCCAGCACAGAGGAGGAATGCTATCTGTCTGTGATATGAGGGAAGTGAGGCATACCCTCCAGGCAGGACATTTGTGATAAGAACTTTCATTAAAGACTCTATGGGCTGGATTCTCAAAGGGCTGCGAATGCCACAAGCCCTGGCTGGGTGCACCAAACATATGGTGCACGGGGCTTACTGCATTCTCCCGACCAGCAATCAGGATTCTCGATCCCGTGTGCAAAGTGCCGCAATTTAGACCAGCTTTTTCTAGTCTAGCTTGCAGTAATCTCGGGGACCCATTTTACAAGGCTTGCACCAAATATGTGGTGCAAGCTGCCGTAAATCAGGAAAAGTGTTGTAAACAGATCTGATCTTTTAGAATTGGGTGCAGTGTGTTGCAAAGTTGTTGGCATAGCTGGGCCAACAAATGGATTTGACGCAGTCTTGATGCAAGCCCTGCGTCACCCTTTTGTGACTCTGGCTCCATGGGATTTTCTGCATCTGATCTATTTGCATTTATCCATGAGCTTTTAAGACAGTGACATTGTTGGACAGGTTTTGTAATTAAATTCTTTATTAAACTTTTTCATTTACATACAGTCAGAGGATCTCAGAGTTCATCACTTTGGAGCACTGGTTATAGAATGTGCTTACAGAAACTGCAATTTCTCACATTAACAGTCATTTACTGTTAATTCCATACTACAGATACATTACCCTAAGATTTCACTGGGTCTCATGTCTAGTAGGATTTTCAGGGATATAGACATAATACCCCACCCTGGACTCCTTTTGTGGCCATACCTCTGACTAAGTCAGCAGTAAAGGTTGTTACGGTGCTCTTTTACAATGAGGGGGTTAATGTCTCTGACATTATCTACTGGTTTAGTCAGAGGTGTGAGGTTTCAGATGTGCTTTCTCCTATTCTGGATTTCTGGATGGAAAGAAAAGTGTGGACGGCGGGGGGGGGGGGATAAAAGTTTTGAGTGACACTCAAATATGGTGGCACTGGTCTTGTTCACCTACCAAATGGTGTTTACCTGGGGAGACTTTGGGGGATATTTTTTTATCAGGGGCAGCTCTGGGCTTGTTTTATGTGTGCTTGGTACCCCACTTTAGTTCCGTGTGTGACCAACAGAGGGGTGGGCTTCATCTGTCCTATAGCCATAGTAATGGTTCTTGCCCAAACCCTTCTAGGCGTAACCACTCTGTGGAACACAGTCACTCTTTTAGAAACTTCCCCTGCATCTCCCACAATAAGGAGGATGGCTGTGATTAGGATCACCTGATTGGCAAAGTTCAGTAGGCCAAGCTGCCTAGGAATCCCACTGACCATATGACTAGGTTTCTTGCTAGGCCTACACATGCCATGGTTGTATCCCAATTTCCTCTGGTACTGGATGATCAGACTGCTCCACTGGCTCCTTTAGTCTGCACCCCCTGAAGAACCTCCAGGTGAGGTTACTGTGGTAGCAGAAGCCCTAGGGACCCATACAGAGGTACCCTCTAGGGATCAGGTAGAGAGGACCCCTATATCATTTTGTAGTCCACAGGCCACAGATCTACCACAGTCCCCAGCTGTCACTACTGATGCAGTCCAGACTGACATGCTGCCACCACTACCCCCCTTACACGCTGATGTTTCACACCCCTTTTATTCTGGTGATACTGCTACACTTCCAGTGTCTTGGAAAAAGAGGGCTTGCAGTAGAAAGCCCAGATCAGTAAAACCTGTGTCACTCCAGTCTCAAACAGATTTTAGACCCTGTTGAGAACAAAAATAGGGGGGATACACAAAAGAGGATGATGATGAATCCAAAGTCTCTTCAACAGCCTCACAGACAACTTTTTCCTCAGATTTAGAGGATTCATAGGCACAGGCCTTGACTGTCAAGAAAAATGTAACAGAGCAAGATCCCAGTCTTTGCAGGTCAGAGGAAGCTCTCTGTGATGGGATGGTGGTGGCTTTTTCTCATTTTATTTATTTAAAAGTTGATAACCGGGAAAGGCACCACTGAGCCGAGGCTTGTTTCCAGGTGCGACCCGGGGACAGGGTTACATAGGGATACACAGAAATAATACATTAGTAAAACAGGGGTTGCAGTTACAAGATCCAAAATATACAGTGAACAACAACCAAGTACAGTAATAATGAAAGAAAATAATAAGCACATTTAGAATACAGCAATCAACTAACTGCAGGTGAGAGCCGAATAGTGACCAAAATTATTGGGGTGTCCTGTCTAATAAAAGTAGAAATACACACATCAACCTAGGGAGCCGTTGGGAGTAAGGAGCAAGTGAAACTATGAAGTACTGACTGCTAGGGGAGAGGAGGCCATTTGGGGAAGGGGGAACTGGGAGCACTGTGGGCACTGAGGAGGGGGGAGATATCTGAGGAGTTGTTTGAGGGAGAAAAAGGAGGAGGATAGGTGAAGATCAGAGGGGAGTTTATTCCAGAGAAGTGGTAGATGAAAGAAGAAGGCAGATTGGCTGGCTGCGGAATGGGGGCGAGGGATAGAAAAGGTGCACCGGTCTCTGTAGCAAAGGGAGTAGTTAGAAATGGCTGCTTGAGAAAGGCGAAAGGAAAGATAGGTGGGGAAGGTTCCAAACCAGAACCTAGCAACAAGAGAGGTGCAGTGAACCATCCTCCTATCTGATAAAGGTGCAAAAGAGAGAGAGTGCAGAATAGAGGAGACAGTGGTGTGTAAGAAGATGGGAGACGGTGGCAAAACGGCAGAAGGAGTTCAGAAGTGTATCCAGTCTGGAGAGAGATGACACTGGAGTGCTGCCATATATCACGTCGGCATAGTCAATGACAGGTAGGATAATTTTGGATACCAACTCACAGCAGGTGTAGAGGGGGAGACAGTCTTTATGTCAATAGAGGACTGCCAGCTTGGGATGCAGTTTGGTACAGATGGTGTCAATGTGGGTAAAGAAGTCTAGGTGGCTATCAAGCCAGACCCCTAAGTATTTAAAATCAGGAAATTCTCTGGGGGGGAACCATCCATGGTAGTGAAGACAGGGGGGGAGGACTGGAGAGTGGCAAGCTTCTGTCTAGAGCTGAATGTCATAGCCACTGTTTTTTTTTTGTGTTGAGTTTCAGTTGGTTTGTCTGAAACCATGACTGCACTCTACTGAAGTCATGCTGGAAGAGGGACTGAACGCTGGTGGTGGAGGGCCTGGAGGAGAAGATAATAGTATCTTTTGCATACATGTGCATGTTGGGCGAGTTGTAGACTGAGGGGAGGTCGTTAATAAACAGGGAGAAAAGGATGGGGCCAAGGATGGAGCCTTGAGGATGCTGGTAAGGATCGGGAGAGGGGAGGACAGTACGTCACCTACTTGTACAGCTTGCTGCCTATCATGTAGGTAAGAGCAGAACCAGTTAACAGCAGGTTTAATGAGGCTAACAGATTTAAGTTTATGTAGTAGGAGGGAATGGGAGACATAGTTGAAAGTCTCAGCCAGGTCAATGAAAATGGCTACAGTAATATGACTCTGGTCCATTGCTGAGAAAGTGGAATCTGTGACCCACAACAGGGAGATGATCAAGTGTTGTTTCCTGAAACCTGATTACATGGGAGAGAGAGTGTTGTTTGTGGCAAGGAACTCAGACAGCCTGGAGTGAATGAGAGACTCCTGGAGTTTGACGAGAGAGGGAAAGAGAGAGATTGGCCGGTAGTTCCCGGGAGTGGAGAGGTCACCATCCTTGTGAAGAGGTAACACCTTTGTGGATTTCCAGGCCTTAGGGATGGTGGAGGTTGAGAGGGAGAGGTTGAAAATGTGGGCTAGAGGAGTGGCTATAGCAGGGGCAGAGATGTGGAGACCATTGGGGCTGGTTTTGGTAGGGTTAAGGGTGAGGAGGGCTGTGTAGCCTTCAAGGGGGGAGAAAACAGGGAAGAGGAATTTTGTAGGGGGATTGTGAATGTCAGGTGGGATCATTGAGGGTCGGGGGGTTGGAGGGGGGTTATCAGGGAGAGTGCAAGTGGCAAAGAATTTACTGAAGATCTCTGCAACTGTGGTGGGGCCAGAGACAGGGGAGCCATTAGTTTTGAGGACTGGGGAGGCCTGTTGGGCAGGGGGGTCTAGTAGGGAGTGAAGAACTTTCCAAAATGAAGCAGGAGTGTTTTGACCATGCTACAGGTGGCACCTGAAGTAATTGGCCTTGGCCTTTTTCTCATGGGGTCATTTTCTATGACTTCATTGAATGTCAATAACATGAAGATACAGAGAAAATGTCTATTTACCATGTCCCTCCTTCAGCAACTATCTGGGGATATAATATTTATTCAGGATACTAGGCTGAAGTCTATATTTGAGACTTCCAGGAAGATGGCACTTTGGACTTGTGAGCTTTTGTACTAGTCCCCAGCGGAAGATGTATGTGATGTGGTAGGTATCCTTCTTAAGGGTTCGAATTTGCATATTGTGAAACTGGTGGACACACATAAAGCAGAACATGTGGATATGGCTTTAAAGGTCTTTAGCCTATGTGCACTGCAGACGAAAGCACTGCATGTTGACCTTTTTAAAGAGTTAAGATCCCCTCTGTACAAAGCAAGGACTGTGGTTCTTGGGGGAGATTTCAACTGCCTCTTCCATGATGCTGCTAAAGAAACATGGACAAAAAAAATAGACTGTGATTCTAATTTCTTGTGGGATATGGTCACCACAGCAGGTTTGAAGGATTCCTATTGGGAGGTGACTAAGTCTGGGGATTGTACCTTTTCTAAAGGCAGTGTGTAATCGAGAATTGAGTGTGTTTTCTGTTCTCACCCTTTGCAGATTGTGTGAGGGCCCTTTGGCACCATGCATTCCTGCTTAAGCAGAACCAGTCTAAATGTTCATGGTGATTTTCATATATATCCCATGATAATAATAATAATAATGAACTTTATTTCGTATAGCGCCTTTCAAATTATCAAGGTGCTTCACAGTAAAATCAAGGAGCAGTAATAAAATCAGCAAAAACAATAATAAAGTAAATACAAACTAACAGGTACCACTATACCATACCACAAAAGGCCTGGCACCACAAAAAAGTCTTTAACGTCCATTTAAAACACCCCACAGTTGCGCGCTCCTGAAGCTGACGGGGGTAGAGAATTCCAGAAGGAAGGGGCCACATAGCTAAATGCACGGGCCCCGGAAGATTTTAAAGACACCTTTGGAATCTCCAGCAACCTCTCATCAGCGAAACAGAGCTGTCGCTCAAGGCAGTAGGGTACAAGAAGTTCTTTCAAGTAGTCAGGGCCAAGTCTATGAAAAGGTTCATGTTGTTTTGTTTCTGTACCCCCCAGCCCTCTCTTCCTCTAGACACTGAGCCAGGTATACATCCTAACGTCAAGGGTGGTACCTATCCTTTGTAAAGTAAAATGGTATGCCAGTATATGGGCACCAGTGTTCCAGATTTTAATGGGGGGTGTGCTCACTAGTTAAAAAGTGGCCTGGGGGTTACATTAGGTTTAAAGCGAAATGTGAACAAAGTAGGGAAATGAAAAAATTACGGTTAAAAGTCCCTGGAATCCTGGTGAATCTGTGGTGTGGTGTTTCTCAGCATTTGAACAATATCACCACCCTCTATGTAAGCATTGCTGTGTCATTTACTTTGTGTGACAAGACAGTGACGATATTAGGGTAATGCCACCTCTGCATCACGTGATCGTTCAAGCCCTGAGGAACACCACACCACTGATTTGCCAAGATTCCAGGGACTTTTATCCCTAATTTTCCCATTTCCCTACTTTGAATGCTTTGCTTTGAAAGCTTAATAGCTGCATTAATTTTTTTTTTGCAATTTATTCCCTTACTTTTGGAAAAATATATATAACTGGCACTTTTAGCTTACACCACATAGTGACATTCCCTGTGCCAGATCTGTAGCTGCGGGACAAAGCAGCTGTATCATCACACCTACAGTGCCACACTTGAACTGCACTTAGCGGGTGGACCTACAGGCTACTTGCAAAGCAGCTGCACCATCATACGCATTGTCCAAGATATGTAGCTTGCTGTACACACAGCTTTGCAAATCCACATATGTTTTTCTGATTCAGAGACTATGAGTATTGGAAACAGAATTTGTATCTCATGAAAATGAGTTTGCCAGTCACTAAAAAAAGATTTTTGAGTCACAAAAACAGACCCTGTTTTAATGACACGGAACAACCTAATTTCATTAATACTTCAAAAAGTACTGTTTTGTGTTTTTTTTTAAAAAACCAGCACTTAAAAACTCAGCCTTACATCCTGCTCTGTTGATCACATAAGTTTCAGACTCTGGCTGCAAGTGTTTTTTGTTGGTTTGTTTTTAATGCCCAAATGTTTCTCTGATTTTACTCACTTTCATGACAGGATAACGCTCACAAAGATGGGTTTGGCAGTCATAAAAAATGGCTTTTGACCCACAAGCACACATCTTGTTTTCATAACTCACAACAGACTAGTTTCATTAATAACTTAAAAGCAATGTATAGCCAGCCTGGTGGTGGTGCTGAGGGTTGAGGCGCTTGACGTCACACCTTGCGCCACGCCTGCGACCCGGGTTCGGGAATGGATTCGGTCGCTCGTGGGTCGGCTGGGTGGACGAGGCTTGAGGGTCTGTAGGACTGCTTGCCTCCTCTGGGAGGGAGGGGGATGCCTGGCTTGGCACATGACTGACCTCGGGCGGAGGCCAGTGGTAAGGCATGGCTTAGCCCTGAACTAAGGGAAGCAACACGACGGATGTCAGTGTATGTGCCTAGGCATCATGTGCACATCGCATCCTGGGGGGAGTACAAGAAAAATCACCGTCCTGGTGGGCCACTGACAAGGGAGAATTATCCCTCGCTATCCCCGAGCTCACCGCAGAAGGAGACCCTGACGAGATTTAAGGTATGGGGAGGCCCCTGGCCCCACCTGGGGGGTAATCCATGGCAGGATGGGGGGGTCTCTCTGTGGCAACCCAAGGGGGTGGTTAGTCGGCCGACAGTGCCAGAGTGGTGGGGGAATAAACAGAGATTACAAAAAAAAAAAGCAATGTCTTTTTTAATAAGTTAAAAACTATGCATTCTTTTAAAACATCAGTTGAAGAATTAACCATATTGCCTGCACAAGTTTCAGACTACAGCTTTACATATTTTGTTTTTTGATGTGTAAAGTTTTTCCATTCTTTCACCCACTTTCGGGACCACTAAGACTCATGAAAACAAAAGTCTTATGTCATAAAACATTTATTTCACCTAAAGAAAAAGGAAATTACAGTTGTTGCAAAACACACTTAATGAAAAATTTGTGAAAAAATTAACTATGCATGTCAAAAACAGAATTTTATTTCCTTAATAATTTAAAAAACACAAAGTTCTCAAAAAGCCATCTATCAAATAATGATCCCTGGGCCTGATTTTAGCTTAACCTGAAGGTTTCAGGTTTCAACTCACAGCCATTTTGTGCTATTGGTGAGTGAAAAAAGTAAACCAAAAAATATTTGTTTTCAACCTTCTAGAGCTTTTAAATTGCTGAACCCCTCACTACCGAATTTTCAGTGTCTAGAGATCCTGGCAATGAGAATGTGCATGCCAAATTTTAGGATATTCCATTCAGGGATGGCTGCATTATTAAGGGACTGGCAGTATAGCCTAGAGGTTAAAGAGCTGCTGGTACATCCACCAAACCTGGGTTTGAGTCTCACAACCTCCACTTGCATACTGTGTGACTCAGAGCAAGTCACTTAACCTTCCCAGTGCTCCCATGCTGCCCCTGAAAACAGGCAGTTATGCCTAGTGGGCATTACCCAGTTACAAAAAAATAGGGGGTTAATATAGAACAGCAGTTCACATCCCAGTAATTTTTAAAACGTTTTATTATTTTCTTAAGAAAAACAAACATGCAACAGCCACAACATTTCTTTTTTTTTTTTTTTGTAACTTAGCTTGTCACAGCACATTGTTACAAACAGACATTAGAGGGAGTAAATGACATTGACCTTTAGAACAGTATATCAGTATAGGCTGAAGTAAATGCTGCAGTGCTATTTAGTATACAATAAGATTAAAAGAGAACCCAAACAGATACAATACTGTATCCACGGAATAATATATATATATAAAAAAAGTAACCAGTGTGTGCTCTTGCAATCCTTTGACCATCATACAAGTACAAGGTTATTCGACCATTTACAGTACGTACAAGAACAATTGGGTGGATAATCAAGGGTGGCAGATAATAGAGGGGAAGTGGATAAGGGGCAATGGATGGAGGGTGTTGGATAATAAGGGGCAGTGGACTAGCAAACATTTTGTACAAAAATAATTTGGTGGATGATCGAGGGTGGTGCATAACAGGGTGGTGAATAACCGAAGGAGCACTGTATGACAGTTTTCCTGTGACTCATGTTTGGATCTTGTGGTGGAGCAGTGGGAGGTTGTCTGTACATTAAAGGAAAAAAGGAATAGCAAAAAGAAAAAAAAATGTGGCAGATAATCGAGAGTGGTGGATAACAGGGTGGTGGATAATTGAGGGAGCACTGTATGTCAGTTTTCCTGAGACTCATGTTTGGATCTTATGGTGGGGCAGTGGGAGGTTGTCCATATGTTAAAGAAAAAGGGGAAAAAAAAGAAAAGAAACAGGGCAGGAGTGGAGCAAACCCTCAAGGCATGGTCCCTTTTTTCTTTCAATCACTCCTACTCACTAGCCACCCCCTCAGCAGCTGTCGGGGAAGCCAGGTAGTCAAGCCATCTCTGCTACTTATCTAAATATGTTTCTCTAGTGAGGCACAACTCTGCAGTAATATGTTCCATCTGATGACCTGCTGGACTCTTTCCTTTCATTCCTGCAAGGAGGGGGAGGTAGTAACAACAACAAAAAAGGAAAGGGACCTGTGGGTAATCATATCAGATGACCTTAAGGTTAGCAAGTAATGTGAGAAGGCAGTAGGGAGGGCTGGGGGTATACTGGGATGCATAGGGAGAGGCATCACCAACAGAGAACAGGAAGTTGTTATCCCTCTGTACAGACAGTTGGCGAGACCCCATCTGGAATACTGCGTCCAGTTCTGGAGACCCCATCCTCTGCAAGGACATAGACAGGATAGAGGCAGTCCAGAGGAGGGCAACTAAAATGGTGCAGGGTCTGCAAGAGAAGCCATACGAGGAGAGACTAAAGGAGCTTAATATGTATACCCTTGAGGAAAGGAGGGAGAGGGGGGACCTGATAGAAACTTTTAAGTACCTCAGTGGAATCAACAAAGTCCAAGAGGGTAGCATCTTTCAGAAAAAGAGATGTGCAAGAACAAGGAGACACAATTTAAAGATGGGGGGGCGGGTTCAGGGGCAATGTGAGGAAATATTTTTTCACAGAGTGGGTAGTGGATGCATGACACAGCCTTTCTGAGGAGGTTGTCGGGTCTAAAACTGTGGGAGAATTCAAGAATGCATGGGACAGACATAAGGCAATTTTTGTGGGGGATAGGAAGAAATAGGCTGTTGGTTAAGTAGGATCTGCGGCTTATCTTGTAGGTAGGAAAATGGGCAGACTAGGTGGGCCAAGCGGTCTTTATCTGCCATCAAAGTCTATGTTTCTATGAGGGGATTGTGGTAGACAGCCAGTGAGCTGTGATACCCTTTACTGTGAGTATACACAGAGTGTGAAGAAGGTCACCCTGCCCGATGCTCAAATTTATGGCCACTGAGAGGCCCAGGACCATATGCAAAATTGCCTTGGAATGTTCTAGTTACACATCCGGCCCAGCTCCATGTGGATACTTCACCAGAAGTCATGAATTTATGGGAAATCCCAGAATATATGGTAATGGTTCCCCTGAGAGGAACATATTCTCCAAGATAAATCTGACCTTCCCTGACTGAAGTGGGCTTAGACAGATAAAGTGTGGAAAAATGTAACCAGTATCCACTGGTATTCCCTCCAAGAGGAGGATGCAGTAATCCATCACCTTTTTTCTAGGATTTTGCAACCATCTGTCATCCTGGGTTTCCATCCCCACCTCCAGTTCCCACCTCTTTTTAATGGGGTTCAGCATCATTCCTACTGCCTCAGTAAGCAATGTATACACTATAGAGATGTATCGGCATTTTGCTTTTAGTTATATAACCCAATAATCAGTTCTCTCTATTTTGTTAAGCCCCTAGTTACTCTAGCCCCCTAACCCCCACATCAGTGGATAGTGGTGGATAGAACAGTTACATATGAACTTACCATAACAGTAGATCTTTGAGGGAATCTCTTCCATCGGGTCACACCTATGGAACTTAACCACCAGGCATTAGGATCCCATGGAAGCTTTTTATGTAGCAGTCTATCAGTAGCTGTCCACGCCGACATCACTCGTCGACGTCACTCTCTCTATAAAGACATAGGCAGCCCCACTCCCTCTTTAGTTTCCCGATGGAGACCATTCTCACCCGGCTATTCCTGGGAAACCAAAGGAGAGATAAAGAGTGCTTAGCCCTGTCAAGGCTGGAGCACAGACAAGCCAGTTGGAAACAGAAGGCGACCCCAAAGGGGGATGGAGGGAAGGACGGCACGACCTGATGAAAGAGATTCCCTCGAAGATGTACTGTTACAGTAAGTTCTTACGTAACTGTTCTATCTTCTTCGGGGATATCTCTTTCATCAGGTCACACCTATGGAACGAGTCCCAAGCAGTTCTGACAGCTAGACTAAAAGGATGGCAGGCGGCCCAAAAGCCTAAGATAGGAGGCCCTGAAGAACAGCCAGGCCAAAATCTACCCACCTGTGAGAGGCAATATCCACGCTGTAGTGTTTGGTGAAAGTGTGGACAGTATTCCAAGCGGCAGCAGCACAAGGCACTATGTCAAGACTGCACAATCAAAAACAGCATGGTCAATAACCACACCGCACGGTGAGTACAAGACCGCGGACTCCAAAACTGTGCTAGATTAGATATACTGTATTAACTCTGAAACCACACAGCGCTGTAATGACTGCACATTTTTTGACCACTTGTATTTGTTGTTGCAGTTTCGACTGGACAATGCAGCACAAATGTCTGCAGCTGACACATTCCGGAAACAGGCAACAGAAGTGGCCATACCCCTTGCTGAATGGCCCTTAACAGCCCTAGGATGTTCCTTACCGTACTTCCTAAAACAAAAAAATATACAGTTGGCCAACCATTTGGACAAACACTGCTTAGAAACTGGGGTGCCTTCTCTCCCAGGGGCAAAAGAAACAAAACAATTGTTTGGACTTCCTGCAGTCCCTAGAACGGTATGTATAGTAACGTAAGACTCTATGCACATCTAGCTTATAGAGCAATGCTTCCCCTGGATTGGCATGCTCTGGGTAATAAACTGGAAGGTGGATAGACTGATTTAAAGTGAACTCAGAGACCCCCTTTGGAAGAAAGCTAGGATTGGGGCATAAAGAGACCCTGTCTTTATGGAAAATTAAATAATGCTGCTCACACATGAGAGCCTGCAGCTCTGAAATCCTTCAAGCAGAAGTAATCACAACTAAAAACAACGCTTTCCATAAAAGAAAGCACAGCTTGCAAGACACAGCCAGTTCAAAAGTAGGCAGCAGGGTCAACTTCTCCAACACAAAACTGAAGTCAAGTAAAAACCAGGAAAGGCTGCACTAGAAGAGGTGGTGCACCATTCAAATCAAAAGTTACTTTGTAGAAGATAGACACTCACAAACCAAAATGAGCATCACACAGGCTCCAGAAGCCCATGAAATTAAATATTTATTCTAGCAACGCTGATCGCAGCTGACACAGTCCTATCAAAAGCTTTGATAAAGAATCATGTCCCAAAACACGTCAAGCGTGCAGCATTTATGTGTACTTTGAAATAAATATTTTAATTTCATGAGCTTCTGGAGCCTGTATGATGCTTGTTTTGGTTGGTGAGTGCCCATCTTCTACAAAGTAACAAAACTGAAGTCCCATCAGGGGACAGGAATGTGAGTAGGGGGCTTCAAGCGAAGGATGCCCCTCAGAAAATGCGAACCACATCTAGCTAGGCTACCATATGGCTGTCAACTGGCACATGGAAGGCTGAAATAGTGGACAGGTGCACCTTAATGGAGGAGTAACTCAGACCCGAGTCTGAAAGTGACAGAAAGTACTCTAAGACCTTGTTCACTGAGCAGGTGAAAGGGTCCAAGTGACAGGCTGAAGCCCAAATGGCAAAACAATTCCATATCATCGAGTAGGTGGCCCTGGTAGATAGCTTCCTAGCAGTCACCAAGACATCAGCCACTGTCTGAGACACCCCAAAACAGGCTATGGCTACGTCCTCAGGAGCCAAGCATGTAATCGAAGGGATCTGAGGTCCGGATGTACCAGGGTCCTCCAAGCCTGCGTCAACAAGTCCCTGCAAAGAGGCAAAGAAACAGGAGATTCCACAACTAGCAGTTGTAGCAATGGAAACCAAATCAGCTTAGGCCAGAATGGTGCCACCAGAATTAGAGAGGCCCCCTCCATTTAAAGTTTGAGGAGTACTCTCTGGATCTGAGGAAAGGGAGGTAATGCATAAAGAAACCTCCCTTTCCAGGAGAGGGATAATGCATCTCGCCAGAAAACGCCAGGCCCTGGATCTAGCAGGCAGAAACACGTCAGTTTTGTGTTGTGCGGGTGTGCAAAAAGGTCTCGCTCTGGATGCCCCCTCCTTTTGAATAGGTATTTGTGACTGAGGACAGCAATTCCCATTCATGATTCCTGGACTGCAAACTGCTGAGGCTGTCAGCCAAGGCATTTTGGTTCCCTGGAACCTGGATAACTGATAGCTCCAGACTGTGGTCCAGAACACAATACCAGACTCTCATCGCTTCCTTGCACAGGGGATAAGAGTGCATTCCAACTGGCTTGTTGATGTAATAAATATACACCACGCTGAGGTTGTCCAACTGTACCAGCAGAGGACCTGAAGACAGGTGGTTTTGGAAGGCCTGTAAGGCATACAGCACTGCCCTCATTTCTAGCACATTTATGTGGAGGTGAGTCTCCACCAAAGACCAGGACCCTTGAGTCTGGAAGGGACCAAAGTGGACTGCCAGAGGCATCTGTAGTAAGGATCTGCCCAGGAGAGAGAATGAGGAAAGGGACTCCCCACAGTAGGTTGAGCGGGTTCTGCCACCACTGCAGGACCTTGCAAACCAGGGTGGAAACAAGGATCAGTTGATCCAAGTCGCCTAAGCGCTGGTCCCAATGAACTCAGAGGTTCCATTTGGGTATGGGCATATGAAGCCTAGCCAGAGCAACAGTGGCTATGGTCATGAGGCCCAGGGGCATGAGACAGGACCTGGCTGTGACATGCATTTCCCACACCACTAAGGAGGTGTGAGCCATCAGTCATTCTGACTTGTCCTGGGGCAGGAAGGTCTTGCCCTGAGTCGTGTCCAGAACTGCACCAATGTACTGCAAGTGCTAGGATGGAAAAAGGACAGACTTAGGCAGACTGAGTATAATGTAATGCCCAGGGAATGAAACAACTGCAGGGTTCTGTGCTGTGTGGCGAGCAAGACATCCCTGGACAGGGATTTAGCAGCCAGTCATCCAGATAGGGGAACAATAAAGGCCCTGTTAGGCACTTTGTAAAGACCCATGATGCAGAGGACAAGCCAAAGGGCAGACTTCTGAACTGTTAATGTTCCTCCTGGAACCGGAACCTGAGGAACCACCTGTGTGTGTGTGTGGGGGGGGGGGCAGATCAGGATATGAAGATATGCGTCCTGCATGTCCAGCGAACAAAGCCAGTCTCCCTGTTTGAGCAGCGGCAACAGGCCCTGCAGGGTGACCATAGAGAACTTCTTTTACTGAATGAACTGGTTTAAGCCCTTGAGATCTAGAATAGGCCACAGATCTCCTGTTCTTTTTGGGGACCAGGAAGAATTTGGAGTAAAACCCTGAGTTCTGCTGACCCTGCGGGATAGGCTCTATGGGCTGCTTGTGCAAGAGAGAAAGGACTTCCTCCCTGAGCATTAAAATGTGGTCCAGAGGGTACAGGGTTAGAACAGGTGGAAAGTCCGGGGGCTGTTCTAGAAGCTCTAGAGTGTGGCCTCGCTCTATTATTTGCAGAATCCAAGCATCTGTGGTAACGGTCCTCCACTGCTTGAGATGGAGGGAAAATCAATCAATCAATCAAACTTTATTTAACCAAGCAGTTACATCGTTGAGAAGGCTCATTTTCAAGATAGTCCTGGACACAAGGACATATTTGATACAAGACATAAATAAAAAGTCACAACAACTTAACATAGCTTAGGTGGTGAATACAGACAGCAAAGTCGCCTACTCTAAAACTCAACCTTGTGCGTGGGGGGAGGGGAGACAGAGAAGACTGGAAGGGTTGAAAAACAAGAGAAGTAGAAAGGGGCAATACTAAAGGGGAGGTGGCCTCCAGGAGAGCCAGATAAGTGCTGGGGGGAAGGGCCTAGGGGGAGTATATTGGCCCTAAAGAGATGCTGGCAACATGAGAATAGGAGGGCCTGGTCCATTAGGGCTGCAAGGTTGGTAGATCGGGTGGGAAATGTTTACCTAAAACAGTCGCACACCGTGTGCAAGCATCGGTTTAGCAACTGTCTGAACCTGAAAGGGCTAGGCAGGATGGCGAGTTTAAGTGCTTTTTGTAAGTTATTCCAGAGTGTTGGAAGGAGGGAGCTAATAACAGTAGAGCCAAGGCGTGTCCTGGTCCGAGGTATTTTAAAGTTTATGAAAAGGGAGTTTCTTATACTGTAGGTGGACATCGAGCGCTCAAATGGTTTGCAGATGTAAGGAGGCAGGTTGTTGGACAGGGCCCTAAAGAAACCTCAAGAGGGTGTTTTTTTGCCTTCTCAGGGTGAGGGAAGGCCAGTCTAATATTTGGTACAGGAAGCAATGATGAGTCTGTAGGGGTAGGCCGAGCACAAATCTCAGTGCGCGATGATAAAGAGTATCCAGTTTTTGGAGCTTGCGCTGGGGGCATTGACTATAAAGAAAGTCGCCATAGTCAAGCAGAGGAAGGAAGGTGGTTTGAACCAACCTCTTTCTAGCTTCCAGGGTGAGTAAGTGTCTAATACGGTAGAAGATGCCAAGACGTTGCCTTAATTTTTTAGATAATTCGTTTAAGTGTACACTGAAGTTTAGTTTGCTGTCCAGCTAGACTCCCAAGTATTTGAATTTGTCTACTAGTTCTAGGTGTTCACCAAGGAGGGTGGTAATCTGGGAGGTACTGGGAATCTTCAAGTTGAGGGTGGGGAATGGGGAGATAACCATGGCTTTGGTTTTCTTGGCATTTAGAAGAAGCTTCAGATTCAATAGGTTGTGTTGGAGTGTGAGAAAGTCCTGTTGTAGCTCTTTGTGGGCAAGCTCAAGGGAGGGGTTGGTAGAATAGATGACAGTATCATCTGCAAAGAGGTGAACATTCCCTGGTAAGAGGCCGGAGTCGATACGATTGATATAAAGGGAAAAGAGGATCTGTCCTAGGATCGATCCTTGCGGGATGCTGTGTGGTAGCGTTTTTAGTGGAGAGAGTTCATCTTGGCTTTTGATTTGCTGACTCCTGTTAGTAAGGTAACAGCGGAACCACTGTACTGCAGTGGGGGTTACTCCAATGCATCCCAGCATGTCGAGTAGTATGGAGTGATCAACCATGTTGAATGCTTTGCTAAGGTCAAGGAAGATGGCGCAGATGTGTTGTTTATTGCCCAGCGCATGTAACCAGTCATTGGAGACTTTGGCTAGAGCTAACACAGTGCTATGTTTGGGTCTGAACCCTGATTGAACAGGGTTGAGGATGTTTTCCCTACCCAAATAATCCCTTAAGTGAATGGTGACGATTTTTTCAAGTAGCTTGGATAATACAAGAAGCAGTGAAATGGGCCTGTAGTTGTTCAAGTCTGTGGGATCTCCTGATTTAAACAAGGGGATAATGTGCGCAATTTTCCAACTGTGTGGCAGTTCCCCTTGGACTAGAGAACAATTACAAAGGTGGACAATTGGTGCTGTCAGATAGAGATAACCTGTTTTTAGGAATAATGGCTCTAATAGATCGGCACCCGCACTCTTTTTAGTGTCCAATGAGAGGAGGAGGTCCTCCACTTGTTTATAGGATACCAGTTGGAATTGAACAGGGAGCTGTCAGACCCAGGGGCAGAGGTTGGGCTGGGTATTGAGCTGGTATAGCAAGTGGAGCTCATTTTACTAACAGGCAAATTGTCAAAGGAGAGGCCTGCAGTTGCAAAGTGATTATTGAGCTGTTCAAGGATCTCAGCCCTGGCTGTGTATGTGGTATTATTAGCCACAATTTTGGCCAGAAGGGGAGTGGCAGGAGAGTGACCTTCGATCTCTCTTAAAACCTGCCAAAATTTGGCTGAACAGTTTTTGTTTTTCTCGAGGGTGGTCTGGAAAAAGCGTGCTGTTTCCAACCTGAAGATCTTGGTGCAGACATTCCTGGCTATACGGAAAGAGAGCCAGCCTGTGTCGGACCACGACTTCCTTGCCTTTTTCCACAGAAAATCTCTGTGCCGTAGGGCCGTCTTCAGTGTTGGGCTGAATCAGGCAGGAGCACGTTTCCTTAACGTCATCTTCCTTAGAGGTGCATGTTTGTTGATGACCTTAAGCAATAACTCCTGGAAGATGCAGAAGGCTTCTGAGACAGTGGGTGCGAGGTAGAAGTCCTGCCAGCAAATATTCCCAAGGTCAGCCACAAAGGCAGGGAGCACAACATTTTTCATGCTGCGTTTAATCTTGAAGGTGGAAGTGGAGGGGAGATGAGGGGAGTACCTGACACAGGCGATTGCACAGTGGTCACTCAGATCATTATGAAAGACCCTAGTATGGGAGATATTATGGGCTTTACTGACCAGAATAAGGTCTGATAGAGAGCTTCGGTCAGTTTTTTTTTATTTGGCCAAGTAACCTCAGGGGTCATCTGGGCTAGCCTGTGTTCATCACAGAAGTTCTTGAGCCTGTTGGTGCAGGCATCCATCCAGTTTAGGTTAAAGTCCCCCATTAAGATGCATTCCACACTTGCTTTTTCCAGGAGGGAATGCAGGTGGGTCAATATGCACAGGCCCGCTGCAGGCGGCCTGTAGCATACAGCTACCAATAAGGCAACTCCAGGTGCCAGAGTGATTTTAAGGGAGAGGCATTCAAATTCTTTGGACATCGATGTGTGATCAAGGTCGGTAATTTGAAATTTATCTTTGATATAAATGGCGACACCACCTCCTCTGGTTGGTCTGTCACACCTGAATAGATTATAGCCAGGGATGCTGAGTAAATTATCAGGTACGCTGCTCTTTAGCCATGTTTCAGAGAACATTGCTACATCAGGGGAGAACCAAAAAAGCAGCTCCATGCTGGAGCTGCACAAGCCCAAATCAGTGTCAGTCAAATCCAAAAAAAGGGCAGCACCAGCATCCGTCTCAATTTATGAAAACAACATTTATTGTATTACATGCCTGTAAAGAAGCAGTGGCAATAAGGCAGACTCACAAGCCCGACCCGGTTTCGTTGCATGCGCGAAGCCGATTGTAAACAATAATCTGCGCTATGCCACTGCTTCTTCTGAATAAATAATGTTTTCATAGAATGAGCGGATGCTAGTGCCTGCCTTTTTTTACACCAGGGGAGGCATGTAAAACCCAGGCTTGGGCCTGGTCGAATTTGCTGGCAAGGCTGCATATGTTCATATGAAGGAAGCTCAGGCCCTTTAACTGGGTGAGCTCCCCTGGATCAGCTAACAGAAAGGGGGGCCCAGATTTAGTTCCACGCTGCCTGCACAGAGAAGCAGTAGCACTAATAATTTTCTAAGGCATCTAACCAAGAACCTCAGAAAGGCTTTATTAGAGTTTTTTTCTGGTCACGGGCTGTGACAGTAGGACAGGAGTTAGTGGGGCTGCGGTGATTGGTTAAAGCAAATAATATTATCCTAGCGGAAATGGTAAGAGGGATCAATTTTGGGGGGGTTGGGCAGTAAGAGATGTGACCCGATGTGACTGACTGAGGATTACTGCCCTTAGGAGAGTTAACTGAATAGCTGACAGCGTTGGGCTTAGCTCCTGTCATGAGTGATTTCTTGACCTGGTACCGCATTCTTTTAGCTTCATGGTGGGCTCAACAGTAAGTAGGAGGATGCAATCAAGGAGGAGGAAGGCAAAGGCCGCCATCAATATGGTATTAAGTGTCCAAGGGGAGGATACCTTCTCGTGTGATTGGCTACAATGCTATACCACCCAGGGTATATTTTCAGGTTTTTGATGCTATGTTTGAACTAGTCACAAGGATACGGAGAGGTTAGGTAGGTGAAGCAATAGCAGAAGACCTGTGTGGGATAGTAAGCGTAAAGAGAAGGAGAGCAGTAATAAAAGGAGCAGCACAGGCCTCAGAGGGAAGACTTGAGAAAAAGGCTTCATGGTGAATACTGTCTTTAAGGAGCAGTCAGGGGAGGAGTGTGCAAGGGAGTGGCTTAGGAGACGTTGCCTTGTTGTGGGGGAGGAGCGCTATTTAATAGCGGTCGGGGTTGGGGCGGGTGGCTGGGAGAAAAATACCTCCTAAGAGAGTACCAGACACCTGCAGTGCAGAAACTTAATGCGGCTCGGTAAAATAAATATTTTGCACTGAGGGTCCCACTTTGAAAAACGGAAGAGCACAGCTCAAGAAGCCGACCAATCCGCACTGCACAGCCTGAAGATTCGCCCAAATGCAGTGCTGTGGGAGGGTCAGATTATGGCTTCAGCATACCTGGCCAGGCGATCAGCTGGGAGGGCAAGTGACACCAGGACAGCTTCCCGGGCACCTCCATCAGTCTTCCCAGCCGGTTTGGCGGAATAGCAGCAGCAAGAGCCCTGCATGGTCAGGATCCTGGAGGGCAGAAGAAACAAAGCAGTTTTAATAGGGCCCTCGACAAGCATCAGCAATGGGCTGGCATCAATGAACAAAGCCCAGGGCCTGGGCTACTGAAAGGGGAAGGGGAGCTGAAAGATTATTGTGGAGTCAGTAGGGGGGCTGGGGTGTGGCAAATATTTTGCACTGAGAGTCCCACTTTGAAAAACAGTGCCAAGAGCACGGCTTAAGAAGCCAACCAATCCGCACTGCACAGCCTGAAGATTCATCCAATTGCAGCACTGTGGGAGGGTCAGATTACGGCTTCAGCATACCTGGCTAGGCGATGAGCTGGGAGGGCAAGTGACACCAGGGCAGCTTCCCAGGCACCTCCGTCGGTCTTCCCCACCAGTTTGGCAAAATTGCAGCAGCGAGAGCCCCGCACGGTCAGGATCCTGGCTAGGCAATGAGCTGGGAGGGCGAATGACACCAGGGCAGCTTCCCGGGAGCCTCCGACGGTCTTCCCTGCCAGTTTGGCGGAATAGCAGCAGCGAGAGCCCCACACAGTCAGGATCCAAAACAACCCCCTACCATTGCCTCCTGGCTTGAAACAAGAGGAGGGGACCGGGCAAGGAGTCAGACTGAGGTGGGGCCAGGGGCAGAGGCAGCACCACTGGCCCTGGGGCTTTTGGCTGAGGGTACAGTGGTGGAGGAAAGGGTAGGCAGAGAGGAGATAGCTCTGAGTTTCCCTTGAAGACTGGTGCCCCCTGATTTCTGGGAGACCTTACAAAAGGAAAGCCTCAGCAAATTCTGGGTTGAGTATGATACAGGGAGTGGACTAATCTGATGGTCCTCCATGAGGCCTGCAACTCATTAATAACATCCCGCATATCAGGGTCAATGAGCTTGATGCTCACAATGGGGGCATCCAGGACATTCTGCTGCATGTCTGCAGCAAACCCAGAAACACAGAGCCAGGAGTGTCTCCTTAGGCAAGTGCCTGTGGCAGCTGCCCTGGCTGTGGTATCTGACATGTCACAGGTGGCTTGGAGGACGTGTTTATTGATGTCTTCTGTTGCCTGAAGAACCTTGAGAAACTCCTGCTTCTGAGACCCTTCTGGGAGGGCCTGGGTGGCTGCCCTGCCCTTGTTCCACAGGGTGTTCTGGTACTTAACCAGATGAGACAGGTAGTTTGAGATCTGGAGGTCCCAAAGTAGCTGAGGCAAAGGTCCTCTTACCTGACAAATCACGCCTCCTGGACTCCTTATCAGGAGAGAGGGAGCTAAGGTGTTTGGGCACCTTAGAAAGATCATGGGCAGCCTTACTGACCACAGAGCCTGTTTCAGGCTGAGCAGAACAGAAAGGCTTCCCATGAGGAGTCTGATGCAGTCTATCTATCTGCCTTTCTGGGCATGGCAGGGACTGAGTTAGGTCTATGCCAAACAGCCTGGACAGCATCATCCAGGGCTGGAAGCAAGGGAGGAATGACCTTGGGGGGTGATTCAGGGATCTCCAGAAAATCCACCAGATTTCTTCTGGCGATGTCATCCTTATCAGTCTGGAGCCCCACGGTGGACCGAGGCTGCTTCATAATACAATAGAAGCTGGGGTCCTCGGAGGGGGGGATCTGGGGGTACTTTTCTCTGAGTCCCAACTCCTGGAAGAGGCAGTGGACCTATCAGAGGAGTAGGTCCTCTTCCTCTGGGAGGATGAGATCAGGGCACTATTCCTCCTCTACATCAACCTGTCCTGAGACAGGGACTGATGGTACAGATGCCAATGATGCCTGGGAGGGCCCAGTGTGAGAAGGCTGGATTAGCGAGGAAGTGGAAGGAGGTGTCAATGGCAGAGCAGGCATAGGAGTGAACTGCCCGACCACAGCTGATGTGACAGAAGTCAAAACAGAGTTAAGGTCGATGACTGGGTAAAGGATGGTTATTGTGACCGGGAGTGATGCCAAAGGCATGAAGCCAGCCACCAACAGCTCCACTGGGACTGAGGGTGATTGTGCTGGTGCTGTGGCAAAAACAGGTAGGGATGGCCCAGCAGTAGAGGAAAGCGATGGGGCAAAACTAGGCCAGCCGTCGATGACCCACTGTCTACAACAGGAGCAGTGCGGTCTGGTGCCATGGAGCCCTGAGAAGAAGCAGGCAGGGACAGCAGAGGCCAGCAACCCAGAGGTCAACAGCCTAGCATCCTCAGATGCTGGAGGAGGGCCTCCACCCAGATTGACCTGGAAGAAACCGAGGCTGAGGCAGTGGAGGACGATAGTGTCCTAGAGAACTAGGGAGAAGCCAGTGGGGACCGGGACCTGTGACCTGGGGAATAGTCCTTGTGATGGTCCTTGTTCTTATGCTTCCCTGAGGATTTTCCCCGGGCCTTAAATGCATGCAAGCCCAAAGAACATGCCAGAGAGGGGGGGAAGAAGAAGCCCCCCGAGCCCCATGTTCCAAACTGGCTAACTTTTGCTCCATCAAAAATACATTGAGGGTCTGTTTTCAGTGCCAAAGAGTAGTGAGATTGGATTTCTGACAGAGCTCTCAGACAAGGGCTTTATGAGAAAGCCCCCCGACAGCAGACACAGAGTTTGTGCTCGTCCTCCTGGTAAATCTTTCTGCAGTGGCAGTGATGGAAGAGAGAGAGTGGGTGACAACAGTTCTAGACATAAAAAGAAAGAAAATGAAAAACTTTAGAAAGGTTTGCCGGTTGATTGAACAATGAAACGTCTTACGGAGTCCGTGCAAGAATGGTTGATAGCGCGAAAAGAATTGAGGAGGGAGTGGGGCCGCCTATGCCTTTATAGAGAGAGTGACGTCGGCATGGGTGACTGATACAAAAAAGGCTTCCATAGATGTGACCTGATAAAAAAGAGATCCTCGAAGAAGATCTGAAATATCTGAAAAGGTCCCTGCTATGGAGCTGAAATTACTGTTCAAGCAACTCGAAACAAATACATGTCCCACCTCTATAAGTTGCCAGTATGCAGTTAGGTCCAGTGGATTCCAACACTGGAAGCCCCTATCCACCATTGCTGGATGGAATTCAAGATCACCAATAATTACCATAAGGGGTCCTACTTCATTTAAGGTGGACGTTAAGTTCCAGATTTTTACCATAATATTCAAAGAATGTCTGATCCAGGTGTTTTGTATATTTTTCAGCTGCAACATTTCATCCTAGTATGAATACAAAGAAACACCTAATAACAAGAAGTTAGAAACAGACTGAAAAACAAAACAATGCAGTACTCAATCCATAAAATTATAAATCCATTAACTGTATCAGGTTTATAGCACCAGAAATGAAAACAAAAAGATAAGTGGGACTCCGTGTAAAATCCACAGGGATACCCCTTAGTTAATTTGATCTCAGAATACCACATCAAACAATGTTCATCTCCGGAATTTTGTAAGTAATTAAGAAAAGTGACCCTTTGAGATTCAAAAGTTTCACTTCTACCTTTCAGCTTGTATGTCAGTCATTCTAGTGGCAGAGTTTTTACCAGTAGGTCCTTTCACGTTAAGATGGTGGGTATCTCCTGCCAGACTTAAGTGTTTTTTTTTTTACTTTTTATTTAAGAATTTTGCAAAGCACACAAAATTTCTTTGCAAGAGAGAAAGACTGCATTACATAAATGTCATGGGAGTAGGATTGTATAGTTGGTTGACTTTTGCTTGGAACCTCCTTGGAGGGAAATGTGGGACTTCCTCTATTGGAAACCACCTAGCACAAATAAAAAATAATCACAGTAAAGGCTTTGCTATGAATGGGCTAGAGCCTCATATAAAACACAATTATTTAGCACTTTACACAGATCTGAAGGCTTCAGAACCACCCCCCATTGATCAAATACAAAAACTACATCCAGAAGATCTGTTACTTAAAGAGCTCCTGGCACAGCTGAGACAACTTTGAAAAAATGTAATATTCAGGCATAAATGTAGCTTGTATTTTGTATTTTATTCTTTAATTCTCAACCCCTATTTCCTTATTACTAAGGGTATTTGCATGAATTCAGTATCTCTGCCCTTTTAGCTCTGGCTGCCTGCCTACACCGGACATCATAATTTTATTAATGACATCAAAATATTTTGCTGTGGAGATAATTTGATGTCATAAACAGGGGATTGTTGATGTGACGTGTGGAGAAGCAGCCAGAGTAGATATAGTCTGGGGGACAGGGATCCTGTTTTCATTCAACTGTTTTTCAGAAATAAAGGAAATTAATTATTGAAAATATAAAGAAATGGGATGAAGCTGAATATAAATGTTTTTTTTTTCAAAGTTTTCCTAATGCTGTCAATGGCTCTTTAACTCTAGAGCTGTCTAGATCAGGAAAAAACATATAAGTCAGAACAGCGCCAATATTACCTGACTATTAATAATTCCTAACCCCAGCATTAAGAGAGAACAAAATCACAACAGTAAACCAAGAACAAGGGAAGTGGTTGCACCAGAATCAGAGCAAAACGTTTACCAATTTAACCAATTTTAACAATTAGGACGTTGGACTGAGTTATGTGGGCATTGGGGAGACAGTGTGTAAAGGGAACTTGAGCCAGATGTTCCAAGTGCCCCCCCCCATTACCTGCTGCCCATCTGGCCAATGCATAATAGAGGACATGGTGCAAATGCTTATGACACAGCCCACTTGGCTTTGGTTCCCTTTACTGTCATGCCATTCTCAGGACTTAGCATCAGTAGCCAAGTTTTATCCTACACAGTGAACAACAAGCTGTTCTATGTTAACAATTACACAGAACCCTTGCCCCCCTGCTATTAACACATACTATACAAAGGGTGTTCTTAAATAAAGTCCAGTAGTCCAGAATTGTCCATGAAGACTGAGGCTACACACAGGAACTGAACATACTGTACTCATGACTTCCCTCAAAGTCACCAGTGACGAAGATAAGAAAAAAGTGCTGTGACCCTTCATTTGAGGTGCAGAATCAGAGACACTGTCCTCATTCATTCGGCATCATGGCTCTGACTAATTTTTTTGCAAGCAATTCATCTAAGTCTTTTGGATCATGAAAAATATAGGTCTTGTCATCCCATTGTTCCCAGGGAGAGGTGGAAGGATAGTTTGAGGAAGGAGTTTAATGGGTGGTGGGTATGTCCATGAGAAAGGATTATCAAAGTGCGACATGAGGGTCAAGTTTTCAAATCCACAGAAGATTAATTTAAAAAAAAAATTTAAGACACTGTGACCCAAACAGAGAGAAAGGGACCATATTGTGAGATAACTCTCTAAACAAGATTTGAGAAAAAGCACCTTCAACATTGTATGTGTAACAGTGGGCACTACAGAATTGCACATGCAGCAATGGACACCACACAACTGATTTTTTTTTAAATTTGTGTTAACTTGACTTAACTTAACTTTACTAAGCATTTCAAGACACTGTGACCCAAGTGTGAAGAAGGGACCATGTTGTAAGATAACTCCCCGACAAAGACTTAAGAAAAAGCACCTTCATTGTTCTATGTGTAACAGTGGACACCAAACAACATTGTGCATGTAACAATATCACAGAGGACACCACACAACAGTTTAAGTTAAAAATAGCATCACCTGGACCCCTAACTCACAAAAGTCCCACAGCGCTTTTTAAAACCAGTCCCGAAGGAGAATCTCTCCTCCCCTCCCCCCTCCCCAAAAGCTGAATGCTTTTGCTGAAATTTTTAGGGGTATGTAAAAAATGTAACTTGCTGGGACACCATAGGCTGCATGCACCACAAAAACCTTGAGTGAACTAGAAATTCTTTATGCATTTAAGACCAGGGAAAATATCTTCATTAACAAGAGACAACACCAGAGAAAGTTTTAAAAATAATTGTATTGACGTGCAACTAGAAGACAGTCTTTACAGAAGCAGTGGAATATATTGTGGTTCTGCATGTCATGATTTGCTGAGGGAAATCTGTGGCATATTGGAGTTGAACATTAAAAAAAATAAAATGGGTGTAACTGGGTTTCTCAGATTATGCAATGTATCTGTACTTGAGACCATCGTTTAGATTTACTAATTATAACAGCAGTGGCTATTTTGATTTTTGTAATTCATGCACTAAATATTTGCTACATTGGTACCCCCATTTCATGGACTGACCCTGGCTGAAGGGATGGTGTCAGCAAGAGGGGTACCATTTTTTGGGTGGGGGGGCTTCCAGGAGAGGAGGCTCTTCAGGGGTGAGGACCTTCACCTAACAAAACAGGAGCTACTGCGCTTAGGCAGAAGTTTGATGTCTAGATTGGTGGACATTTAAACTAAACAAGGGGAGACTGAGGCTGGGGGAAGGACTCCTCCAGAAATGGGAGCAAGGAGCAGTGAAGATGGAAGCAGCAAGGTAGGGGTTCATAATAAGTGAAGAAATTGTGCTCATACATATGGCAAGGAGCAGGGGGAAACCAGAAAATAAAGGAGGGAAAGGGAGGTTGAAGGGAGAGGAGCTGACACAAAGGGGAAGGGTATAGGCAAAAGCTGGAAGGCAGTTTACCTTAATGCCAGGAGCCTAGGAAACAAAATTACTGAGTTTCAGGTGATGGTGGCAGATGCAGTGTTAGACCTTTTAGCCATTACAGAAACATGGGCCACCAGGAATAATATATCTTAGTAGACAGGGTACAAAAAGGACTAGAAGATAGGGCGCCAGGCCCAGATGACCTGCAGCCGCAAGTGCTAAGGCAAATTGACTGCACTATTGGCAGTACCCTTAACCCATCTTTGCAATGATTCACTGCAGTCCAGAGGGGTGCCAGTGGATGGCAGATCCACAATACCACTTGGCAATGGGTGGGGGTGGGGGGCAGGGAGAATCCAGGCAACTATAGGCTTGTCAGCCTTACCTCAATTGTAGGTAAGCTGATGGGGGCCACAGTGAAGGAGAGTTTGGTTGCCTACCTAGAGCATAATAGACTACAGGATGAAAAGTAGCATGGGTTTGTTTTAGGGAGGTCTTGTCAGACCAGCTTAATACTTTTTTTTTGATTGGGTCACCAAGGCAATAGAAAGGGGACAGGAAGCAGATCTGCTTTACTTTGACTTCAGCAACACCTTTGATTCAGTACCACACAGGAGGCAGCTGAAGACGTTGGAGGGCATGGGTGTAGAGCCAGGTTTAGTTAGGTGGGCAGAAAACTAGCTAAGGGGAGGCAGGAGAAAGCAGTGGTTAGCGGGTTTAAATCAGGAGACAGAGTGGTCATGAGCAGAGTGCCACAGGGATTGGTCCTGGGATCTGTTCCTTTTAATATGTTCATAAGTGACATTGGGGAGGGTATCCAGGAAAAGCTATGTCTCATTGTTAACAACACAAGGCTATGCAGCGGGGGGGGGGTCATGAGAAAGGGGTACAGGAGCTCCAGAAGGACCTAGAGGAATGGTTTATGGTCTGGCAGTTGAGTTTCAATGCCAAGAAATGCAAAATAATGCACTTAGGTAGTCAGAACCCAGACACACAACACTGTTAGACTGGCCACTTCAACAGTGGAGCGAGACTCCCTGAGGCAAACAACTCAATGCAATAAAATATACTGCAAGGCATTGAGGATACTGGGTTGTATAAGGAGGGGTTTTGACAGTAGGAGAAGCAAGGTGATTCTGCCACTGTGCAGATCCCTGGGAAAGCCTCATCTGGAGTACTATGCCCAGTTCTGGAGCCCTCACCTAAGGAAGGACTTTGGCACACTAGAGTCTGTACACCAAATGCTCACCAAAGTGATCCAGGGCCAGCAGAGTGGATCCTACGAGGAACAGGAGGAGGCCTTAAATATTTATTCGCTGGAGTCCAGGCAGGAGTGGAGGACATGACTGAAACATATAAGTTTATCAGGAGTATAAGCAAGGTAAACAGTGAAGACCTATTTGTATGAAAAAGGGATGCAGTCACTCGGGGGCATGACTGGAGGTTGGTGGGAGGCAAGTTCAGGAGAAACTTGTGGAAGTTCTATCTCACTGAGAAGGTGCTGCAACTGTGAAACAGACTGCAGGAGGAAGTGGTGGGGTCAGCTACCCTTAATGGTTTTAAACATGGCTGGGACTGGGCAAAGGGACTCGTAGTCCTCAAGAGGGGCAGCAAGGGTTTGAGGGGTGGGGTAGCAGGGGGATAGATAATGCCCACCAGTATAGTAGGTCTGTGTGGTGGTGGACCTTTGGTCTCCTTCTGCTGTCAAATTCTTTGTTTCTGTGTTTCTATGACTGGGACATGGCAGTACAGGGGTACACCATGTACAGGCAAGACAGGGAGAAGTGAAAAGAAGGAGGGGCTGCCCTCTATGTCAAGGAAAGCATAAAGGTGGTAGAGGATGGGCCCATTAGGGCAGGGAATGGAGAGACAGAATCTCTGTGGGTACTGCTCAGGACAGCATCTCATAAGAAGTTGAGCATAGGACAAGGAGCCGAGGCAGTAGGGAACTGGGGTAGAACCAGAGAAGGAGTCCACAAAGAAGAGATATTGGCAGGGAATCTCAACCTGCCAGACACAGATTGGTAAGTCTCAGCAGCCAAAAGCACCAAAAGTCGTACCTTGCTACATATGTCACAGGATGCCTGATGGTGCAGCTGGTCAGAAAACCCATAAGACAGGCTGTTATTCTCGACATGGTGCTTGCTAACTCGGAAATGGTAAGCGGAGTGTGGGTTGAGGAACCACTGGAGTCCAGTGACCTTAACACCATATGGTAAGAACTGGCCCTGGGTACCATTATACCCTTGTCAAAGGCCGAGGTTCTGGCTTTCAGAAGAGCAGAGTTTGACCAGATGATGGACTTAGTCCAGGATAAGTTGGTTGGCGTGTACAAAATTGGGGGTAGAGAGGTGGGGAGTAATCAAAGGAGCCATTCTTGAGACAACTAAATCATGCTTGAGAACTGTTACAAATTGAAAGTCACAAGACACCAATGTGGTTCTGTAAGAAGGTCAGGGAGGCAGTGAGGGCTACAAGAAGGGCCTTTGGCAGGTACAAACAGAAACAGGGGGATGAGGAATTGGAGCTCCTACTAGTCTCCCTGTTTTTAAACTGTCTCTTCTGCCTGTCCTTCCATGGAAATGTTACTCCACACAGATGATGCTGTCATCTGTAAGAGGGGAAGAAATCTTTGTGATGTCAAGCAAATTCTGCAACAGAAAAAAAAAGAAAAGTAGGAGCAACTCCAGACAAGTTTGAATTTAGCTAACTAGCATTTATTTCTACCAAATATATACTCTACAGCCAGGAACCCCTATGCTTCTACGTACCCCTTGAAGGCTAGTACGCCAAAGTGCAGGGGTTCCTGGCTGTATATATTTGGCAGAAATAAATGCTATTTAGCTAAATTCAAACTTGGCTGGAGTTGCTCTTATTTTTCTTTTTTAGGTACTGTCTGAGGTTTGCAACCTCCGTAGGAGCACCCCCCTCGCAGTGGTGCGCCGCGTCTTAGCTTCTGTAAATTCTGCAACAGGACTGATCAGCCACAGAGCTGGTTTGATACTCATCTGTTGGTGTTAAACACAAAAAAATACTACCTCAGTGATCTTTTGCAGCTCTTGAAAATCCTCAGCCCACCTTTTTAAACTAACAGCCAGCAATGGTGATTTGATTAAAATTGTTAGTGGGGATCCCAGGGGCCCTGCTATGGAGAACAATCTGTGGGGCACTGTGCAGTGGGACAGTAAGTCCCAGAGATGACGGGTAACAGGGCTGGGCATAAGCATCAGGCTGATGGGGGCTGGCTGAGGACAGAGGGGCAAAAAGTTTTGTAAATTTAAAAAGTTGCTAATTAGTTTAGGTATCTAGGGGTGACCATGGACATCACCCTCATATAAATACCTTGGTAAAAATTATCCATCAGAAATTTTGCCTTCTGCATAAAGTCAAACATATTGGCTGTTCACATAGCATTTTTTGCACTGTTGTGAGTGGTACATAGCTGTTACAGCATTGCTATTTTTGCCATGTGAATGCAATCCGCATCGTTATGTCTGCATGCGTTGCATTTCACTGCGATCCCTTGTTTGTTGGGATCGCGTAGTGGTGTAGACATTTTACACGGCTGTCTGAACAACTGGCACCACTCACAATGGTGCCAGCCCAAGTTCTTATATGTTAAAGGGCTCATGGGTAAAAATGTAACTGAAATCTGCTTTATATGAGGCAAACCACTGTAAGAGTAATGCAATAAGAATGGCACACTTCAATGCAGTTTTGAGTGTCTTGTTTAAAGTGCGACAAAGTAAGATAGTACAATTAATAAACAGTTCTTAATAACAGTGCACATCAAGAAAGTTCAGTAGGGGGAACAATGCACATATTTTGCATTTTGACTGCAAGGCAGACTCTCTCCTGTAGTTGAAGCTGAATGGAATGTAACTCAATGGATGTGACCTTGGGGGGCACTGTAGGAGAGACACACATTATGTCTACTGTCAGCATCCACATCTATGATGCTGGCGGGTTATTAGTTACCAAGCTCATGGGTGTGGATGCTGACAGTGGACATGACACATAGCTCTCCTACAGTGTCTCCCCACCCCACTGAAGTGCTGCCAAAATGCCAAAAGATCAGTTGCACCGATGATGGGGGCTGCTGTGTGAACGGCAGCCACATTGCTGCAGCTTGAACAGAGTAGCCTGCACCACAACGCAACCATGAATGAGGTAGGTCATGTGAACATGGCTATAGTTTGAACACAGAATCAAAAGAATTACTGGTTGACAGTCCCTTGTTCTCCTTAATTGACTTACAGTATTCTATCTTACTCTTCAGCAGGAGAGGGGTGCTGTCCAGGGTCAGAGCCTTCTATAACTCTGTTTGTAGATTCCTAACTGGACTGCCCTATTTATATTTTTTTCTATAGGGGTATATATTTGTTTTCTCTTCGGTCACCTGTGTTTTCCAGGGATATACCCCATCAGGTAAGTAGCCCCTGGCTCCGCTAGACCCTGATAACCCACCGTTATCCCCACTACTTACCCTTCATGACAGGGGCTCCAGTGGATGGACCGTCCCCTCCATGAAGCAATCCACCATGTGGGCTAGGATGCAGTGGAGGATGGCAGACACTAGGACCCAGAGTACTCGCAGATAATCATGTAGACAGAAGTGGGGTTTTCTTCCTTTTTATTCGTCCCCTCCCTCCTCCCCCGATTTGGGCATAGCCTATGGCCTTGCATGCTCACAGCAGACCCTGTGACAGGGGCTAGCTGCCTGGCCCAGCTGCAAGGGTCACTGTGACACCAGGGCTTGCAGCCGTCCTTCCCCAGCAGAGGTGCACTGCCACACAGCAGCTGCATTGGCCTGACCTTCCTCCCAACGTGGTGATCTGAGCTCATTTCCAAAATCAGGTTGTCTGCACGGCAGCCGCTGGGCCATTGGGGCAGCTTGGACCGCCCTATAGAACCTGCAACTGTCTTCTCTATTCTCAAGCAGGCTGCTTGTCTTTTGAAGACAGGCCAATATACAGGGCACTAATTTTTCTGCACAAATTTACTCTATGTCAGCAGCCAGTGAGCATGCAATCTCTTCCTCCCCCCTTCTTCCAACACCAAAGAAACTGTATCGCAGAACCGATATAATTTCTTTGCCTCTTTCAGAAATATGGTTCATAAATAGAGCTCTTTAGAGCTACAAGCTGGTATAACAATCTCCCATTGTCAGTTGTAAATTGTAATTCAATTGCAAGTTTTAAATGTTAACTACTCAAGTTGTTAATTACCCAGTCACCCTGCAAGGGAATGTTGTTTTAAACTATACTAATTGTTGTATTGTTCTTTGTGTTTTTTGTATTGGATACGTGTGATCATGGACGTTCTTTGCTCATGATTTTTGCCAGTATAATAAATACAAATTAAATGAATTGGATGAATACCAAGTAAAGATGAGGAAGACCAAGAGGACAGTCAGGGATCCAAAAGCAGGCACAGAGCTGCATATTGCAGAGGGGGCCAAAGGAGGAGAAACAGTTTTTTTCAGATACATTAGGGATAAAAATAAAGATTAGAGGGGAAATGGTAAAGCTGAAGGGGAGCAGGGTAAGCTAGGAGGACGAGCAGAATGCAGCCATTCTTATTGACTACTTTTGCTCTGTGTTCACAGTGGAGGGTGCCATTTTCCAGCCTTTGTCAGAAAGCAGCAGAAAGGCTGCTGCAAAGGGGATCCCAGAAATGGAGCAGGTGTTAATTACAGGAGACAGGGCCAGAGAAAGGCTTGCAGCCCTGAAAACAGATAAGGCTCCAGGGCCAGATGGGATGCACCCAAGGGTGCTCAGGGAACTGGCTGAACCCCTGGCAAGGCTATTCAATAGCTCCCTATAGTCAGGGGTGGTTCCAAAAGCCTGGAGGGCAGCGGATGTAGTTCTGCTCCATAAAGGAGGAGACAAAGAGCAACTGGGTCACCACAGGCCTGTCAGTCTTACCTACACTGTGGGGAAACTGATGGAAACATTAGTCAAGGAGGACCTAGTGGACTACCTGGAGAGAAATGGGATCCATGATAGTAGGAAGCACAGGTTCATGGCAGGGAGGTCTTGTCAGACTAACCTGACAGTATTCATTGAGTGGGCAACTAGGGCAGTGGATAAAGGACAAGCAGTGGATTTATTCTACTTCAGCTTCAGCAAACTATTTGATTTGGTGCCGCACAGAAGGCTGCTGAAGAAATTAGGGGATCTGGTGCAGTAAAAGACCTAGTTAGATGGGTGAGCTGTTGGTTGGGGGGGGCAGAAGAGGAATGGTTGTAAATGGAGTCAAGTCAGGGGAAGGGGAGGTCACAAATGGGGTGCCGCAAGGGTCAGTCCTGGGCCCAGTCCTTTTTAATATGTTCATCAGTGACAAAGGAGAAAGAATATAGGGCAAGATGTGTCTATCCACAGATGACACAGCACTCTGTGGCAGGGTAGACAATGAGGAGGGGGTTAGAGAGTCACAGAAGGAACTGCAAAGTTTAGAGAGGCCGTCCTAGGTTTGGTAGTTGAAATTCAATGCCAGAAAGTACAAGGCGATGCACCTAAGGAAAAAGAACCCCAGGGTGGAATACTGGATGGGAGGGGTTAAGCTGGGCACTACTTCTGAGGAAAGGGACCCGGAAGCTATTACAGGTGACTCCCTAACACAATGTAGCTGATGCAACAAGGCCTACAGCAATGCAATCACAATGCTGGGGTGTATTGGATGGGGTTTCGATAGCAGGAGGAAAGAGGTAATACTAGCTCTCTATAGATCAGTGCTGAGGCCCCATCTGGAGTACTGTGCTCAGTTCTGGAGTCCCCACCGAAGAAAAGACAAAGACAGGCTCAAGACAGTGCAGCGCAGTGTACTCAAAATGATTCAGAGTCAACAGGGCAGATTCCACTAGGCTTGGCTTAAGGCACTGAACATGTACTCGCTGGTGGCAAAAGGGAGAGGGGCAAGGGGCAATATGACAGAGACTTTCTAGTTTCTGAAAGGAATGAACAAGGTAAACTGTGAGGAACCATTCATAGTAATGGTGAGTCAAAAACACAGGATGTTGGGCCAGCCTGCCAGTGCATCAATAACACTAACACTTGCAATGCCAATGACCTGGGTTCAGAAGCGAGCCTGGAGCATTGGCCAGGGGGAGGAGATCTGAGGGACAGTTCACCTCTGGGTGGGTGGAATTAGGGACCCACCGATAGGGTGCCTACTGGCGGCAGTCAGGGAGCAGGAAGCCTGGGGACCTAGCAGAAGCTGTGATTAGTGGAACACAGCAAACATCAGTGCATCATTCATGGGAGTTGGCTTGATGCTTCATGACATCACTGCACATCTGCACCCACTAAGGGAAATTGTAAAGCAGATAAGCTGCTAGCTGGGCAGGTGATACTGCTCCATGCCCATCCCCTGATCCTACTCCCCGGACCTTGAAATGCCCCCAGCCTTCAACTCTGCCTGCCTGGTCTACTGGATGAGTTTATGGGAGTTCCTATAGAGCAGGAGGTGTCCCCTCCATGGGGGAGCAAACCAAGGGGTCCTGCCCAGCAGATGAGTCATGGGTGGACCAGACATCCTGATCCTTATGGATGAGGAAGGGGAGTAATCTGCCGATCCTAGCTGCCCAGACTGACATGCACAGTTTGTAATCAGAATTAAAGATAGGATTGGGTCCACGTGAGAGAGAGAGATACATATGTCCTTGCTCAGCTTTAGTACAGCTGTTATTAACACATAATTCCAGGATGGGGGAGGTGTGGCACGTTGCTGAACAGCAGAAAATGCCACCAGCAGGGGTGGCAACAACTGGTTAAGGAAGATTTTATACTTTTCCAGGGGGTAACCATCATGACCCAGGCATATCTGAGATTTAGCTTTCTTTTTTTACTGCCTCAACCTCTTCAGCCATAATCAGGTTCAGCAATTGTTACTGAGGTGCAGAAAGTGTGGGTAATTCTAAGCATGACATGTAGGCCTGGATCCAGCCACTGTCCTCGGGAACCGATTCTGTGTAGAGATCTTGAACATAAGACCTCATGATTTCTATTACTCTATAGCTGTCTGGGTGTCTGTAAGTTGGAGTATAGACGCCATCTTCTTTCGAGCCAAAAGGCGTCGTAACAAAGTTTGGTACCCTGGTAACCCCTCCCCCAATATGTTTGTTTTAGGTATACTAATGCCTGTTCTACTAGAGAATCCAAGATCAACTGGATATCTGCCTTCACCTGTTGAATCTGACAGTCTATTGCCTTATCCCCATGCACCTTTAATAATTGTAAAATATGGGGTGTATTGCTATGGTGCTCCCGCCTCTCCACACGCTGTCTTTTTTTATGAGTTGAATACATAATCAGCTCCCAACAAAGAACTGTCTTCAGTATATCCCAGCATATAGGGTCACTGATCTTTTGCTCCACATTATAGCTAAGAATTTTGAAAATTTACACTGTGAACTGCAATCAGAAGGCATCCTTCCACAAGAAGGAAGTGTTTTTTTTTGTTTGTTTTTTTAGCATGTTTTATCTCCCACTGCCTGCGGGGCTCAGTGGTGGTTATACTGGCTATCCATGCTCTGTCCCCCCTCCAGCTGTCGAGAATCATGCTGCATTGCAGTGGGGGCTGTTTTTTTTTTTTTCTGGTGCTTTGTTTCTCTGACACCCCATCCCTGAGGATGTCGGCATAAAAGACATAAGTCCAGGCTGAAGATGTGCTAGCGCATGTTTTAGCCAAGTGCCCAACGACGTCCTCCCCTCCCTGTGGGTCCCATGCCACTGCCCGTGCATCCACAGGTGGTGGTAATGAGCCAATGTGACAGCACTCCTCCCCCCCTTGGAGGAGGAGGGTGTCCTATGAGATGCTTAAATGTCCTCCACTTGGCCGGCCCCCCATGACCCAGGCTCATTCCCGAACCCAGGTCACTGGTGTTACAGGCGGTAGCACTACTGCCGCATCAATGGGCCAGCCCTAGCAAAGAAGTGTTCAATCAGCAAAACGTATTTTTCTGACCTCTGCCTAGATCCAATTTTATATAGAGTGGGTGGTGATTGGATAACAGTTGTGCCCCACAGGTAAGATATACAAACAGATATGCACACTGCACTCTTGTGATTGAAAATAGAATTATCTGTACAGCCACAGGTAAGATCTTGAACAGTGGAAAAATTTTCATATATAGCAAAAAAATAGTTCAATCTGGTGTGGCTGCTGTGCCTAGGTGAACAAGCATTTGTCAATGCCGAATGTTGTCTCACTGGCATTGGTAGTGCAGGAGTTAGAGATGCATAATAGGAATGTCAGTGAAGTATTGAACTGACGCCAACCCCACCCTGCAGAGACTGACAGGTGTTGGGGTGTGCCTTTGGGTCATCAGCTTTCACCACCAAATTTTCAACACAGGCATTTTAGAACCACTGCTCATGAATAGTACCACTGTCATTTTGTTACTCTGTCCCTAAAAGTGATCTCCCACAGAGACCGTGCTATTCAGCGCTGGAAGTGCGAAAACACATTTTGGCCAGGATAAGTAAAATGACAGCTGTACTGTTCATAAGGAGGAGTGGAAAAATGCCAATGTTGAAAATTTGGTATGAAAATATTACAAATTCACGAAGTTATGAGCGTGTGTGGAAACTGCGCAACGCATGCTCATAAAACAGTCATTTTTTTGATTTCTTTCACCAAATTTACAACATACGGTTTTTGAAAGCCCATATCATGAACAGTGGCACTGTCAATTCATTAATCAGTCCCAAAAGGTGATTCCGTGCAGTGACTGCGAAATCACCTTTCGGGACTGAATAACGCCATGACAGTGACTGAATTCATGAGGAAGGGTCCCAATAACCCCATGTTGAATATTTGGTGCCAAAATTCCCAAAAATGCCCGAGATATGCACCAACGTTGAAAAAACCCTATTTATACCATTGTACAGCTTACTGGCATTTCTTCAGTTCACGATTGGCTTTGAAGAGTGCAGACGTGTTCCTGGTCCACCGAAGATCATTGCGCTGGCCTCCGGAGGTAAGTATGGGGTGATGGGGGGTGTGGGGAGGCAGAGTATGCAGAGAATTGGCACAGGTTGGGGGAAGGGGCAGGAGAGACCGTGAGGGACCAGCTTCTTCTTTCACAGGTTTAAAAAAAAAAAAAGACAATGAGGGTCGGTTTCTTTTTTTCAGGTGTTTGGTACACTGGGGTGGGCTCCCAGTGTACCATCTACATTACAGGGAGGGGGACCGCAGCTGATGGAGATTGGGCCCCCTGTCATCACAGAAATGGGTGGGGGGGCGCATGGTGCTGAGGGGGACTGGGCACCTCCTCGGCACACAGCATAAATCGAGGTTGGGGACATTATGTCGGCAAACTGACTGGGCAGGGGGGACTGAAGTCGATGGGGACTGGGCCCCATGTCAGCAAGGAAAGACTGTGTGGGGGGGTGCGCATGATGCCGAGGGGATTGGGCACCCACTCAGCACCCAAGCAGAATGGAAGGGGGGCATTATGCCGACGAGGAGTGGGTTCCCCCATCAGCAAATGAAGTGGGTCGGGGCACTTCAGCAGCAGTCAGTGCCGCCACATTTAGTAAACTGCTTCACCAGGAAAGGCACGCCGCTGTGTGAGAAGTTTGGCTCTCATTGCAGCGGACCTTTTCTTTGATCTGGTGGCCAGTTTATGTGTTGCTGGTGGCAGCACCTGCAGCTGCCTTATTGGGGAATGAGGGATGCACTTACTGATGCATGCCCTGCATTTGCCCACAGTGACCACACCTCCAAATCTGCTACTACTGCAATATGTTGGCTGGCGCGCAAGCACGAGCCAACATAAAAATGTGTGTAAGCTCTGTCAGATGGCAATAAATGTTGCAAAATATCAAGATACCCAAGTGATCTAGGGAGGCTTTAAAAAATTTCTGAGTTGCAAAGGAACAAAACAATGCTGGTTTTGTTGTGTCTAGTTCTGAAGAGTCAAATTAATATTCCTCCCATAATTATTTAACCCTGGAACATGGTCAGCAGCTTGTTGAAAAAGGTCTGGAGCATACATTTATCTGAATGTGTGGGAAAGCATACATTGGCCAGAATTACCTGTGCGTCATATAGCAGGCCGAAGAAGAATAATGACATACCAGCTGTGAGGGTCAATACAGTGTAAGAATCCTGAATTTAAAAATAAGTGGCAGATGAGAATAAAACTGCCTCCCTCCCTTTTTGCCTTATTTATGTGAGGATGCATGAACCTGGCACTGCTCTGAATGGACTAATTTATCATGTTCCTGCGAGTACATATGCATTTCCTGCAGAAATATGACTGCCCGCTTGTCTCTGTTGTTGCATAATTAAAGCACACTTGACCGGGTTATTCATGCCATTAACATTGTGCAATACAATTTTAAATGGGTTTGTTGCCATGGGTCACTAAAGGCGGACCATGACAATAAGCCACTACATAAACTGCTAAGGTACTGAGCCACAGTGGTGATAATAGGTCTATAAACTTCTATGCATTGAACCAAGCCTGGCTCCTATCCCTGATCCCCCACCCACCCACCCATCCACCAACCCTTGCCCCAGTTTTCACTTCCGCTATCTGCACCCTCTCAAGTAATTGACTACATAAGAAAGAATGACCCAAGGCCCAGCCTGGGTGCCGATGCCATTAACTACCGCATTCTAAAACTCATATGCGAATATATCACTATTCCCTTCACAAACATTCTCAATCACTCACTCTGCACAGGCACTTTCCCCAGAAACTTGAAAAGAGTCACCATTAAACCCCTACACAAATCCAGTTCTAGAACCAATGTCAGCAACTTTAGACTGATCTCCCTGATTGCTCCCCTTTCCAAAATCCTTAAAAAAATTGTACTTGACAGAACCATGGAATTCCTTGAAAAATATAATCTACTCTCAGACTCACAACATGGCTTCAGGTCAGGCCACAACGCCGAGACTGCCCCAGTTAAGCTCACCAACTTCATTGACAGGGCCAATGACAAAGGTCTCTACAGCAGCACTGTTTTTGTTGACCTCACCAAGGCCTTTGATCTTGTGGATCACCAAATACTCCTCCAAACTCTTTCTCAACTCAGCTTCTCTAAGGAAGTTCTAAACTGGTTTCATAACTAAGTCAGTGACAGCTCCCACTCCACAATAATTGAAGGTCAATACTTGATGTCCATCACACTAAATACAGTGTCTCCCTGGGCTCTGTTCTTAGCTCTCTTCTTTTCTCCCTCACCATTAATTCCCTTACCTCTATCTGCACACATACCAAGCTAATCCTTTACACTGATGACGCAGCTCTGTTCTGTAAAGATAGGTGCCCCACAACTCTCCTTAAACTACAGCACGACTTTAGCGAGCTGCATTCCTGGTTCTCCACCCACGGTATGGTTCTTTTTTTTTTTTACCCTATCTTTATACTGCTACCTTCCCACAGTGACTCCTCTCTTCGGGGACCCAATGCAACCATGTCTGAGCTCTCCCTGAGGTTCTTCAGCCACATGGGTGCCCCGCTCCTGGACCTAAGCAGACCGGATAACCCCGACGCTGGGGTGGAGGTCCCCTTAACTCCCCCAGACCTGTAGCGGAGGCGTGCTGCCCAATTCTCCCTGGGTTTTCTCGATGCCGGCACTGGGACCCATCTACCGGCATTACTGCAGGGTGTTTCCTG
This sequence comes from Neoceratodus forsteri, assembly GCA_016271365.2. NCBI lineage: Eukaryota > Metazoa > Chordata > Ceratodontiformes > Ceratodontidae > Neoceratodus > Neoceratodus forsteri. The sequence goes on along the minus strand of CM028135.1, from coordinate 130,106,960 downwards.
GTTTTCTCCTACCCCTGTGCACTGGGAGGGCCAATGAGACAAAGGCACAGTGAGACATACCTTTTCTTCCGGCTCTCAGCTGACGTCCGCCCCTCCCAACACATCTGGCTGCCTTATACTGCACCTTCCACCTGAGTTCCCCCAGATGGCGGTATTGAAGCGAGGTCTGCTGTCCTCCCCACCCCGGAGAAGGAGAGCAGCCATTGGGTACTCAGTCTTTTCTCCTCCCCCGCTGATGCCCGGTGGCCCGTGCTCATTCCCGAACACAGGCCAAACGGTCTGGTTCTTAACACCAAGAAAACAAAATCCATGGTTTTCTCTGGCTCCAGGAAAGCCACTGACTTTGATTTGCACTGAGGGATAACAACGGCAACTGCACTGAGTCAATGAATTTTACCTCGGAATCTACCTAGACTGGCACATCCCCTAAAAATACGACATCACCCAACTGATCAGGAAAATTCACCATAGTTTGGGAATGTTACAAAGAATTAATCAGTTCCTCATTCCTGAAACTTGAGCACTTGTAGCAAACAGCTTCCTTCTTCCTCGTCTCGACTATGGCTCTATCATTTACTCCTCCATCGCATCCCTTAACACCCTCAATAGGCTAAACACATACCATAGTAACATTAGATTCGTCACAGGACTCCCTAGGAGTACTCATCACTGCCAACTCTACAAGGCTGCAAATTGGCTATCCCTCTAAGACAAAATTAACTTCAAAATCCTGATCTTCTTCTATAAAGTTCTCCAAGGACTGATTCCCAACAGTATCACCTCCTGCTTCCAGAGGACACCCAGGGCCCATACCACCAGATCCTCCTTCCACCTCTCGTTCCTTGTTCCATTCTTCCACACAACCCACAGATTGCACTACCTCTCCTTCAGGGGTACCAGACTCTTCAACACCCTCCCTTCCTCTCTTGTTCTGTGTCCCTCTCTTGGAGCCTTCAAAAACAACCTCAAACGTTACCTCATAGAGAAGTCTGTTCCTGTTCATGATTATTTTCCTACTCGCATCTTATCCCCACCTCAAATCTTTAACAATGTAGTTAGTTACCTATTGTTATTTATGATTGCTCCATTGTTAAACCATCCCTTACCTTTGTTTTGTTGACTGAACGCTTGTGAAAATGGGCAGTTTTGCTCATATGCCTTCCAGTATAAAAAGTAAAAATGAAATGAAAAAAAAAAAAAAATATGGCATATAATAACCGAGTGACCGTTTTCCATAGGACTGTGTTTGTAACCTTAATAAGAAGTAACAACTGTGGTATAGAACAATAAACAGATAAAGAACAGTTACGTAAGAACTTACCACAACAGCAGATCTTCATGGGGATCTCAGCCATCAGGTTACACTATAGGAACTTCATTGTCGGTGAAGCAGGATCCACAAGGAAGATTTTCAGCAGTACAACTGGGGCCGCCCATGCCAATGTCATCCTCTGACGTCACCAACCCTATAAAGGCGTGGGTGGCCCTGCTCACTTCTTAGTTCTTTCTCCTGGAGACCGGGAGCATAACTCTAGCCATGGGGGACTGAGGTGAGAGAGGTGCCCAGGCCTATATGAAAGGCTGGATACACCAGATAGCCAGTTCCAGGAAAGAGCTCCCCAAAATAGAAGGATGGTGGGAGGGAAGACAGACCTGATGATTGATAGCCCCTCGAAGATCTACTGTTACGGTAAGTTCTTACATAACTATTCCATCTTCTTTGGGGGTATCAGCGTCATCAGGTCACACTGCACAAATGAGTCCCAAGCAGTTACAGGTGCAGCAAGACAGTCTGGGAGGAAGGCCAACCCTAAGCTTAAGACAGGAGGCCCTGCAGCACAGCCCTGCCAAATCCTGCACGGGCTCTTGAGGCAATGTCCAGACTGTAGTGCTTGGTAAAAATATGGACAGTACTCCAGGTGTCAACCGCGCAAACGTCAGCGGCTAAGACCCCTCGGAAACAGGCCACAGAGGTAGCCATGCCTCTTGTGGAATGAGTTTTTACCACGCCTTGTAACTCTTTGCCATACTTGTTGTAGCAGAACACAATACAATTTGCCAACCATTTAGATAAACATTGTTTAGAAACCTGAATGCCCTCTCTGCCTGGGGTGATAGAAAACTGCTTCGACTTTTTACATTCCTTGGTTCAGAGCAGCTAATACTTCAAAGTTCTGCACACATCCAATGTATGGAGCAGTGCTTCCCCTGGATTGGCAGGCTCAGGAAAATAAACAGGAAGGTGGATAGATTGGTTCAGGGTAAACTCAAACACTACCTTAGGGAGGAACTTAGGATTCATGTGCAAAGACATCCTGCCTTTGTGAAAAATCAAATAAGGCTCCTCGCACCACAGGGCCTGAGACTTGGAAATCCTCCAAGCAGAAGTAATAGTAACCAAAAATAATGTTTTCCAAGAAAGAAAGTGTAGCTCGCAAGTTGCAGCTAGCTCAAAAGAAGACAGGGTCAATTTCTCCAAAACAAAATTTAAATCCCCAGCTGGAACAGAAGAACAGACTGGAAGTTTCAGATGCAGGATGTCCCTCAAGATGGTATGGGAAACATCCAGCTGAGCCATGGTGCAGTCACCCACAGGCTCATGGATGGCCGAGATAGCCGAAAGATGCACCTTGAGGGAGGAGTACTGGAGACCTGAGTCCGACAGTGATATCAGGTAGTCAAGAATCTGGCTCACTGGTCAAGTGAAAGGGTCAAGACTATGTTTGGCAGCCCAGATGGCTAGCCTTTTTAACTCCATGCCATAAGTGGCTCGGGTGGAGGGTTTCCGAGTGGCCACTAGAACATCCACCACCCTATGGGAAAATCCAAACTTGGCGATAGCTATATCCTCAGGAGCCAAGCATGCAGATGGAGGGACTTGAGGTTGGGATGTACCAGGGTCCCCCAAGCCTGCATCAGCTGATTCCCACAGAGGGGGAGAGGGACTGGAGGTTCCTCTGCTAGCTGCTGCAGTAATGGGAACCACATCTGCCAAGGCCAAAATGGAGCAACCAGGATCATGCTGGCCCCCTCCATCTGCAGTTTGATTAGCACCCCCCTGAATCAGAGGAAAAGGAGGTAAGGCATAAAGAAAACTCCCACTTCAGGAGAGGGAAAACGTATTTAGCCAGAAAACTCCAGGCCCTGGATTGAGCAACTAGAAACTGGGCAGTTTTGCACTGAGTGGGGATACAAAAAGGTCCAACTCTGGATGGCCCCATCTGTTGAACAGATCTTCTGCAACAGATGAGAGAGGCTTCCACTCATGCATCCTGGACTGCATCCAGCTGAGGCTGTCCACCAGAATGTTTAGCACTCCTGGGACATGAACTGCTGAGAGTTAGACCATGGTCTAATGCCTATTACCACACTCTCATGGCTTCCCTGCACAGGGGATACGAATGTGTTCCCCCCTTCTTGCTGATGTAATACATGACACTGAGGTTGTCGGACTGAATCAATAGCTGACCTGGGAGGAGATGGTTCTGAAAGGCTTGCATGGCATACAAGACCACCCGTATCTCCAGGACATTGATGTGCAGGGAGGTTTTGATCTGGGACCAAGAGCCCTGAGTTTGTAATGGACCCAGATGAGCCCCCCAGCCGAAACCAGAGGCATCCATCGTGAGGATCCGCTGGGGGGAGGAGATCTGATGAAAAGTTCTCTCCAGAGTCTGCAGGAGCTGTTCCCTGGACGGGACCTTTAGGAGTCAATTGTCCAGATATGGGAACACGTACAGCCTCTCCCTTCTGAGGGCTACTGCTACTTCTGCTAAGCACTTGGTAAAGACCCATGGCACAGAGGACAAGCCAAAGTGAAGCACCTTGAATTGGTAATGCTTGCCCTGGAAAAGAAAAGTACAGTTACGTAAGAACTTACCGTAACAGTAGATCTTCGAGAACAGCTCTTGCAGCAGGTTACACCATTAGGACTGAAGCCGGCAGGCGCCAGGACCCCACGGAAATTTTCTAGCTAGCAGTCTTCAGCGGGGACCGCCTCTGACGTCGGTCCCACCCCCGACATCAGACGTAGTACATAAGGAGGCGGTCCCCCCATAATCCTCAGTTCTCCCGCCGGAGACTCCCGGCCTCTGGATGACCTCAGAAGAGGAGACCGAGGATCCGTCACCAGATGGCAAAGACTATCGAATAGGAATGTCCCATCCCATAAGATGGGTGCTTGACTACGACCTACCTCTGAAAAAAGCGGGATGGTGGGCGGGAAGGTACCTGCTGCAAGAGCTGTTCTCGAAGATCTAGCTGCAGTGAGTTCTTACTGTAACTGTACTATCTTACTCGGATACAGCTCTTGCAGCAGAGTTCTCATTAGGACTGATTTCCAAGCAGTAGTGGCAATCATGCACCACGGGAGAGGAAAAGTAGGGACTTGATATAACTCGAGCCCAGGACAGAAGTCCCTGAAGGACGGCTAGACCGAACCCCGCTCTTCGCCTTGATGCAATGTCCAGACTGTAATGCCTGATAAAGGTATGCACAGAGCTCCAAGTAGCTGCAGCGCAAATAGCTGAGGTGGAGACGTTCTTTAACGACGCAAAGGAAGTAGCCACCCCTCTTGTGGAATGACCCTTGACCACGCCTGGTAAGGGTTTATTGCGCTTGTCATAGCAGAAAGAGATGCACTGGATGAGCCACCTCGAGAGTGACTGTTTGAAACAGGGCTCCTTTCATCCTGTGAGCAAAGGAGGCGAAAGTTGGTCCGACTTCGGAGCTGTTTGGTTCTGGTCAGATAGTATCTGAGGCACGATGCACGCCGAGGTGTGCAGAAGGGTTCTCTCGATTAGTGTACCTTGGGAAATACACTGGTAGATCAATATCCTGGTTAAGGGTGAGAGCTGAAACCACCTTAGGCAAAAACTTTGGGTTTGTCCTTAGGGATACCCTGTCCTGATGGAAAACCAAATAAGGCTCTTTGCACATAAGAGCATGTAATTCCGAGATCCTTCTAGCCGGAGTAGCAGCAACTAAAAATAATGTTTTCCAAGAGAGAAAACGTAGCTCGTAATCCGCGGCTGGTTCAAAAGGTGGCAGCGTAAGCTGCTCCAGGATGAAAAGTAAGTCCCAAGGAGGGAATGGACCTTTGATGGGTGGCCTAAGATGGAGGACTCCCCTTAAGAAGGCATGAGTAGTGTCCAGCTGGGCCACCGTCCGATGGCCTACGGGGGCGTGGTAAGCAGAAATTGTACAAAGGCGCACTTTAATCGAGGAGTAAGCCAGTCCGGAGTGGAAGAGAGAAAGCAAGTAGTCCAGAACCAGCTTTTCAGGACAGTCTGATGGCAAAAAGCCACGCGCTTGAGCTCACAAACAGAATCTATGCCATTTCATGGCATACGTTGCATGGGTTGCCGGTTTTCTGGTGGCAGAGAGTACATCCGCCACTTCTTGTGAGACCCCGTATCGCATCATGGCCATGTCTCTAGGAGCCAAGCGTGCAGGTTCAATGAACGCAAGTCTGGGTGGACCAATGAACCCACCTCCTGAGACAAAAGATGGGAGCTGATTGGCAAAGGAACTGGAGGTTCCCGGGATAGCTGGTGCAGAAGAGGGAACCAAATCTGTCTAGGCCAGAAGGGCGCGATCAAAATGAGCGTCGCTTGCTCCCTGCGAAGTTTTAAGAAAACTCTCTGGATCAATGGGAAAGGAGGGAAGGCATAGAGGAATCTGCCCGCCCAGGAGAGGGACAACGCGTCTCACCAGAAAACACCAGGCCCTGGATCTAGCAAGCAAAAATTGGGCAGTTTTGCATTGGATAGGGACGCAAAAAGGTCTAACTCTGGAATGCCCCATCTGTGAAACAGATCCTCTGCCACCTCCTGTAGAAGTTCCCACTCATGGACTCTGGCCTGAGAGTGGCTCAGACTGTCTGCGACAGTGTTGTCCACTCCCAGGACATGTACTGCAATTAGGTTTGCACCGTGTTGCAATATCCACTCCCACACTCTCATGGCCTCCCTGCAAAGCGGGTAGGATTGAGTGCCTCCTTGTTTGTTGAGGTAATACATCACGCGGAATTGTCTGTTTGCAACAGTAGTGTACCCGGTGGAATCTCCGACTGGAAGGCTTGCAGAGCGTAAAGGACTGCCTTCGTGTTGATGTGGAGATGAGACTCCTGGGCTGTCCACAGGCCCTGAGACCGAACCCCTTTGAGGCGTGCTCCCCACCCAAGCCCTGAGGCGTCTGTGGAGAGGGTCACAGTCAGAGACGGTGCCGTGAAGGGAACCCCCGCAGAGAGGTTCCCAGGATTTAGCCACCATTGCCAATCCCGAATTATAGCATTCGTGATTCAGATTGGATGCTGCAGATGGTCTTGCCTTTGGTCCCATTGCACCCTTAGCATCCACTGGGTTACCTGCATGTGGAGACGTGCCAGCAGGACTGTTGCAATGGCCACAGCCATGTGTCCGGGCAGGCGAAGGACCGATCTGGCCGGGACGGTCTTCTTCACCGACAAGTCCCTGATGAGGGATCTGATGTGTTCTGCTCAGTCCGAGGGAAGAAAAGCTTTCTCTCTGACAGTGTCCAGAACTGCTCCTATAAACTGCAGTTTTTGGGACAGCACCAGGAGTGACTTCTCGTAGTTGATGAGAATACCCAGTGATTGAAAAAGGGACTGGGTGCAGTGAATGGCCATCATCAGTGCCTCCTTGGAGGGCGCCATGAGAAGCCAGTCGTCCAGGTATGGGAACACGTAGTGGCCTTGTCTCCTCAGAGATGCTGTTACGACTGCCATGCACTTCGTGAATACATGAGGTGCTGATGACAGCCTGAAGGGAAGAGCTTGGAACTGATAATGGTGGCTCTGAAACTCGGAGCGCAGGAACCTCCGGTGCACTTGAACAATCGGAATATGCAGGTAGGCGTCCTGCATGTCCAAAGATGCCAGAAAATCATCTTGCTTCAGCATGGGAATTAAGCCCAGAAGGGTCACCATGCGGAAGCATTTGTAAATGACCGAAAGGTTGAGGTCGCTGAGGTCCAGTATTGGACGGAGGTCCCGTGTTTTCTTTGGAACCAGGAAGAAGTGAGAATAGTACCCTTGTCCTCTCTGGTTCTCTGGAACGTGCTGTAAGGCTTCCTTTTCCAGAAGCGCGAGCACTTCCTGCTGTATGAGCAGGGCATGCTGACCCGAATATCGGGAGAGCAGGGGAGGTCTTGTGCGTGGACTGCCTCATCAGTGACATTGCAGAGGGACTGGAAGGAAAAGTATGCCTTTTTGCAGATGACACAAAGATCTGCAACAGGGTTGATACACAAGGAGGCGTGGAAAGGATGAAAAGGGACTTGGCAAGGTTGGAGGAATGGTCAGAAGTATGGCAGCTAGGATTCAATGCAAAGAGGTGCAAAATAATGCACCTGGAAACAAAACCCAGGGAAGAATACACAATGGGTGGGAGGTAGTAACAACAACAAAAAGGAAAGGGACCTGGGGTAATCATATCAGATGACCTTAAGGTTAGCAAGCAATGTGAGAAGGCAGTAGGGAGGGCTGGGGTATACTGGGATGTATAGGAGAGGCATCAGCAGCAGAAAACAGGAAGTTGTTATCCCTCTGTACAGACAGTTGGTGAGACCCCATCTGGAGTACTGCGTCCAGTTCTGGAGACCCCATCTCCGCAAGGACATAGACAGGATAGAGGCAGTCCAGAGGAGGGCAACTAAAATGGTGCAGGGTCTGCAAGAGAAGCCATATGAGGAGAGACTAAAGGAGCTTAATATGTATACCCTTGAGGAAAGAAGGAGAGGGGGACATGATAGAAACTTTTAAGTACTTCAATGGAATCAACAAAGTCCAAGAGGGTAGCATCTTTCAGAAAAAGAGACGTGCAAGAACAAGGGGACACAATTTAAAGATAGAGGGGGCGGTTCAGGGGCAATGTGAGGAAGTATTATTTCACAGAGAGGGTAGTGGATGCATGGAACAGCCTTCCTGAGGAGGTTGTGGGGTCTAAAACTGTGGGAGAATTTAAGAATGCATGGGACAGACATCAGGCAATTCTTGTGGGGGGTAGGAAGAAATAGGCTGTTGGTTAACTAGGATCTGCAGTCTATCCTGTAGGTAGGGAAATGGGCAGACTAGATGGGCTAAGCGGTCCTTATCTGCCATCAAAGTCTATGTTTCTATGTTACAAATTCTATATAGTGGCTTTTTTTGACCTGTTGCAGAACCAACCTGTCGGTAGTGATCCACTGCCACCCTGGCAAGTGGCATGCGATGAGACCCCTGACTTTCTTTTCCCGTTGATCCTGAGGAAGGGCGGGGGCCGGGAAGGAGTCATGCTGTGGCAGCGTTTGATCCAGCAGGCTGTGCTGACTTTGCAAATCATTGGCCTCTGCCTGGGGATGACTTGGCCTGGGCCTTGCGGGTGAAAGTGCCCCTCTACTGCTGGCCGGAACGTGGCTGTTGCCTTTGTAGCTGGCGACGGAAGCGGCTCTGGTTCCTATGAAAGGAACTGGGCCGAGACCTGTACATGGCCTGTACAGATCGGACTGCCTTCCCTGCATCCTGAAGTTTGGTGATTACTCTCTCGGAGGCTTCACCAAATAGGACCTCACCATTATAAGGGACGTCTAAGATGTTCTTCTGGACGTCCGGGGTAAAACCGGAGACACGGAGCCAAGAGTGTCTCTGGAGACACATGCCTGAGGCTGCAGCTCTGGCTGTAGAGTCTTCAGAATCGTATGCGGCTCTGAGCACCTGGGTCCCTACATCTGAACCCGTATGGAGGAGGTTCAAGAGCTCCTCCTTTTGGTCACCATCGGGCATCTTCTCAACCAGGTCCTGTCCCTGTTCCCACAGTGCATTCTGGAATTGAACCATGTGGGTGAGGTAATTCAGTGACCTGATGGCGCAAGTCACAGCCGCGTACGTGTGCCTACACAGGACATCCAATTGCTTGGATTCCTGGTCCGGTGGCTGGGTGCTCAAATGCTGAGGTCTCTGAGACCGGTCATGCGAAGCAGTGATGACCAGGGAGTCAGCCAGAGGATGGTTTGCCAGATAGTGGTCCTCCCTAGGGGTCTTGTATAGGTGGTCAGCCTTCTTCGGCACTGCTGGAGAGAATGCAGACATTTCCAGGTGGCCTTGGTGACGTCCGCAAAGGTATCCACCAAGTGCAGCACTACCACAGGCTTCAGGTCTTTCTGCCGAAGGTAGCGAGCAAGGCGTTGTCTCGCGGGGTCAAGTTCTTCAGCATCCCACCCCATATTCTCCTGGATGTGCCTCATGATCTCCGCGCAAAAGGGATCATCCGGAGGAGACCTAGATAGGTCGTGTGGGTCTGGAGAGGGAATGCTGATGGGAGAAGGAGATCTGGAGTGCCCTGAGGTGTCAGATCTGGAATCCTCCCCAGATAGGGTATACCGGCGTCATCTGGGTCTCTTGGGACTGGGTGACCCTGAGGTGGATCTGGAGGGTGGTCTTCTCCTTTCTGAGGATCTGCACCGAGGAGGTGGTGTCTGCTCCTTGGGGGTTGGCGACCGTCCTACAGGCCCCTTGGGTGGAGGAGGGGGTTGAGGCGGTGAAGGTGTAGGAGGAGGCAGAGTCGGAGTAGGAGAAGGACGTGTGGCGACCATGTCTTTCCTGATGGTGTCCCACCAGAAGGTAAAGAGTTCCTTTACCTCTGCCAAATTCATGCGCGATGACGGGCCTGGCGCCGGTGTCCTGTCGCCGGGTCCCCGGGGATCTCCCACTCTGGGGAAGATTCCCATGGGAGCCCGGTGTCTCTGGTGTCACCCACCTGGTCCTTGGGCTGTGTGGTATCCTCCTCCGACGAGTCCTTTTGACCAGCGTCCGTCGGCGACGGTAGTGTGGTCCTCTCTTCTGGGGTAGCCGCGTCGGTGCCCTGGCCGGCGCCTGTTGAGTACACGCCAGCGACGGGTTTTAGGTGTCACCGCTCCTGGGAGCGCTGGTGATGTCTTGGCTCGTCGGTCCGACGTCCATTTGAGGGACGCCAGGTCCTTGGTCTTGCGAGGAACCGGATCTGGACCCACGCGGAGGCTAGGAAACTGACCTGGTGTCGGAGTCCCGCCGGCGGGAAGATGATTTATGGTGCTCCCCGGACTTCAACGAGGCCTTAGATGGAGTGGAAGAGGCCAACGGCCTGGAAGTCTTCAGGGGCTGCAAAGAAGAGGAACCGCTGGAGGATCTGACCTGAACCGGGGGAGGTTGCGATTGAGCCCTGGAGGGAGAGAGGTCCGATCGCGAGCCGGAGCTTTGAGAGTCCAAGGCCCTCGCTGGGGACCTGGGCCTTTCCTTTTCCCGGTGTTTGTCCCAGTGCTTGTGGGTTTTACCTGATGACTCCCCCCTGGAGGAAGGTTCTTTATCCATGGTTTTCAGTTTCTCCTCCAAGAGAAACGCTTGAAGGGCCTTCTGGTGGTGGATCCTGGTGCGACTGTTGAAGCTCTGGCAGAAGGAGCAGGCAGTTGTGGGTGTTCGGGCCTGGGCACGGCGCCAGGCTGAATGTGGATCATGAGAGGGGATCTGTGTGCCGCAGGCACACTTCGAGTGGTGACCCTCAAGAGAAGTAGTTGACTCCAAAGTTGTGAAGAAAGACAAAATCGTTGTAGTTCTAAAGGTCGTCGTACGCTAGAAAAGAGATCGAGAGGCCGATACTGGTGATGTCGACAGCGGGAAAAGAACTGAGGATTATGGGGGGACCGCCTTCTTATGTACTACGCCTGATGTCGGGGGCGGGACCGATGTTGGAGGCGGTCCCCGCTGAAGACTGCTAGCTAGAAAATTTCCGTGGGTCCTGGCACCTGCCGGCTTCAGTCCTAATGGTGTAACCTGCTGCAAGAGCTGTATCTCGAAGTAAGATCTGCAGGAATCTCCTGTGGGATGGGAATACTGAGATGTGCAGGTAGGTGTCCTGCATGTTCAGAGAACAGAACCAGTCACCCTGCTTGAGAAGGGGCATGAGTCCAGGCAAAGTTACCATCCGGATCTTTTTGTATTGGATATACAGATTGAGGTCCTTGAGGTCTAAGATCTCTGGTTTTCTTGGGGACCAGGAAAATCCTGGAATAAAATTCTTTGTTTCTTTGGCACCTGGGCACTGGCTCGATGGCCTGTTTGTGCAGAAGGGACTGTACCTCCTTCCACAGAACAGGCAGGTGGGCTGGGGGTAGGTTGAGGACAGAGGAGGAGGAGTCTCTGGAGGTTGCTTAGTGGGTTCCAGAGTGTGACCCCTTTCTATGATTTGAAGAATGCAGGCATCTGACGTGATCATTCTCCATTGATTGAGATGAAGGGAGAACTGACCTCTGACCACCAGCTCTTGGTGGTCAGGGACCAGAAAGGGGGGGGTCTGGCAATGAGTCGGGCTGAGGCAGATCCAGCCGCTGGGGCTGGTCCGTCACCTTTAGGACACTTGGCTGTGGCTGCAGCAGTGGAGGGGGCAGGCAAGGCAGTGGAAGCTCTGCATTTGCCTTGGGGTTGAGGGGCCGCCCCTGGCCTGCTGGATCCCAGACAAAAGGGAGGGTGTGGCCTGCTCTTGGGTTGGGCATGATAGAGCAAATGGACAGATTTGATTGCCCTTCCAGATGTCTGCAAATCATTAATGATGTCCTGGACATCTGGCCCAAATAGCTTTGAACCACTGAAGGGTGCATTCAGCACCTTCTGTTGGACATCTGCAGCGAAACCCGAGACCCATAGCCAGGAGTGCCTATGGAGGCAAATGCCTGTGTCAGCAGCCCTGGCAATAGCATCCAAAATATCATAAAGAGCCCACTAGAGGTGCTTACTAACATCCTCAGTGGTTTGCCTTCTAGAAGGTCCTGGGCAGCGGCTGTGCCCTTCTTCCAGTTGGCATTTCACCATATGGGAGAGGTAGTTGGCAATCCTCAGTCCAAGGGTGGAGGAGGCATAAACCCTCTTGCCCTAGAGATGGATTCTGCACGACTCTTTGTTAGGGGGACCTTAGACCTGTCATGAGCATTCTTTATTACCTCTTTTTTTAGGCTGGCAGCATAATGTGGAAAACCCTGAGGGGCATGATAAAGTTTATCAACCCTGCAGGCCATGGCTGGCACCATGTCAGGACTGTGCCAGGCTGCAGTAGTAGCATTCCTCAAAGCAGGCAAAATAGGAGGAATGATGTTGGGAGGAGACTCTGGGATCTCCAGGAAATCCACCAGATCTTTTCTGCTGGCATCGTCCTCCTCCTCCTCAGTATGGAAGCCAATGGCTGAGGAGAACTGATTCATAATATTGAAGAAGGCAGGGTTCTCTGGAGGGGACCTAGGGGTGTGCTTAACAGAATCCTCACTCACTCACTGAGGAACACATTGATCTGTCTGAGGAGAGGGGTTTCTCTTCTTCCTCATCTGGAAGAATAAGATCAGGATGGTACTCCTCCTTGACGTCGACCTGTTCCAATTCCAGGTCTGATGACCGGAGTGCTGATGATGGCCCGCAGTGGGCAGCCTGCAAAGGCCAAGTTGGTGTTGATGACAACGGAGCCGTTGACAGCACAGGCAATAAAGGCCTATATGCGTCTAACTGTTGGACCAACATAGTAGTGAATTTGGTCAAAATATCATTGAGGATGACGACCATAGAAGACTGCATCAATTGGGGGGGGGTCGACAGTGCAGGAGTTGATGACCTGCCTGATGGGCCCTGAGAGCCCTAGCTCAAGGGTCCGGGGAAGCATCAGGCCTAGTTGGGAGGGCCATTGATGACATATCCATCATCGATGGAGGGGGTTTGATGACCGGCTGCCTTGGACATCAGGCAGAGGTGCTGTCAGTATGGGTCTGGTAGGAACAGAGACCTGGACAGCAGATTTATGTGTTGGTGCAGATGATGGAGTACTCTGGATGATGATGAAGAGGCCATTGGGGAGCAGGACCGCCGCCGGGAAGAGCGGCCATTCTTGGTCTTTTTTATGACTTTTCCCTGAGGACTTGTCTCAGGCTTTAGCGGCCTGGGAGCTTGACGACCCTGTCAAAGACTGGGAAGGAGGGACCCCGGAGGACCCCTGCCCATAACTGACTACCTGTTCCATAAGGAAATTTTTAAGTGCCTTTTTGCATCGCCGGAAGGTAGTTTGAATAAACTTCTGGCAGAGCTCACAGTCGAAAACTTAATGATCAGGCCCAAGACAGCAGACACAGAGAGAGTGTTCATCTGTAGAGGCAATCTTCTTTCTATAGTGACGGAAGAAAGAAGTTGGAGGATTAACTCGCAACATAAAAGAAATACAGGAATCTCTTTAGAAAAAGAGATTCTAAACTATTAAGTATAGAAAAGTCGTAGGTGAAAAATGGCATGAAGCTGTGTCGGAGCTTCCACAGAGAGCCATGTGATTGAGATGACGATGGGAAAGAATTGAGAAGGGAGCTTGACCTCTCATGCATTTGTAGGGTTGGTGACATGGAAGATGATGTCAGCATGGGTGGCCCCAGTTGTACTGCTGAAAATCTTCTGTGTGCATCCTGTTTCACTGACGGTGGAGTTCCTACGGTGTGACCTAATGACTGAGGTACCCCAAAAGAAGATCAACAGCTCCCCTTGATCTGACCATAATTAAATTTCACGGTGGAAAAATCTACTGTACTCAATCAAATCTAGATCTGTGAGTGACCAGGTGGGCTGGTAACAAGAAAAGGGAAATAACAAGCAACAGTAAGCATTTGTCTGGAACTCGGCAGAACACAACCATGTGTTTATGCTAATAAAACAAACCAGTGCACTTCCAAGGTAGGGGGTAGAAACAACTTCAGATGAGGGGAAAGTACTGGGGAACGATCATGGGCCCTCAATGTAGGCCCCCTGCAAAAAGGTCTTCACCGAACTACAACCTGCAATTGTGTTCCAGATATGTGAAGGAGACAACTGAGTAACCAGAAGAAAATTCCCACTCCAGTCATATAACCAAAGTTAGACCCAACAGAAAAGTGATCAGGCTCAATGTGAGGGGAGCCACCTCCTTCTGTGTTGAACCTGCGGTAAACTGCTTTGACAGTGTACTATTTAGTTTGATAGGAAAGTATATAGCTGCAGCTTAGGAAAATGTCTGCATTATATAAACTGTTTTCCTAAGTATGGACACCAGAGTCACTGTATTGCAACTCGTCCATGCGGGTTCCCTGAAGGTTCACCCCAACAGACAGCGGAGAGCGTCAGTAGGGTGTGTTGCCATGTCAAATGCTGTCTCTAACTAAAATAACTGAGACAAGTGACAGGGCAGCCCAAAGCCTCATCTGAATGATGGTGGGGGGGGGAGAGGAATGGTAGTGGCAAATTAGGAGAGGGGAAGAATTGGAGGGCCCCAGCTGCCAGGTGTGCCAACCTCAGGCCCAATACAGTTACGCAGTTACACAGTGTAGTCCAGCAGAGGTATAAGGAGCCATGTATCTCAGTGTGTGGCTAGATAGTATGCTGGACCTCTTTGCCTACATTGATGCCATCCACTCCAAGCTCTATCCCAAACTCGGTGCCTTGTAGATTTGTTGTATGGCAAGCAAGTAGAAAAACAAGCCAGCTGAGTTCCACCAGTATAACTAACTGCATTACAAATTAATGTTAAATGTTAAACTACTGCAATGTTTATTTATTCATGTATATAAATGAAATGCTAATGTATGCATATATAATTATATAAATTGTGGACCTCCCTGACGGTATCTCAACCCGCCCCCTGATGAAGACCCTGATAGGGTTGAAGTGGCAGGGCTCAGGGCTCTAGTCTGCTTGTTTTTCTACTTGCTTGTCACACAGTAAATCTATAAAAATGACTTTATTGCCTGGACTTTGGTTGAGTTGGGCCCGCGAGTGCTGAGCTTCCTACAACTATATGTTCAGCAGGCTGGCTGCCTTGTCCAGCACCACCTCCACTTTTTTGTGAGTGACAACTTCTGTTAATGGTACCATGAGGGCCCTAGAGACTCACACCCTGCAACCTTGACAGACAGTAGTTGTAGGAATAAAGCTGCTGCCTCTCTATAAGAATAGATCTGGTTTCCGACTGGTGTAATGGCCACCCTCTACAGTATGTGTCAGTGCCTACAGCACCACCACCCCCATGCTGGGACCCTCCACCCCAGCCCCTTGTACTTCAAATACAACAAAGTACCTCAGAATATGTGATGCAGTGTTTAAAGCAACAGTCTGTTGTTTGTTGGGTTATGTTGTTCTGCCATTCTGCCATGGACAAGGGTCACCTCACCTCAGCAATCTTCATAGACCTTGCCAAGGCTTTCGACTCAGTCTCACACCACCACCTCCTACATAAACTATCCTCCATAGGACTCTCCTCCTCCATGTCATCGAGGCACAGGTCAGGAGGCATAGGAAAACCAGGAGCAGTTTCAAAATTCGCAAATAGCATTTTATTTTTTCTCAATAACAGCAAAAGAAAAACAATTATTCGGTATAACTATTTACAAAGGCAGTACAAACAGAGAAAACTAAGTCCTTCTTCTGAGGGTATCTCTTAATTCCAAGTTTCAGTCTCTCATTCTCACTGTCTCTCTAGCAAAAGCATTGCTGCTCTTTTTATAAGTCTTTGGGAACTCATTAAGAGAGCCTGCTTCTCACAGAATGTTCTTATAAGTTTACAGAATGTTCTTGTAAGTTTCATTTCTTGCAGGTACAGCAAAACAGAACATGGTGACCCAGAATTGACTTCCTGTTCACAGCTCTGCAAAGGGCTTAAAAACTGCATCTCCGGTTAACCCCTTGAGTTTCAAATAGCTTTCTGCAATCATTTCAACAGTATAACTATACACAGTTTTAAACAAAGGGATATAGTTTCAAACAAAGGGATCCCGGTAACACTTACAGTTTTACACAAAGATTCACATATGTTTTTATAACTGCAGATAAGCAGGCGGAAGAAAAGACCAAAATAGCAAGTGAAGGCAGAGATAGTGTGAGGTGGAGAATCACAAGATTGTCGGAATCCTCAGTTCCTAGTTCTCACGAGAAAATTTGGTTGTGCAACCAGACACGCAAGAGACAGAAAAGGAGAGGATCGAACAGATTCTTGCATTTAACTTTTTGCATAACAAATGGAGCAGGGCCTTATTCAACCCTGTCACACTACACCACAAATTGGTTCAGTTCAGCTTGTATCTATCAGACAGATACCAGTACATTCAGCTAGGCTACTCCATCTCCTCCACTCTCCTCATTCAAGCAGGGGTCAATTCTGGGCCCCACTCTAGTCTCTATTTTTGTAAATGACCTTCCTGCCGCCTGCTCACCCACCCATCTACACATGTACACCAACGACACCGTCCTCTACACCTCCAGTCCCTTGCTCATGGAGACTGAATCATCCCTGCAAGCCTCCTTTGATACTGTCCTCATGTGGTTCAAGGCAAACCTGCTAGGGTGTAGCACCAAAAAAACAGTAGCCATGACCTTCGGCTCTGCCCAAGGTCTAGTCTGACTCCCATCCCCCCATCCTTCTCTTCCCTAGATGGCACAAAAATCAAAACTGTTTAGTCGTTCAAATACCTTGGGGTTTGGCTGGATCCAAAGCTTGACTTCTTGCTCCACATCAACTCTAGCCACTCCAAATTCCAACCCAAACTGGGAGCACTGCACAGGGTTAAAGACTGTCTCTCCCTCACCATCTGTAACGAACTCATTGCCAAGTTAATCCTCCCCTCGATTGACTACGCCGACATGGTCTACACTGCAGCCCCCAAGTCATCCCTAGCTAATCTAGACCCCCCTATACAATGCCTTCTGTTGTTTTGCCACCTGCCTCCCATTTCATATACACCACTGCTCCCTCTGCTTTGCCCTATCCTCCCATCCCTTGAAAATCGTCATCTGGCTCGCTATGCTGCCATTGTTGGTAAATATTGGTTCAAGGCCCTCCCCACCTCTCAAACCTACCATCTCCCCACTTCAGGCTACAACCTTAGGGCTCAAGACTCCCACTCCTTTTCTCTCCCCCAACCTCACTCACAATCAGGAAAGGTTGTGTTCTCCTTCAGATTCCCTGACCTGTGAAATCACCTCCCACGTTGTTCTGCCTTGCTCCCTTCCTTGCCACACTCAAACTACAATTAAAACACTACCCTACCCTTGACTGCAACTGCCCCTCCTCCACCCCATGCTTACTCCATTCTCCTTCAGCCAACTTTCAGCAATTATCCTCACACCCGACCCATCTTGCCCTCCTTTACTGCCTTGCCTCTTTACATCTCCTTTTGTAAGGTCTGGTCCCCTCACCCAACTGGCACTACTGATCCCCTCGACACCCCAATATGCTGCACGGAGCTTAATGCTCCTCTGTGCCTCCCAACTACCATACGGAGCCCACTCTTAGCTAAGTTAACTGTATCATGAACACCATCTTTACTTACTCCACTTGTATTATGTTGTGCAATTTGCCTATCTGTATAAATCTGCCTGTTGCACTTATACTTTGGAAATATATGCCAAGTACTGTAACTATATATACACTTGCAATGACTTATTATGCCAAACCTCTGCATTCCATGTACTGCAAGATGTCTGTAACTACTGTAATTCCCACCACCCTCTCCCCCGGGTCACACCTGGAAATGAGCCTCAGCTCTGTGTGCCTTTTCCAGTTATCAAATTTTTAAATAAATAAAAACATCTTGTGATCGTGCTGAGTGTTTTTCCTGGGCTGTCGTCTAGTCTACAAATGTTGAAGTCACTGGAGTGTCCTTGGTGTGCTGCTGGGGATTCTGACCTCTTCCCCCTTGATCAGGTTGCAGTGCGAGGGGGTTGGGGTATCTCTTCACAACCTCTCTCCAAATCTTGATTGGCTTCCTCTACTGTGTGGTATAAAATATCCCCATCCTGATAAAGGATCCAAAGTTTTGCTGAATAAGGGGGTCTGGAAGTGAATACATGCCCTCCGCAAGGCCTGAAAGCATGGGAGCAAAGTCATTATCTAGGTGTATCTGGGTAGTGCCATCATGTACCTTCTGTCGCCAAGCTTTCAAGAGAACTGTCTCCTTCATTTTATACCAAAGAAACTTCATTACAGTTGAGACTGGTCTGTCTCCTAGCCCAGGCTTTGGGTCAAGCACATGATGTACCCTCTCTAGTTTGAAATCTAAGTCATCGGGAAGTGAGAGGGACAGATGTAGTTTCTTCACCAATGCAGTAATATTGGACCCTTCTTTTCCCGTTCAGGCACCCCATATATTCATAAGTTCTTCTGATGGAGGTGATCCCCAAGATACTAACACTTGTTCTCCATCTGCACCAGACAATGATGAAGCTGAAGCAGCAAGTCGGCCATGTTATCTGTGTGCTCTGACAGCATGGTGGTTGCAGCCTGTAAGGCCAATCTTTCTTTGTAAACCACATCTGTTTCTGTGCACATTACCACTATTGGGTTCGAGACATCCATGCAGAATGCTGTCAGTTCTGCCAGAATTTGCTCATTCATAGCCTCGAGGGGCACACCACCTGCTGATGAACCTGGGGAGGAAGCTATGCTTTTCGGAGATGCAGAGGGAGTGCTGCAGCTATGCACAAATAGAGAACATTGAGACTGTGAGTTCTGTATTTTGTAGATCCTCCTGTCACTACTGTGCACCCGACAGCTTCTGGAAAGCAAAAAAAAAAAATCCAATTTTAATAGCTTTGGGCATAGTTTGTAGGTGGCTGGTTGATGGAGCAGTCTCAGCCTGCCATGCAATTCGGTGGCATGACAATTTCCTATTTATTGAACAGGTTTGTGCCTGTGAGGTTTGCAAACTTTCTTTCTGCTTGTACCTTCTAAATCATAAATGCCAGTGGCATTTTGCATATTTTTTGCAATGATGCAGCTTTGTATAATTTGTTGTGTTGGCATTGTTTTTTTGGGGTTTTTTTTTGTGTGTAATTTAAAACAGTGTGGTCTACTGATACAGTACTAGCTTTGGAACTGGGAAATCGCAGTTTCAAACCTCAGCAATGCCAGCTATTCAACGTGTCACATTAAGCAAGTCACTTAATCTCTTACTGCTCCAGTCAGTCCGGCTCTGGAAATGGGTAGCTGCAGGACTCCACTGGAACTGAGATATATATTAGCTGGACTAGCCTAGGTAAGTAAGTTGTAAAATAAAATAACTGGTTTGTGATGGTGTGTGATAGAGTGCCTGGCTGGTATAAACAGTTCTGGGAACACTTGATAGAGGGCCATTTTCAAGGTTCAAAAAATAAAATGCCTTTAACTGAACACTGTTGCTTTAAGACTAAAGAAATATGATTTTTTCAGTCTAACTAAAAAAAAAAACAGCAGATTTTATTTTCAGTCATAATTGCAGCTTATTCTCTCAAAGACCTTTTCAGTCTGTCTTTCCAGCATGAAATCTTCAGCAGCCCCTTTTCCACTGAGACATGACGTTTCCTGTTCTCTGGCCCTTCCAGGGGCAACCACTAAATTATTAGGTGGCTGGCTGTTTCTGTTCAGCTTAACAACTGGCACATGCCATTAAGAGATTATCTCAAGTTCACATCTTCAGGGACTGGGGAACAGTAAGAAACATTTTTATTTTCATTTTCTTTTACCTGTCCCGTCTGTAAAACACCTGTTATGCTGGTTCACATTGTTTGCAGAGGGTCTCTCCTTGATAATGACCAAAGCCAGCCTTAGGCGCCTTCTGTTCCAGCGGTTGCTGGGGGCCCCCTACTCATAGGTGCCCCCAGACAGAAGCTGTGTGGGTCATCAGTCTTTCAAATTTCACGTTTGTTTTAATTTATCCATTTCATTCCCTACGTACCACTGAAAGATCACATAAGAGACATCACTGAGCTGGGCAATACCTTCCAACTATGCATCACAATGACAGAAGGACGCTCACTGAAGTACACTCAAGATCCCCAATCACTAATTCTACTGGGGGAACCCAGAAACTTAAGGCAGCTCTGATAATGATGAGCTGTGTCCTGCCGTAAGCTCCATCAGCCGTCTTAAGGCCAACCCTATTACAACACACCTGTATCTAGGAAGTTTTCTAAATCGAGGGGGGTGGGGAACGTACACCCAGAGCATGGCAACGTTCTACTTAATTCTTTTGCATAATTAGTTGCATTAACATTATTTTTGATGACTACCACAAAAATGTGCACAACATGTTACCAGCAGAAAAAAGTATGCAGAACAGAACTGCCACAAAAATATATGGAAAATAGCAATGGAAAAATTATGTGAATAATGCATACTGCATACAGCACATAGTACACAAAACAACACCTGTACAAAACGTGTGAAATGGCACTGGTACAAAAATGATTTAAACTGGTACTAGCAGAAAACAATTTTGCAATCTACACAGGTACATAACAGTTTGGCAGAAGATACTAAAAATGACATTAAGAGCTGTGGGCATCAGAAAAACCTTTTTGCCAATAATATTTTACATAAGCTTTAGTAACATGATACAACAAAGATTCTATCACTGTTACAATCATTAAAATAATTAGAAATGTACTAGTTGAACAAGGTCTCTATGTTCTTGTTAATTCTATCTGTGGTTGCACAGCCCACAATCACATAGGCACAGGCAATTGATGGTTATGGCCTATTGGACAAATTTCTGTGCATTTTAAACTGTGCTGCCTTGTAATCCTTAAAGGTACACTGTCAGAGTTCATACTTGGTTTTCTCTGCTGTGGTATATTTGAAACAAGTTTAAGCATCATGGAGATCTGCGCACACCTTACCTTAATCGGTCTGCTTCATGTTTGTTGTGGTTGTGAATATCATTCTTTCAATGAATTTCTGAATTTTGCGCAGTATGATGGTAACATCCCACTTCTACGGCTGCAGCCCCCATGAGGTGACATCACACACAGATGCAGGCACTGTGCTCCTGCATGCACTTCAATGCTGGAGCCACCTGCACTTGCTTAATTTTCAGCACAGAGTCCCGGTGCACAAGCAATCCCTGTTCAAGTTTAGTTCCCACTGTGATACTCGCAGGTGAGTTCTGTTTGAATTCTCGCTCTGTTCCAGTCTGTCTCTCTCCGTGCCTTTGGAAATGTGCTGCCCTGATGTACTGTATGTGCTAACGATTTTTTCCTTGTGCACGAATAGAGATTTTTGCAGCTCGTCTACCTTTCAATGGTTCCCTTTTTGTTCCCGCGAGGTGGTGGTGGTGGTGGGGGAGGGATGTAGGCATTTATCCGTGTACTTGTCATGCTGCATTGGGAAGCAAGAAATTATTACTTCTTCATCTGTTGTAGCATGGGTAAACTGGATGTGTGGTATTCAGCTCCCTTCTGATCAGTCTACTCTGCCGATAATCCTTTCATACATTCATCTATCCTCCCATCCATCCCTAAGCACCCGCAATGTGTTCCCCTTGTGTATGGAAAGCTTATTTTCAAGGATCAGCAGCCATACCCTTCCTGAACATGCTGTCTTACCCCCCCCCCACTACGTGTTTGGTAGCATGTCATTAGCTAGCACTTGAATGTGCAGTTTTAACCCAGAGCAAATGCAATGGGGTATGGGTTATCCTGGAGGATATTGGCCATACAGTCAAATTTTAAAGAAAACAAATCGCACATACCCTAATAATGCAAAGCATCATGGGAAGCATATGCCAATGCCCATGAATTAATTTGGACTGGTTCAACTTTAAGCAAAATTGCATGATGCCAGAAATAAGGAGAAAACACATGTCTGTGTCTGCTTTCTCAGCCTTTGCTGACTGTACTGTAAGGCCTTCTGGCACCATGCAATTTTGCTTAAAGTTGAGCCAGTCCAAATTAATTCATGGGCATTTGCATATGCTTCCCATGATGCTTTGCATTATTAGGGTATGTGCGATTTGTTTTGTTTACATATTGCCCTCTCCATTTTAAACCAGTCCACAACATACTGTAATTCATCACTTTCTTCCTCCAATGGTAACCACTGTGCAATTTTATTAAGTGGCTTAGCCATATAATAAAGCTGGAAGTCAGGTACCTTCAGTCCACCTAGTTCCGGGAGTCATGCCAATTTCTGCAATGATTTCTCCATCCTTCATCCACACTCTGCACCTGGCCAGTCTGCCTTCTCCTACTGCCTCTCCCTCCTCTGGAACAAACTCTACCTCGAACTTCGTAACTTATAGGTCTCATAGGTAAATACAAAGTTAATAAGACAAAGTCCATAGCAGCTTGCCACAATGTTAACTATAATCTGTAATACCAGTTTTTATCAGATATTCATCTAGGCGTGACTTAAACTCTGACATTGTCTGACTAGCTACCACTTCAACTGGGAGTTCATTCCATATTTTAATAACCCTAATACTAAACCAGTACTTCCTTTTGTTATGTGATAGGTGGAGCTCTTTAACTGTAGTGGATGTGCCCTGGCTGCATATGTCTGTGATCTTAGCTCTAATCCCAGCTGTACCCACAGATCATCGTCAAATAGCGCTCTGTAAACCATATACATATCGACCCTAAGTCTTCGAAATTCCAAAGAATAAAGGCCCAGTTTCTGCAATCTCTGGTGATAGCTCAGTTCTTCTAGACCAGAGATACACTTGGTTGCTCTTCTCTGCACTTGTTCTACTGGATGCACTACTGAAGGAGAGATTTGTGGAACATCTGGTTGTCAATGGACTACAGGACCCAAGGCAGCATGGTTTCACCAGGAGGAGGTCATGTCAGACCAACCTCATTGAATTTTTTGACTGGGTGACTAGGGAGGTGGATTAGAGGAGGGCAGTGGACATGGCCTATCTGGACTTCGGCAAGGCCTTTGACACTGTGCCGCACAGAAGACTATTATACAAACTGAGGAATATGGGTGTGAGCAGGACAGTAGTGCAGTGGGTAAGTAACTGGCTGGGCAGCAGGACACAGAGGGTGGTGGTAAATGGCTGTCACTCCACAGAAAAGAGTGACCAGTGGGGTACCACAGGGATCAGTGCTGGGACTGGTCCTATTCAACATCTTCATCAGTGACATTGCGCAGGACCTAGACGGCAGAATGTCCCTGTTTGCTGATGACACAAAGCTCTGTAACAGAGTAGACACGCCAGAGGGTGTAGACAGAATGATAAGGGACCTGCAGGAACTTGAAGAATGGTCAGGGGTTTGGCAGTTGAAATTCAATGCAAAGAAGTGCAAGGTAATGCATATGGGGCACAAAAACCCTGGCACAATATATCAGTTGGGGGGTGAGGATACAGCATGCACCAAGCAGGAAAGGGATCTTGGGGTTATCATCTCTGATGACCTCAAGGTAGGGAAACAGTGTGACAAGGCAGCAGGTAAAGCAAATAGGATGCTGGGATGCACAGGCAGGGGCATCACCAGCAGGAAAAGGGAGGTCATAATTCCACTATACAAGACACTAGTGAGGCCCCACCTGGAATACGGTGTACAGTTCTGGAGACCTTACTTACGTAAGGATATAGGGTAGAGAAGGTTCAGAGGAGGGCAACAAAGATAGTACATGGATTGCATCACAAGTCCTATGAGGACAGGTTGAAGGAATTGAATATGTACTCCCTGGAGAAGAGGAGGGAGAGAGGGGATATGATAGACATATACAAGTATCTTAAAGGGAGGAACAGGGTGCAGGAATACACTATTTTTAAGTGAAAAAGATGTTCCAGGACTAGAGGGCATGGGATGAAGTTGCAGGGAGGACAATTCAGAGGAAACATGAGGAAGAATTTCTTCACAGAACGGGTGGTGGACAAGTGGAACACCCTGCCAGAGGAAGTGGTGGGGGCTGAAACAATCATGGGATTTAAGAATGCATGGGATAGACATAAAGGAATTTGGTAAGTCAGGGTTAAGGGGCAACAGACTTCCAGGAAAACAAAGTAAACTTACAAGCTCAAATGGGCAGACTGGGTGGGCCGTAGGCCTTTATCTGCCGACACTGTCTATGTATCTACTGCTTTAATGTGTGTTTTGCCCCCTGGTGATCACAGTTGGGTACAATACTCCACATGCGGACGGACCAGTGCTTTATATAGGGGCATCATTACTCGTCTATCTCTGCTTTTTATGTTTATTTATACAGTGCAATAAACCGCTTTTTTAAATAGCCTGATTACAGTGAGACTTCAGGCTAAGATCGCTAGTAATGTGGATGCCTAGATCCTTCTCATCTAAAACTGCCTGTAACTCCATTCCACTTAGCCTATACTTGTGATGACTGTTGTTCTTGCCCACGTGCATGACCCTACATCTGTCAGTATTAAAAGTAGATTGCTTCATTTCTGCCCACTGTTCTAGTTCTTTTAAGGCTGATTGAAGAGTAGCTGCATCCTTTTTTGAGTTCATTATAAAACCTATTCTAGTATCAACTGCAAATTTTGATAGCCAAACAGGAGTAGTAGTTTGCATGGATGATATGTACAAATTAAAGAGACAAGGGCCCACCACTGAACCCCACTAGTTACCTGCACCCATCCTGACAAGGATCCCCTTACAGACACCCTCTGCCTTCTATCCGCCAGGCAATTTTATATCCAATGGGTAATGTTTGATTGTATGCCATGCTGGATTAAGGCTTCAATAAGAAGGCCATGAGGAAGCTTGTCAAAGGCCTTCGAATAATCTAAGAATATAATGTCCACCGCATTGTGTAAATCAAGTGTCTGGTTAACCTTGCCATAAAACTCCAACAAGTTTGTCTGGCAGGACCTGCCCTTCCTAAAGCCATGTTGATGTTGGTCTATGTCCCCTAACAATGTCAGCTCCTCTGTAATATGTTTTTTTATGATATTCTCAAGGATTTTTCCCAAAATTGATGTTAGGCTAATTGGCCTATAGTTAGATGCTTCTTGCTTAGACCCCTTTTTATGTAGAGGAATGCCCTCCACCTGTCTCCATTCCTCTGCACTGTCAACTGAATGCTAAAATAAATAAGTCACTGGTGCTGCCAACACACTGGCCAATTCCTTTAACACCCTATGGTGGAGGCAATTGGGTCCCTGAGCTTTATTGTGATCTGGCGCCTTTAGTCTGTCTCTAACTTTGTTAAACCTAATTTTAAGTGACAGATTTTTTTTTTCTTGAACCTGATGTTTCACGGTATTTTGACTTTTAGCACTGAAAACTGAGGCAAAGTAAGTGTTATAATAACAGGCCATTTCACTATCCTCTGCCACTAGTTCCCCATTTGGATGCCTCAGGGGGCCGATTGTTTTAATACTGCCTTTCGTAGTGTTTATATAACAGAAGAAAGATTTATAGTTATCTTGGACTTTGACTGCTAACTTGCGTTCATAATCTGCTTTGGCCTTACAAATACTGATTTTGCACTTCTTTAGTTCTGCTTTATATTTTGCCCAGCTTGCCTGCGGGTCGTATTTCTTGGCCTTACTATATGCCTTATTTTTATGCATAATGTTTTTCTTAACCGCTAAAGTAAACCAAGGTGAATTTTTTAAGGAGTTTTTATATTTCCTGGAGCTAGGAATAAACTTATGCACTAGCTCTTTGATTTTGTTGCATAGTACCCTCCACATATATTGTAGTGGTTGCCCAATAAAATCTGCCTGCCATTCCCACGATGCAAGCTGTGCCCGTATACTATTAAAGGCAGCCCTGCTGTAGTTATATACTACTGTGTTACTAGCTGGTTTCATTGTGACATCACTAATGTAAAACTCCACCATATTATAGTCACTGGAACCTAGGGGATGCCGAACCCAGCAATTCTGAATATCATTATTCATGTTGCTCAGGACTAAATCTAAAATATGGGAACCCCTAGTACAATACTTAACATGCTGATCCAGGCCGGTCAACAAAAATGACTCTAGAAGGCTTTGCTCAATTGATGTTGCAGCTTGTGGGGAATCCCAGCTTATCCATGGGAGGTTAAAATCACCCACAAAAAAAAAAAAAAGATTGCCTGCCAGAGTTATTTTTTGTATAAATTCTAAGAGCTGTAGATCTTCCGAGTGTTAGCTAGACAGTGGTCTGTATATAATGTCCACATTTATTTCTGGCTTGTGGTGGGGGGATAATTTGACCAGTAGCAATTCTGTTGGATCATACTGTGAGGTCTCCATATTTTCTGACATAATACTGTCTGCTACATATAGAGCAACACCACCTCCCCTAGAATGTGGTCTATCATTATGATAAAGAATAAAACCTGGAATTTGTTTGTCCCAAGTATCCTCCTGACTCCACCATGTCTCAGTGATGACACATAAACTAATGTTAGTCTTCTTTTTTTTTTTAAAGTGAACAAAAGTTCATCAGATTTATTATTAAGGCTTCTTGCATTTATTAGTAAGCATTTCCACCTCTCCAGTGGAGCTGGCCCTGGTTGTACTGATGCCTGTGCCGGGTGTCTCCCATCCCACCATCTATGTAATTTAAAAATTTGTCAATTTCCAGTTTCAGTGATTGTGAGAAAAGACGCTTTCCTTGTCTATTCAAATGAATCCCATCTGATGCAAACAACCTAGTGTCATAGAAACTAACCCAATTGTCTAAGTAGGTATAATCCTCTCTACGGTACCACCTTTTTAACCAGCCATTTAGGTCTTCAATTTATTTTCTCCTTTTGTAACTAACCCCCGGGCTCAGGAGGATACCAGAGACAATCAGGTCACAGCCTCTGGCTTTTAAGTCTGCTCCCACATATTCAAAATCCCTTTGAATATCTACCATCTTTCGGTTTCCTACATCATTAACCCCTATATGCAGCAGTACCACTGGCTGTAGGGTATTCTCGAGAAGTCCGGGCATAAGATGCCTAATATTAGTTATGCCTACACAGGTAACGCACTGACGTAGTGCTAGTATTTCTATGCTTGCATAGGGTAGTGTCAGTGTAACGCAACATAGAATCTCTGATTACCAGGACATCTCGTTGTGCTGTGCTATGTACTATAGTCTCCTACTGTTGTAAATCGTCATCATACCTTTCCTTCAAAAAACTGCTTAGACTCCTTCCAGCTCCAATCACACAGGAGTGCGGTATGCATATTTATGGAACACATACAAACAGAAGTAAGTGCCTCAGCTGGGACTTGAACCCAGGCTGCGCAGTATACCGTTCCGATTGCACTAACCAGCTGCGCCACTCAGACAACTGGAACCTGGGCTGTCCCCGAGCACATTACTCTTTCTCAAATGCACAACCCAATGGCAACACAAATATTTACTTGTAACAATCACACAGGAGTGCGGTGTGCATATTTATGAAACACATACAAACAGAAGTAAGAAAGAAGTAAGTGCCTCAGCTGAGACTTGAACCCGGGCCACCCGGTATACCATTCTGATTGCGTTAACCAGCTGTGCCACTGAGACAACTGGAACCTGGGCTGTCCCCGAGCACATTACTCTTTCTCAAATGCACAGCCCAATGGTAACACAAATATTAACTTGTAACAATCACATAGGAGTGTGGGGTGCATATTTATGGAACGAATACAAACAGAAGTGAGAAAGAAGTAAGTGCCTCAGCTGGGACTTGAACCCAGGCTGCCCAGAATACCATTCCAATTGTGCTAACCAGCTGTGCCACCGGGAGACCGCCTGACTGGGAGAGCAGCAGGCCAGCACATCTTCAACCCCTAATTTGCCCAGAACCAACAGCAACTACACACCCATACTCCTTCCGCCCCTAAGAGGCTTATAATGCTAATAATGAAATAAACCTAGGATGCAGAATAAGAATACTCCCAACTCTGAAAAAGTATACAATACAATACAATGGGCAATATAAAAAAATAAATTCAAACAAAAAAACAAACAAAATGTTCTAGTGGACCAGAGTACTCTCACCACTCTAATTAACTTTGTCCAGAATAGATCACCCCCCATTACCTCTCATGTAGTGGGGGAAAATCCAACAGAAAAAAAAGGCTACTTAAACTAATAAGGATAACTAAAAAAATTAGTTTAAAATAAAATAATAGAACTTCAGTCAAATCAAATCACGTCTCTCAAGAGTAGGAGGAATGAAGAAGATACCAGGGAACTCCACAGTATTTTGAGACTCACAAAAAGCCTTACATATAAAGGCAAATAAAATGCTCCCCTCTGTTTACGAAGAGAAGGGCGAGCTACAATGTAAGAACCAGCCCAAGTTCTGAGTCATGAAGGAATGAACCCAATAAATCCAGCCAGGTTTCCACAGAAAAACAAGCCTCAGCAGCCAGGGGATAGCAGGCCTCAGTCCAAGCAGCAGTCCCAAGACGTTCAGGGCACAGCTCAGGAGATCACCAACACAGCAGCGGGCTGGGGCATGCAACTAGATCCCAAGGGGAGCCCCCCCAAATGCACCAAACTCACAGGCCCCCGCCCTGCCGCCCGTGACCCACAGCTACAATCACTGGGAGGCAGGCCACAAGGACTGTCCCCCAGGAGATTTAGAAGACTCCTGACCATTACTCCGACTCCCCAGAGAGCATGCGGGGCAACTCCTGCTCGGTCGTGGGAAGCACAGTCAGCAGCTGGCCCTAGGCACAAGGAGGAGGCCCCCCACCCCAACACAGCTTCCAGACCAAGCTGCACTTCCAATATTAAAATTTGGCTGGCCTCAGTACACAAAGCAACACCGGCGTGCCTCTCAAGGGGAACCCGCAGATCTTACTCGTGGTTCCTCAGGTGGTTCAGAGTTGCAGAAGGAATCGCAAAACCAGTCCTGTGGAAATCCCGGCCAATCCTGTGAAATCCCAGAATGGTCCCAGCAAAGCATCTCCATCAGCAATCCACCACACGCCACAAGGTTAGGAAGCAGCAGCCCTAAATCATGGCAAATTAGGAGCCAGGTCACAGAGCCTCCTAAAAAAGGCATCCACGAGTGAACGGGGGGTAAAAAAGGGGGCCGTCCACAAATCCACAAGTGAAGAGCTCAAAGCGCTGAACACTTCAACTAGTTACCGCAAAAAGCCACAAATAGAGCATAGGATTAAAGTGACACAAACGGGAGAGCATAACAGAGCAAGAACGGGGAAAAATGGGCAAACAAAATAAAACAAAGCAGCAAGCAAGGCAAAAAAAAGTCAGAGAGAGCTCCAGACGGCTGGCTCAGCGTGGCCGCCATCTTGTTCAATCCATACACAGGTACCTCCTATATACCATCCCTCAGCTTTGTAATATTTACTGCTTGCTTTGTTACTTCATGGCTCTTATTTTAAATGTGGATTTCTCATTTGTCTATTCATCTTGTTCCCATGCCCCCAGGTTGCACCTGGAAATGAAACAAGCCTTGGCTCAGTGTGCCTTTCCCAGTCATCAACATTTTAAATAAATATACATACATCTTGGCCTTTTTTGGCTCCAGGTGAAGTCTCTAACCTTTGTCTCCAGATTCTTTATCTGTATAATTGTCAGCGGCATCTGTAACATGTTAAAGAGAAATAGCCTCTAGGGAGATGATTGTGGGGTGGGAGCAGTAGTAGATAATAACAAAGTTTCCCCACTTCAAACCACACTAGACTATATCTCAGGGTGGACTAAGGATTCAAAATTGACAATGAGAACAAATGTACAGTCATGTACCTTGGGAAAATAACCCAGGCCACGCGTACATATTGGATAATAAACCCCTAAGAGTCATGGTGGAGGAAAAGAGACTTGTGGATTCTGGTGTCACATGAGATGAAGTTCACAGCACACTGTAGGAACATTACACAAAAAGAGAATAGAAGTTTGAATTGCATATTTAGACACACAGAAGCAAGAAACAGGGAGGTCATTCTGCCCCTGTACACATCACTTGAGAGACCAGTCTTGGAGTGTGGCGCACAAGTCTGGTCGACATGGCAATGCTGTAGAGAATTCAGAAAAGGGCTGCAAGAGGAATGACTAATATGGTAGGGAAGGATTATGAAACAAGACTGAGTGAGCTGAACCTGTTTTACTGGAGTACAGGAGGAAAAGAAGTGATATGTGCTTAGTACATAAAGCATGGGCGGAAAATGATCTATGGGAAAATCTGGGCCTAGAAGCCACTGAAAAGGTGTACGATACCAGGTCACATCCCTTGCAGCTAAAAGCAAGACCTACAAAACTAATAAGAACCAGCAAATGGTTTAGCCAAAGAGTAGTTCATGAATGGAACAGGTTACCCTTTGAGGTGGTGAGCAGCAAAACCACACAGACATTCAAACATAAAATAGAACAGTTCTACCGAGGAAGATGATAGGTATTCTAAGGTTTGCACAATGGCCGCAAGCCTTCTAGCTCTGTAGAACTCCTATGACTCCTTTGAGAACATTCATTTAACTGTTGGCATGTGGTGTCTCACTGAAATAGGTAGTGTGTGTCAACGAGCCAGGTCCAGAGCTATTTTCTGTTTTAATTGTTCTCACACTGCTTTGTGTAGTTTCTGAGGGTGACGCATATAACTGGATACCCAGAAAGACTGTGTGTGTTTCGGTGCCAATTTCAGGCCCAGTCTTTCAGATTCTGTCTTGCAATAGATCCATCCAGTTGGTAGACCTTCCATTTTGTCCCTGTTGAGTTTGTAACCCAAGAGTGATGCACATTTCTGTATTAAGTCGAAAAGATGTGGTAGAGATACAGTGGGATTTGTTATATCCTTGGCATGTGCTTTGATATCAGGCTGTTGGTGCACACTGCCAATTCTGGTTATGCATATAGGAGGCAGACCATTGTGACAAAAACTAGTTGAAGGCCATACCTGTCCATACACTGGAAAGTACAGTTACATAAGAACTTACCGTAACAGCTGATCTTCGAGAGAAGCTCTTGCAGCAGGTAACACATATGTAGGACTGACACCACCTGGCAGCAGATCTCAGCATTTCTTTTTCTCTAGCAGTACTGACGTGGGACAGCCTACCCGACGTCGGCCCCGCCCCCGACATCACATAATATAAAGGGCGTAGACGGGCCTCACATGCTCCAGTTCTTGCACGCCAAAGACAGGCCAAATAGCAACCGTGTGGAGGATAACATGCCACAGAAAAAAAAAAATAATAATTGCTAGGCCCACAAAGGGAGCTGAATTTGACCCAGAGCAGAGAGACTGAACTCGTGGAGGGAGGAATATACTGCTGCAAGAGCTGTCTTGAAGATCACTGTTACAGTAAGTTCTTACGTAACTGTACTATCTTACTTCGAGAGGAAGCTCTTGCAGCAAGTATGATTTCCCTTCCATATGTAGGACTGATTTCCAAGCAGTATAAACTAA
This sequence comes from Neoceratodus forsteri, assembly GCA_016271365.2. Lineage (NCBI taxonomy): Eukaryota > Metazoa > Chordata > Ceratodontiformes > Ceratodontidae > Neoceratodus > Neoceratodus forsteri. Next base: position 130,075,860 of record CM028135.1, on the reverse strand, counting down.
AGACAACCGCTGGGAAAGGGCGGGGGAAGGAAAAATAGAAACAACTCCCAGAGGTATAAACTTAAGACAACCCCTGGGAAGCGGAGTCAACAGACACATACCACATTCAAGGTCTAAACTTAAGACAATCATGAATGGAAAAGAAAGGAGAGGCAGGAAAACCTCAGGAGACAAGACCTCTCAGGAAATAAGGCCCTGGAGGACCACCAGGCCAAATGCTGCACGACGTCTGGAAATAATGTCCAGACTGTAATGTCTGATGAAGGAGTGAACCAAATGCCAGGTGGCGGCAGCACAAATGTCAGCCGCCGAAACTCTTTAAGAGTTGCAAAGAAGGTAGCCAGCGCTGTGGTGGAATGAGCCCTAACCGAGCCCGGCAAGGTCTTGTTAGCCTGCTGATAACAGAAGGATATACAATTTACCAGCCAACGCGAGAGCAATTGTTTTGCAACTGGGCGCCCCAAAGATCTATCTGCAAAGGATACAAACAGTTGGTCCGATTTTCTGATACTCTTTGTTCTGGACAAAAAACACTGTAGAGCATGGTGCACATCAAGGAAGTGCAAGAGCGTTTCTCCCCTATTGGAATGTTCCAGAAAATATACCAGAAGCTGAACCAATTGGTTAAGAGTAGGCTCTGACACTACCTTAGGAAGACATTTTGGGTTCGTTTGGAGGTCTACCCTATCCTTATGGAAAATAAGATAGAGCTCTCGACACATAAGAGCATGATGCTCCGAAATGCGTCGAGCTGAGGTGACTGCCACCAAAAGCAAAGTCTTTCAAGAGAGATAGCGGAGCTCACAAGACATGGCCGGTTCGAAGGGAGGAAGCGTAAGCCTCTCCAGAACAAATAAATC
>CM028135.1:129255000-129472500 GCA_016271365.2 Neoceratodus forsteri | reverse complement strand
TCTGAGCTACCCTTGGGGAAACCCCATACCTAGAAACGACTGTCTCTGAGGAGCCATGTGTGAAGATGAAGGGATTTCAGTCCTGGATGTACTAGCATGCCCCCCTCCTGGGTCAGGAGATTGTAAGAAAGTGGTAGAGGTACCGGAGGTTCCACTGCTAGCAGCTGAAGCAGCTGGAACCAGATTTACAGAGGCCAAATTAGAGACAACAATATAATTTGTGCCCCTTTTGTCTGTAGCTTGATCAGCACTCTCTGTAAGACTGGGAAGGGAGAGAATCCATACAGAAATCTCCCTGTCCAAGAAAGCGACAGTGCATCTTGCAAAAAAGCACCATGCCCAGGATCGAGCGAGCAAAACTTGGGAAGTTTTGCGTTTGATGGGGCTGCGAACAGATCCACTTCTGGATGACCCCAAAGGTCGAAGATGTGATCTAAAAAGTCTCCTTTTAGCTCCCACTCGTGATGTGGCTTAGGGTGTTTGCGAGAACATTCTGCATGCCTGGGACGTGGACCGCCAGAAGACTGACCTTGTGCAGAACAGCCCAAATCCAGACCGGCATCGCTTCCCCGCAAAAAAGGATATAAACAGGTACCCCCTTTTGTTGATATACCACACTACGCACATGTCCGACTGATCAACAGTGTATCTTTCTGAATAATGTGCTGTAAGACCTGAAGTGTGTAAAGCACTGCTCTCATTTCCAGCACATTTATGTGCAAGTGTAGTTCTACAGGCGACCACAGGCCCTGGGTCCTGTGGCGTCCCAGATGGGTGCCCCCCTCCTATGCCCAATGCATCTGTGGTCAGGATTTGGGAGTAAGGAGGGGCCTGGAAAGGAACTCCTCGAATCAGGTTGCTGGAATTCTGCCACCATTGCAAATCCTTCTCAACTGGACTGGAAATTAGGACATGATTAAGTCATCTGCCCTCTGATCCCAGTGGGACCAGAGAGTCCACTGCAAGATGCGCATGTGGAGTCTGGCCATAGGGACAGCCGCTGCCATAAGGCCAAGACGACGGAAAACCACCTGGGCCGAAATGTGTCTCACAGGATACCAGCATGGCTTGCCTCTCCAGGGTCTACCCTGTCCGGGGAAGAAGGCCATACCCTGTACCGTGCTCAGAACTGCCCCAATAAACTGTAGGCGCTGGGAAGAAGCAAGCTGGGATTTGTGATAATTGACATAATATCCATATGCTCGAAAAGGTGTACAGTAGCCGATAAGGAAGCCTCCAATCCCTCTCGCAGCCGTAAGAAGCCAATCATAGATGTAAGAAAGACGAGTGCCCACCCCCACCCCCCACTCCTCAAGGCACCTGCCACTATCGCTATATTTGGTAAAAGCCTGCGTGTGCAGGAAAGACCGAAGTGAGAGCTTTGAACTGGTAATGCTCCCCTGGAAAGAAACTCGGCACCATGGTGCAGACAAAATATTTGTATGTAAAGGTACGCATCCTACATGTCCTGGGCACAAAGCCACTGTCCTCTGGAAAAGAGAGGCAGCAGGCTTTGCAATCTCAGCATCCGAAACCTCTTGTACTCTATGAAGAGGCTGAGGGTGCTGAGGTCTAGATCGGGTGTAGATCCCCCATCTTTTTGGGAACCAGAAAGAAGTGGGAGTAAAGTCCTCTCCCGCTCTGGTTTGCCAGTACTGGCTCTATTGCTTCTTTCTGAAGAACCGTGATCTCCTCCCTTAAATGGGGAATGTGCGCCCTTGGGTAGTGTGAAAACCCCAGAGGAGTTTTTTTTTTTTTTTGGTGGGGGGTTCTCTTGAAATTCAAGAGTGTCACCAAGTCCGATTACCTGAAGCACCCAGGCGTCTGTTGTGATGGACTCCCAGATGCCTTGAGAACCTTCCCTGTTCCCCCGAAAGACGGGCGGCAGCAAGAGGAGGTTGGAGAGGACCGCTCCTGAACCCCTTTGGGTTTTGGCTGGAGGTGTGGCAGCTGTATTGGGAGCCCTACGTTTAAACTGACATATGGGCGTCTGCTGGTTTTTTCTGCTGACAAAAAGGACGCTTTCATGGTTGTTTCGGGCGGTACATAGAGTGGACCGACCGATGAGCTGTGCCTTTATCTTGTAGGCTTGTGAGAATGTCCTGGGCATCTCCGCCAAACAGGACAGAGCCTCCGAAAGGGGCATCCGGGATAGCAGACTGATCAGGGGTTAGATCAGATACTCATAGCCAGGAGCATCAGTGAAGGCTCACAGCTGTGGCCATACCTCTCCGAGGAATCCAACGTGCCATAGGTGGCCTGTAAGGAAGGACATCCTGCCACCTTGGCCGATCTTAAGGTGTTTGCCAAGGTGGTCTTTGCTTCAGAATCTGGGAGGGCCTCGACAACGGACTCAAGCTGGCCAGAACAAAGATTTCTGGTAAACCAGCGTGTGCAAGATGTAGTTCAGAGCACAAATGGCTAGCGAAGAACAGAATTTCCTCTCGAACTGGTCCATTTGTCTGGATTCCTTGTCGGGAGGAAAAGTGCTAAGGTGCTCTAGCTTCGCAGAGCAATCATGGGCTACAGTGATGACCAGAGTCAATCTTAGGGTGCTCGCTGAGGTGGTTTTCTTCAGGGGTTCTGTAAACCCGGCTGGCATTCTTGGCCATGGCCCGGACAGAGGAAGATCTCGGCCAAATGGTCAAGGATAAATCCTCATGGGGTTCCAGCCATGGTGGTGTGAGAACCAGATTTGTCTGAGAAATCCAGATGCTCTGCCAATCTTTGATGTTTTGGGTCCACAGCATCCGATTTCCATCCTTGTGCCTCTGCCATTTGCCTGAGGACGATCAGGAAGGAGGGATCTTCAGGAGGAGATTTGGGAGACTCCCTAGGGACTGGTTCCACATGGGGAGGCGTCTCAAATCCCGAACCATCAGATGAGGAATCAATCTGCTTCAGAATCCTCTGGAATTTTTGCAGGAATCTGGGTTCTGGTTCCCCGAGGGTCCCTTCTAATGCCAGGGGTTGCGATTGGGCTGTCGTCTGGCTGGATGTCAAGGTATGAGGGACAACTGGAGAGGGCACCCTAGAGGTGGGATCTGGGTGTCCTGTATCCGGGGATTGTGGATGTCTGCTGTCTAACTGAGACCAATTGTGATTTTGTCTCAGACCACCAAGATTTCAGAATTTCCCTAAAATCCACCTGGGGTGGAGTGGGAGGTGGTGGAGGATGACAGCTGACCCGGATCCACGTCCTAAGAAACTTGTAGAAGGATAGTGTTGAGAATAACCTGGATAGTGATGATGGGTGGCTGGACAGCAGCCCAGACGGCAGGTAGCCCAAAGGAAAGCCCACCAACGGTCCTGCTTTTTTGGGGGGGGACCCCGAAGGGCCTGAAGGAAGCCTCAAAGGAAGCCCCAACGGGGGAAAGCTCACTGGCGGCCCTGAAGGAGGAGGTAAACGACCCTGCGGGCGTTGAGGAGGTGTAAGGGCTGACACTCTACCAGGGGCTGCGGAGCCACTGTAAGGCCTTTTGAAGCCACAATATCAGGTATACCAAAACGAAAGGCCTTCTGTGGGCACCTGCAAGTCTGGCGACAGTGGAGGAATGTCCGAAAGAGGAGGTGGAGGAGGAGGAGACAGGGGCTGTCCATGGGTGGAGTCCCGGGCGATCCTTGCCCTCCAACTGGGATGGAGCCAACGTCCGGCTGCTTGTCAGACCCTGAGGGATGTGAAATGGTCGTGCGATCAAAGGGTCCGACGACTGGCTCATCGACCTGGGTTGTGCAGGAGCCATGAGACCCCGACCTCCGACTTCTCAATCCCAGCAGAGCAGCTTATCGACCGCGCCTGCCGACTCAAGAGCCCAGGGTAGTGATGGGCCGAGTGCGGCGGCAGCTGCCTCAGACGAATCCAAGGTACCCGCCTCAACCAGTGGCGGCAGGGTGGCAAAGCCTGCCCCAGGCAGGAGTAGCAAGCTTTACCGCAGCGCCTCCTTCCCAGAGGAAGGGGGGCCGAGCCTCCACCAAAGGCCTGTGGGCAGCTTTGGGGGAGACCACTTCCCGTCCTGATGTTTTTCCTTGTCCCTCTTTTTCTTACGTGGGTCAGTTGAAGGGGCTGGCACTTTTAAACAAGTTCTTTTTCCATTGAAGCCATTTTCAGTTTCAGGAGATGGGCTTCGAGAGACTGTTGGCGCCTTTTCCATGTGGCCTGGTTGAACTCAGCGCAGGCCTCACACTCAGACGTTGTGATCCAGTCCCAAGCAGAAGAGGCAGAGGGTATGCTGGTCCTAATGCAGTAGCTGGACGCCACAAGAACCACACATAATATGTGTATGCAATTCTGTGGAAGAAGATAATGACAAACGATCGTTAGGAAATATTATTAAAATAGAAAAAAACGGACACTCATCCGAATAAGCATTTGAACTGCTGCGACAAGCTTCAGTCAGTCCAAAGTGCACAGGTCGACGGCAGGAAAGAACTGGAGGACAGACGTGGGGACCGCCCACTATAGAATGTCATGCTGACGTCCATCACGTGCCGTCGGGTGGGTGGTCTGCATCAGACAGGGCTAGCAGAAGTTTCCATGTGGTCCTGACGCCAGGGGGCGCAGTCCTACAAGTGATTACCCACTGCAAGAGCCCTCTTGAAGTATTATCTATACATCAGGGGTACATTTTACTAGTTTACAGTGAAAAACATGGGGAACCTTAAGAAGGGCTTGATGTGTAAAGCCACCCCAACCTGCATCCACGTCAAAGGACAATACTAAGCGACTAGGCGGGGAGGGTGGGTTACCATACAAGGGATCGGGGGTTATCTGGTGCCTCACCACATCTGTTGGGTACAGAAAAGGTGGTCAATACCTCCAAGTGAGTGCGTGTGTGTAAGTGGTTACCAAAACAAACGCAAACCCAAAGTCAATTTTAATACCGGGCTTTATGCTTAATTTTTTTTTTTTTTTTTAAAGTTAGCATTTATAATTTTGCAAATCAATTTGAAATCACCATGCAATTTCACAACCGATTACCACTTTCATTTTCAATACTGCTAATCAAGGCTTCCTGAGAAGTGCTCGGGAAGGGACTTTGCTCCGAGCAAACATCAAATTACTGGACCCCACGTTTTTCGCTTTGTAATTCATTCCGAAGATACGGTGGGAAGCAAGTCTTTCTAGTCCGACCTTTCCAGAGAGTTAACACACATTTTCTTCATGAGACCCCCCCCTTTCAGCTGCCGAGGCAAGAGATCCAAATGACCCTCTGATAGCAGGGTCTACAATCTTCATGGATGTAAAAAAAAAAAAAAAAATGTTCTGCATCTGCAAGTAAAATGCCATGCCTCACAAGTGTCGAAGAAATATTTTCCATCTTAATTTGCAAACAAGTCTCTCATACACCCCATCCCTTTGGCTGCTGGTGGGTCTCGACATGGTTTAAAGTTGCAGTGTTGCAGTATAAAAAGCAGCTGTGCACTTGTGAGGCCCATCCACAGGGCTTCAGATACTGCAACATGTGCCGTGACAGACCAAAACAGAATCAGTGCTTCCACGGCCCTTATCAACTCCTGCAAGGAATCTGGGGGTGGGTGCCATGTGTGGGACCTTCTGCAGCAGAGTGACAAGAGTCTCAGATGGTTTTTGCACCTGCTGCACCACATGGGATTTTAACTCCATGCCAGAGGGGAAGAGACACCAGAGGAACAGAAAACATGCCTAGCAGGGAGTATAGCAGCTCAAGTGGACTTACCAAAAGGAACCCCCACCCCAAAAAAAAATAAAAAAAAAAACTGCTTTTTTTTTTGGTTTTTGTTGACCAGGTAAGTGCACTAGACCAGGAGTTCTCACACTTTGCCTTAGTGAGCCTCCCCCAAGCCTTGGAGAAGATACTGAGCCTCCCACCACTAGAGAAACAATTTTGGGCATCCCCATAGTTAGAACAACTATCATACTTTGCACATTACAGGAAGAATCCAATGAAGAGCTTTTGAGTCGTTGAGTTTATTCTCAGTTTATTGTACTTGTTATCCTCCCTTTCTATAACCCCCCCCCCCCAGGTCAGCCTACTGGCTCCACGCTTCTGACTTTTGGACTCTATTTACCCCTTGTTGTAGCACCTTCATGAGTCAGACTGTTTTCATCAGTTTTACCCTGCTCTTAAGCACCTTCTTGGGGACCATTTTGCTCCCTCCTGGTCTTGCTCCTAGTATCTCTCTTCTTAGCCTTTGTAATTGTGCTTTTCTGCAGCCAGTATAATGGGTCAGTTGTTACCTTGTTCCTATTCATTTGCATTTTATTTTGCACAGTTTCCAAAAATTGTATTTCCTCCATACAGCTTTCCTCCATGTCATACCAGGAAACAAGTGTTCGTTGGGCATGTCTTTCCTGGTAACCATTTTGTGCATAAATTTGCATGCCATTATTTGCTTTCAGTTTGCTGCATCCTTTCACACAAAACATCCAAAACTTGACATTTAAATATAGTACATTTTAAGGCTTGCTTGAGCCTCCCCTGGAACAGGTTGGGGCCTCCCCTGGGAGGCTGGCCTCACCATTTGAGAAACCCTGCACTAGACAAATCTTGCCTATTTTCAGGCACAACCCGGGGAGAGGGATACAGATGAATGCCAGCCGACCTTGAACCAGATTAAGCTGTTGGCGGTATTTTTAGTGAATGAGGGAAATTTGGCCAGGACACCAGGGAAATTCCCCTACTCTTTTCGATAAGTGCCATGGGATCTTTAACATCCACCTGAACTACCACCAATCCAAGAAGATGGAACCTCGGTTTAACGTCTCATCCGAAAGACGGCACCTCAGAAGTGCAGCACCCTTCTCATGCTGCACTACAGTGTCAGTACTGGGATATTAACCCACATTACCACTGGCTGAAAAGAATGGCCCAGCAAGCCATGGCTTAAAAGAAAAAATTCCACTGATGCTGGAGCCTGGGATCTTGCTGTACTGAACACTGCTCCTTCATAGTTTGGGTTCCCCGTGTTCTCGTGTACAGATGGCAGTATATATATATATATATATCTTAAAACATTCTTTTTAAGTACAACTTCTAACAATACATGTGGCAAGAAGTTACACCCCTCAAAAAAATTGTTAGAATTTCCAGTCGAGATACTGTAAACACGTAAATGACGAATACAGCACTAAATGTCTTAACGCTTTTAATTAAGATTATAAAAGCAACATTGCTGAGAGAGAGTCTGAGAGATGGGAGGGAGGGCACATCTCTACTTTCTCTTTCTAGAACATAAAATTAAGTTTGAAATGAACTTTTCCTAGGACTATCTTTCCAGGAAAAGGCAAGTGACTAAAATGACATCCTTGGAATGTTCCCAAAAAACATTTAACTGCTCTCCTTGGAATGTTGAGTCAGAGTTCCGGGTAGAAGCAGCAGTGAAAAAAAGCAGGAAAACAGAACAAGTTGGACTTGTGTGCAGCCCCCCCATTGCAGCCACCCCCATTGCAGCCACATTCACTAGCCAGGGATCAAATTTCTCTTTTATTAACTAGTCCCAGACCAGTGCCTGGAAAGATTTACAAGTCGAGGGAAGTGCACTGTTATTTGTCCACCCAGCTTATTTAATAGTAGTAGTAAATTGTATTCATAAAAACTATGAATTTGGATAATAAAAGCTCTATTGAACAATGCTCATTTCCAAAGAGGTCCCCTTTTCACCAATAGTTTTTTTTTTTTTTTTTAGACAATACATATAGAATAATGTATGGGTTGGCGTGTGTGATGAGAAGTTTACACAACCAAGGGGTTAGATGCTACATAAACCCTAAGAGTGAAGATCGAGGGGTTTATGCATAGTATCTAATCCCTTGGGTGCGTAAACTGCAAGTTTACACACTCCAACCCATGTTTTATTCTATATAATTCCGGAGTGTCCCCTTTTTTTCACCTAAGTAATTACATAAAATAAAAAGTTGTTGTGCGACTGCGGTCTCAAGTTACAGCGTACGGACGGCTTTCTTTAAAGTTTTTTTTTTTTGGTTTGTTTCCAGCTGAAAGTGAACGTTTTTAATTACTTCCTGCCAACTCTGAATGGCGGTTCACTCAGTTTGTGGTTCCGCGAGAAGGTGAGAGGTCGGTAACCTAGGAAATGCGGCACATATGCACAGTGAGGAAAACCACGCGCGTTTGCTGTAATAAACGCTCCTTTTTACGGCAAATTATGCAGTGGTTTCCCTATGGGAGAGGGAAAACAGTTGCATATAAATCATGCACATACATCCAGTTGTGTAATAATGGGTTAAAACAATAGTTACATGACAAATTTACAAAACAAAACCAACAAACTTGCAACAGTACTAGAACGAACCAAAACAAGCTAGGCAATCTGTCTCTCAGAGACAACAGAAATTCAGCGCATTTTAATCACGGTTTCAGTTCTTGTCATGACCCCCTACTTACTGAAAGGGAAACTGGTGCACATACAGCAAAGACAGTTTCCACATGCAGGATTTTATTTTCAATAACGAAAACAACCCATCTCTGCTACATAATCTTACCTCTTCGTCAGAACCCCTGATTCAGAGGCCACCTTGCTGCTTCAGAGTAGGGCTGTTTTTGCTCCCAGGGTATTTGTGGTTCTTTGTGAGTACATAAAATCATGTACTTTGGAAACTAACCTTGCTCCATGTGTGCTGGTTTCTTTTTCACTTCCTGACTTACCATGAGGCATTAGGTGTATGGTTTCTTGTGTTTGAAACATGGGATTACTTGTTTAAGTCCACAGGACAAGTAAGAATTTACTGGAAGTTGGCCTGCGCCATTTAGTGGTCCAGGACAAAAACTGGTAGATTCTGTCAAGTCAGTTTTCAATTTGGACCCACCTTTCACGGCATTTATTTACTTTAGGAGACACTCCAGGGAAGCGAGTGTGCAGAGTGAGAAATACGGCCGCATGCGCACTGCAGTCAACACTACGTCACTGGTTCTGCTATTAAAGTACTGTAGTTGTTTACCGCTGTGATTGGTGTTATCATAATAATATTTACATTCCCCACATAATGAGAGAATTTTATTTCTGTTTGGATCCGGGTGGGGTGGGAGGAGAGTCCCCACAGAACAAAGATTTATCACTCCATCACTGGTTCTGCTATTAAAGTACTTTAGTTGTTTAATGCTGCGATTATTTCTTAGGACCGGGTGGAGCACCCTACAGCACAAAGATTTCTATTCAGTTTGTCACTCGATCGGTCCCACTATGTTCACAGACTAATCTTGTTAGCGCTGCTAATCCTAAAATATATTGCAAACTATTCCAGTATTTCCCGATTTGACAAGTTCTGCTGTGGTGAAGTACAGTACCAGAATGAGTGTGGCTCGGAAGACAGTTGTAAAAAAGTTACACCCCATTAAACTGCATTTTGGGGTTTTACTTTAGGAGACAGTCTGGGGCATATACTTACTGGACATGGAGAAATCAGATTTGGAACGTTCAGACTGACTGCAAGATGTGTGTGTGTAGGGGAGGAGAGTACTGACGTCGGTGGGAGGACATATTACCGTAATCCGAAGAATTCTGAAAAGAGAGCACTGTGTGTCCCCTAATCTAAATAATCTCCCCTTTCACTTCCCTTGTGAGAATCAGGATCATAGTACTAATGGTTTTACACTGCTGGTTTAAGAATTTGGGCCCAGTTGACACACTGGCAATCCACCCCAAGCAACAACATTCAAACCCTTACTTTTTATACCCATGTGTCAGTGTCCCAGGCAAATACCTGAAATGAACCCTGGAGGGTCAGTCATTAATCTCTCCCCCCCCCCCCCAATACGACACAAGCCTGTATAGACATTTCCCAAATGGTTTTATGAAATCTGAAATTGCCACACAAAAAACAGTCCAGCATGGAGCAAACCAACTTTTATTTTCAAGTCTAATCTCTGCACTGCCGAAACATCACCTTGTTTCTCCCCTGCAGGCAAAAGACAGCATCAAGCTGCGGTTCATGAGACCAAGAACCACATGTATGAATGTGGAAACAAACCATGCTACCTTAACGAGAGGGTGCAATTCTGACAAAGCCACACACATTCTTACAATATTCATGCACAGCAATAAACCAGAGTACAAAAATCAGCCTAGTCTCCGTGCCAGTATGGGTCTGTCTGATTCTAGATGATCAGTGCACTTCTTTTATGGCCTATGTGAGGAAAAAAAAATTTCAGGTTTCTGGGGTACAAACTAGATGTTCAGTCTAATGAGCGTTAAAACACCCATTCAAGACTTTTTTTGGGGGGGGGTCCATTTTGTCCAACAAAAAACAACAAGGATGTGTCACGCCACTAAAACCTAATAAACCAGGATTTTTTTTTTTTATATAAACAATTTCCATCTTGCCAATTTTCCTTACTGTAATATTCTAGCTACATGTGGCAACAGAGGTCTGGACTCCATTGCCTGCCTGGTTACCATTCAACTGTGGGGAGGGCTCACCCATATGAAAACACTCAAAGCTCTAATCTACTTCAATCCAACTCGATCTTCAAGGTAAACCGTCTGGTCCCATTATGGTGCTCCAAACAACCTTTGCTTTAGGCACTAGCACACTGACCCAGGTTCACTTCTGCAACCCCTCCCCCACAAACACCTGTGGCAAAACAAACGGGAGAACCCACCATTAACTGTACATGCCATCCCTAGTTCTACGCTAAAGATTTAGACTGATCACACAATACAAAAACTGTGCTGAAAGTATCCCAACCATGAACATTTTTTTATATATCTGTATCTAGCTATCCATCTCTCTTGTCCACCCGGCACAGTTCCAGCAGGACTGTTGGTAGGCTGCATCCCTATCGTCACGTGCAGCAGCCTGAGGTTTTGGTTTCCCCGAAACACCCTACTGCTGCTCAAGGACCTTCATTTGCAACTTCTTTAGAGACAACCAACTCGAAGTTGACAAGGACTGACCAACTTCGAATTGAAGTCCATCCGCGCAGTAACGGCACGTCAAAAACAGAACCAAAATAGACAATATGCCCCCGATCCCGACTTATCCCGTATTTATTACAGCGGGGGAGGTGGTCCAGTGCAACACACGGTCTGCACGTCTCGTCTACCAACAGCTCAGCTCTCCACACGTTCTGCAACTATAGCGCATCGTATACAAATGGGAGAGCCCAACTGACACGCCACACACGTATGTACTCGCATACATATCCTGAGCCCGCTCCGCTCTGGGGAAAACAACATAATGCACAATAAAACACTGGTGGATTCGTGCGCCCTAGTGCAGGCCCTGACGTGCCCCACTACTTTAACTCCCCACATGCCCTGGCTGGGTGTGGGATGCTAAGCCCGGGCAGTTGCGGCCCGGAGCCCCGAGCTGCAGCTCGCTCACTAGCCACCTACTGCACGCGAAGCTGGGAACCGAACGCCGGCTCACCGGCGACTAGTTACCCATGCCCACGTGTAACACCAGCTACTCCACGCACTTTGCAGACCGGCACTACTCTGAGCCCCCCACCGGGGACACTACCCCATCCGTGTCTACTCTCTCCGGGACACGCAACCCCGTGCCTTAACAAACACGTTGCACCGAGCCCTCTCGGGCGGCTGCCACCACCGCCGCCGCTTTTCCTGCATCCACGTGTCACCGGCATTCCGCTCTGCCGGCCTCCAGCTACCCAACCAGGACCCGGGTGTCCCCGAAGCCCTGCCACCAAGTCCTGACCCACCCTCCACTGCACCCTTGCCTACCTGGTCCATGCTGTCGCAGGCAAACAACTCCGCACCGAACCCAGTAAGCAGCTCTTTTCCTGCACCCCACCGCGCCGCCATCTTTCCCATTAACAGTGGTACTGCGGCAGCCGGGACACGTGGTACCAGCGAACAACGCCGGCTGGGGAGGGGTTTAGAACCTAGCCATAATAGATTTCTATGGTTTAGCGGAGCGAAATGGAGCTCTCGTGCCGCCACTCAACAATACGCTCCAATAGTGAGCTTCGCGCTTCAGCGTCACGCGCACGTACTATCAAGCAGGCCCGGGAATCGCCATCTTGGTGCTGGTAAATGAGAACTGTGAGGTGTAGACAGCGTGTAAAAGTAAACGCGTCTATGCTGTTTTTAAAGGGACAAACGCGCTACCCACACTCTGCATTCTAGGCCAGCACCGGCTGTTCTTTTGCAGTTATTGTAATTTTTTTTATCTATTCAAATTTGCGCATACAAAGTGTACATAAAATGGAAAGATTACATATGCAAACATAAACAATACAATTAGTAGCTATAGCTTCCCTGACTGGCCAATCATACAGTATAAAAATAGTGTATTTTAACGCGTGCTTTGAATTTATCAGCATAGCCAATGATTCACAATGTGCAACATTAGTAACCAACTGGTTTGGAAGCTAAGCACCTTATACTTAGGAGGTGGTGGAACGTCTAGAGGCAACGTATGCACCGGTCTCGACCAGTGGTGCAAGTGGTAGACAGGAAGTTCCGGTACTCGGGCATCGTTAATTGTGAAATGCAGAATAAAGATCCTCAATTTGAAGGATATCTGTGTCAAGACATGTCTATTTGTTTAGACACTAGTAGATTCAGTTAGAGTTGAAGTATTTCTAGGAAAATAGCATTGCTGTACAAATCAAATGTTGTTATGTACACCCTGATTTCAAGTCACATGCCCAAAAACTATCATTATGTTACTGGTTCAAGAATTTCAGTTCCAGTGACAGTGGGAAAAAGTACAGGAACTCTCTGCTGCAAAAAAAGTACAGTTACTGTGCGCTCCTGTTCACTTTCATCACTGGTCTCACGGGATATGCTTCAGCTGTTAAATTCTTTATTCTTTGGTAACTAGGTACAAGCTGCTGTTTTCAGAAAGAACCAGGGTAGTTATACACACTCATATCTTGTAAATTTTGTTTCCCTGTCAACAAACAACACTTTTCATGTAGCTGTCAGAGATGCATGTGAGAATATGATGTGTGGGCACCCTTTAGACTCCACAGCAGGCCTGTCTTCTTAATTAGTGTTCAGTAAAGCAAGGTGTGAAGTACACCATTTATCACAGAAGCCTGACGGCAGGAAAGGACCATGCCGGCCCTTTTTACCTCGAGTTAGCTTTGCAAACTGCCCGAGTATTCCCTTTAAACTACATTCATTCAATTTGTGCATTTGCAGAGAGTTTTTGTAGGATAGTTGCACTTTTTCAGCATAGTGACACATGGTATTAATGGAGGATGTAACATAATGTTCTCTTATAACATAGCTGTTATGGACAATGAGATTTCAACAACCATAACATGGACCCTCCCCCCCCAAAAAAAAGCATGGTTACAGAGACTAGTATGAACAGTGAAAATAAACTAAAGCAAACACCTTTATCCCTAACAGCTACAGGAAAACAATCGTCTGTTGACATGAAAAGAAAATGTATATGATATGAGTGTGTAGTTTCCCTTATAGTGACTTGCACAGGTGGATGGTGGGGAAATCGAACCCAGGTCAGGGTAGCAGCAGTGCAAGAATTTGGTGAAAAATGTTGACGTATACTTTTTTGTTCTATTTTAGATTGCCCCTTATCTTCTGACTTGTATGATGCCCTTCATTCCACAGAGTCCGCTGTAGTACTTTTTTCACATCTGAAATAATAAAAGGAGCATTCCTTTTAATAAGGCTCGGATCAGGTTTTTATCACTATTCCCAGCTGTTTTTGAACACCTACTGTCCCATAAGATCAGGGAGCACTGCCTGCTGCATGCTAGTTCATTTTAGTCACGACAGAAGTAAATTTATACAACTGATGCACAAAAAGAGCTGAGAATACTGATGAAAACCTGGTCCAAGCCATATAGAAAGGAGAACCCCTTTTATTAATTCAGCTGTGAAAAAAAGTACTAAGTGGACTCAGATTGTGGAAAGAAGGGTATCATACAAGTTAGTAGATAAAGGGCAATCTAAATTAGAACAAAAAAGTATAGGTCAAAATTTTCACCAAGTTCTTGCACTGCTGCTTTAAGCTCATTCACAGACCCTTACTTTAACCTTTAGGTTATACTGTCAGCTATACTGCTAGCCCCCTACTTTGTAACATACTCTCTCTACCTAGCAGGACATTTGGGGCCCCTTTATTAAAATGACTGCCCCAGCTGTTCACTAGTTTTAGCTTAATTATTGTGACTTGTGCAAGCACTGCCACTGCAGGGCTTAGTTAACTCCGTTTTGGACATATTTGAGCTCCTAAAACAATTAGTTCTAAAATAAAGGAAAGAAGTGTTAACAGGTTCCCAGGCTAAAACAGGGATGAGGGAAGGTTCCAAATGATAGATATGTTTGTGGGGACGGGGGGTAGGAAGCAACACAGTTACCATACCCACCCCCCCCGGGGTTACATTCCATTTTCACAGAAATACAGTCCAATGTTCTTACAGATTTTCAGGGCAATGGGTGTTTATTTACTTAATTAGGTAATGTCCAGTCCATTAGGGTATGGGTGAAAACTAGATCAGTAAAAGCTGGACCAACGGTCAGTGTGTCCATCTGGATTTCACCAATAAATCTGGAAGGCTGTGGGGACCCTCCAATGTCTTTGAAAGGGGCCGACACTGAACAAGCTTCCCAAGCAAACACCCACCCACTCTGCACCTTCCACATCCACCCAGTAGCCAGACCAGCTTCTGGCCACCTTTGCTGCTGCTGAACCACCCCCTTAGTCCCCAGACCATTCCCCACTTCCAAAACCAACCACCTTACCTGCTGCTGGACCACCCTTTCAGCCCCAGGACTAGCCTTTCCTCCCAAGCCAACCATCTTCCCTGCACCTAGACCAACCCAGACCAGCCTCCCTAGCAAGCACCCTCCCTGCACCAAGACTACCACCAGCCCTGGACCAACTACCCCAGCCAACACCCCTCCCTGCACCCAGACATCCCCCAGTCCTGGACCAATCTCCCCCAACTCGAACACCCTCCCTGGACCACCCCCAATCCCACCTTCCATGTTGCTAGACCACACTGCCAGACTAGCCTTTCCTTAGCCAGCCACACTCCCTGCTCCTGGACCACCCGTTCAGCCTCCAGACTACCCTCCCGTCACCAGCCTTTAACCCCCAGCTAACAATCTCACCAGCACCTGTACAATACTTCCATCTCTATGACCAGCAACTCCTCCCCAGCAGATCATCCCCTCCAACCAGACCAGCCACCGTGTCCACCAGCTGAGCTTCCTTCCAACTCCCAGACCAGCCTCTTCTCCCCAGCCAACCACTGTCCCTGCTCCCGAAGCACCTTATCAGCCCTGGGACCAGCCTTCCTCAACAGCCGACTACCGGCCCTGCACCTGGATCAGCCTACTGCCCAGCTGATCACCCTCCCTGTATCTGGACCACCCTTCCAGCCCCGGAATCAGCCTGCCTTCCTCAGCTGACCACCCTCCCTGCCGCTGGACCACTCCTCCAGCCCACGGACCAGCATCCTCTCCCCAGCTGACCACCCTCCCTGCAACTGGAAATGAGGTCCCTGGACTCTGCTTGCTGTCCTGGTAAAATATGTTACCATTCCAGCCCCCAGATCAGCCTCCCTAGCTGACTACCCTCCTTGCAGCACCAGATCAGTTCAGTTCAGCTCAGTTTATTTTTGAAGGGATAACAGCCATTGAACAAGCTCATTTGCAAGGTGGTTCCTCGTACATAAGCCATAGCATCTACAATTACAGTACAACACGTAAATGGTTATAATGTTAGGGCACATAACACAATTGTAGTATGTATATTTAATAACCAAAAACTAAACATTAGCAGAACAATTACTGGTCACGTCCGGGTACATACAAAAGTGCATAATGGATAACTGAGATTTTACATTTATTTTATTCACTACCATAGAAAGAGGGGAAGAGAAAGTGAAATCAAAATATGGATAACAACGGAGCTAGGATAGGGAGAGAAGGTTAATAACAATGGCAGATAGATGTCTGGAGTAATTTTGTCAATAAGCGATTTGAACGCACTCAGGGTGATCAAGTTTTGTAATTTGAGTGTGGGTTGAAGTTTGTTCCAGGTTGTGGGAAGAACATAGTTCATGGCTGACTTACCAAAGTGAGTGCAAATTTTGGGTACCTCCAGTGAGATGTATGCACATTTCCTTAGCACATAGGAACTGTGGAAACAGTGGAGGAGGAAAGTGATATGGGGGGCAACATGCTTATTAGTGCTTTGTAAACCCAGGTGTATGTAAGTCTTCTGGTTGCCAGAGAGGTCCAGCTTACCTCCTTATACAAGGAACAGTGGTGGGTTTTGGCTGGAGCATTGGTAATGAACCGCATAGCACAGTGATAGAGGGTGTTCAGCTTTTGAAGATTGGCCTCTCCTCCCTAGCCAACCATCTTCCCTGCAGCTGGACCACAATTCCAGCTCCTGGATCAACCATCCCAGCTGACCACCCTCCGCATACCTGAATCCACCTTCCATCTCCTGGACCAGTCTCTGACCCTTAGTTGACCACCATCCCTTTACCTGGAACAGCCACCTGATCCAACCAGCTTCTGTCCCAAGCCATCCACCCACTGTGCCACTGGCTCACCCTTCCAACACCCAGACCAGCCTCCCACTCCCAGGGAACCACCCTCCAGCCCTCAAACTAGCCTCCAACCCCCCCACCACCAACCACCCTCCCAGAAGCTGGACCACTGTTCCAGCCTCCTCGCCCCAGCCGACCACCCTTTTAGTCACTGAATCACACTTCCAGCCCAGGACCAGCTTCTGACACCCAGCCAACCACCTTCCTGCAACTGGAACACCATTCCAGCCTCTGAACAAGCCTTTCCTCACCAGCTGACCACAATGCATACTATAAGGCCTGGTTGGCCACCCCAGGCTTGAATTGCCAACTTTCTGTACCTCAGTGCCCACCATTGGATCAGAATGCCCACCCAAGGGCTCAGATGATCACCGTCTGTGTCTCAATGCCCACCCTCAGGCTGAATGCTCTTCATCTATGTCTGTATGCCCACCGTGGGGTTGATGCCAACCCCAGGATTGTAATGTCTGTGCTCTGTGCCTAAATGCCCACCTTGGGTCTGGACTGCCTGCCCTCTGTGCCTCTGTGTACACCCAAGGGCTGGAATACATACCCTCAGTGCCCACCCTAGGGCCAAACTGCCCACCCTCTGTGCCTCAGTGCTTGCCCAAGAGCTGAAATGCCCACCCCGGGGCTGGAATGCTCAACCTCTGCCTCAGTGCACACCCTATGGCCAGAATGACCAGTGAGCAAAGAGGATGCATCTGTCGCAGTCTATGGAAATGATTGGCTATTCTGTTACATGCCGAGGGGTGAGCCAAGTGCCAGTGGGGAGTGGGGGATATGAGTGCTGAGTGGGTGGGTGGCCTGGGTGGGGGGCAGTTTACAGTGATCATGTGAAGAGCTGGGGCCACTAGACTTTCAGGACATAGGTTTCTGAAACATCTGCATGAACGGTACAGTGATCTGGGGTGGGGGGCACTAGACTACCAGGGAAATGTAACATGTGGAAAGGACATCTCGGACTGATAAGCAAGGGAGGGTGGACTAGGCTTTGCACAGTGCTTCTACTCGTTCGTGTACGGTGGCATTGTGCAAAGTTGCTAATAGCCACATGGCCTTTGAGACTGTTCCATGCAGGAGACTGATAAACCTAATAGCCTCGGGGTGAGGGAGAAGGTGGTGTGCTGGGTATCAAACTGGTTGAATGATAGGAGGCAGAGGCTGGCAGTAAATGGCAGTCATTTGGAGGCTAAAAGAGTGGCCATTGGGAGTACTACATGGATCGGTACTGGGCCCTGTCCTCTACAACATCTTCATAAGTGATATTGTGGAGGAACTGCAGCAGAAGGTGTGTCTCTCCGCAGATGACGCACAAAATCTGCAACAGGGTGGACATCCAGGAAGGGGTTGAGAGAATGGAAGAGATCTGGGGAAACTAGAGGCGTGATCTAATAAGTGGCAGCTGGGCTTCAATGCCAGAAAGTGTAAAGTCATGCACCTAGGGTAGGGAAACCCGGGGGCTGTGTATAAGAAGTTGGAGAGGTACTTACAGTTACCAAGCAAGAAAGGGACCTTGAAGTGATCATATCTAATGATCTCAGGTTGGGAGGACAGTGCGACAGGGCAGCAGGCAAGGTAAGCAGGATGCTGGGGTGCATAGGGAGGGGGATCTCTAGCAGACGAAGGGAGGTGGTGTTGACCCTGCATCACTGACTTGTGAGACCCCACCTGGAGTACTATGTAGAGTTCTGGAGGCCACATTGACAGGGAGGAAGCAATCCAGAGGAGGACTACTAAATGGTGTGGGAGTGCACAAGAAACCATATGAGGAGAGGCTGTGGGAGCTCATCTTCTAGTCCCAAGAGGAGAGGAGAGTGACTGGGGACATGATTGAGACCTATCAGTACTTCATGGGGTTGAACATGGTTCAGGAGGGAAGTCTCTTGAATAGGAAGAGGAGCACCAGAACACGGGGGCATGTCATGAAGCTTAAGGACGGGGAGTTTAAGAGGGATGTGAGGAAATACTTCTTCACAGATTGGCCAGAGTGTTATTGATGATATTTTATGTGATTTAGAAACATGTGATCTTGTTGATTATCTTTTTGCTGAGATGTGGACAGAAAGTGATCATGCTCCAGTAGTATTCAATTTAAAGGTACCAAAGTCTGATTTACCAAACAGTCCACCAATCAACCCTTTAAAAGAGTTAAGGATCCAGGGGAAACAAACATTAAGAATAAACCTACCAATCCTATGAAAAACTAACGATATTTATCATTCACAATCAATAAAAAATATATCAAATACTATTATACATTCTTCCTCTTTTCTAGTAGTGATTAAAAATAATCTACAGCAAATCATCTCATTAATAAAATCCTATATCTATACCTCAGGTTTAATCAATAAAACTTCTTCAAATAAGTATATAAGGGATATGCAATGGAAGCAAGTGTAATAAATGATTTATCTGCACAAGAGCAGTTTGACCTCGGGTAACCTCACAGGTGGCGTAAGCCATGAGTGTGGTGTCCGAGGTCAAACTGCTCAAGTGCAGATAAATCATTTATTATACGAGTGTTCCACTGCATATTCCATTTACGCAATTCTTTTGTTTTTGCCTTTTAAGGGGGTATTTGTTAGTCAAAAAAGTAATACAAATTGAATTTTCTGCCTTGTTTGCTGATTATAGAAAATCTAAAAAGAATCTAGAAACAAAACACATCTCATTTTGTAGATATTTTTATGCTGAACAACTTTTGTGCTCAAAGTACCATACTATCTTTTTGGTTTTTGTGTTATTTGCATTTGTTTGATGAAACAGTGCACAAAAATTGAATTTTTGCTGTTTTCACTAATTCTGAAAAACTAAAAGTATCTATAAATG
This sequence comes from Neoceratodus forsteri, assembly GCA_016271365.2. Taxonomy (NCBI): domain Eukaryota; kingdom Metazoa; phylum Chordata; order Ceratodontiformes; family Ceratodontidae; genus Neoceratodus; species Neoceratodus forsteri. The sequence continues at coordinate 129,453,166 of CM028135.1, read as the reverse complement.
AAACACCACTCATTTTGTAGATATTTCTGTGCCAAATAAACTTTGTGCTCACAGTACCATGCTATCATTTTTCATTTTAAGTTATTTACATTTGTTTATGGACAAAATGAAAAAATATGAATTTTCTGCTGTGTTTTGCTAATTATCAAAAAAATCTATAAGGTATCTATAAATGAAATACCACTCATTTTGTAGATAATTTTGTGCTGCACAACTTTCATGCTCATAGCACTATGCTTTCTTTTTTCATTTTAAAGTTATTTGCATTTGAATATAGTTAGTACTGGTACTGAGGCTGAACATTCTAAATGAGTTCCGGAGTGATTCTGACATATCTACTATGTGAATAAATCTGTGATGATGCATCTACTATGTGGATCAATTAAGCAATGTACCATGACAGGGAGTGGGTATATTGATGGATTTACCATGCCTGGTGTGGTTCGGTCACGAGGCGCAGCTGAGTGACTTAACCACACCAGAAGTGGTAAATCCACCCATATACCCACTTCCTGTCATGGTATATTGCTATTATACAGTGTTCAACTTGTTTTTTTGTTTTTATAGTGACAGAAAACTTTTACAGTGGGTATACTGGAGGAGTTACCACAGTCATGTGATCTGTTTTGACCAATAAGGTTACAGGATTTTCATACCCCATTGTATAATGTAAAATTTAGAATTTATCCCATAGTAGCTCAGAGTTATCTCATAGGATTTATGTCCACACCTATTGCATAAAATTGGTTTAACAATGCCTGTAAACAGGAAAAAAAATAACTAAAAACCATAGTAAACTTGGTGAAGTTTCACCTTAATAAAAGTAATCATAAAACATTATCTCAAACTAGGAGGGAGTATAGGGAGTTCTTTTTTTTTCATTGCCGTAATAGTTTTTTATTTTTTTTTTTTTCATTCTATTCCAAAAAAAAAGAAGTAAAACAGTGTACATAAGATATAGAAAATTGTATCATGGAACAGTATACATATTATGCTAATTAAGGTCTTGCAAAAAGTAATTAATTCATGACTCATGACTAAAAGACATATTGACAAGGACCCAGATATTCAAAAGGGTTGCGCATGGTGCAACAGTGTTGTGCCATGATCAACCTACTGATGCGCCCCGACACGATATTCAAATGGGAATTGTGCTTGGCACAAATCCCGATGCGCTGGAGTGTATCAGTAATGTATACAGCTCAGGTGGGGGGGACATGCCCATGCATACTCTGCACATCCCGATATTCAGCCCGGGATGTGTTGAGTCCATGCATGCGCAACCCCTACTTGCGCCACACACAGTTGATCCAAAAAAAAAGGAACAACAGCTGGCCACCCACAGGTGAGCTGCCATATTGCAGGGCGCAACATGGCAGCTGCCACCTGTGGGTGGCCACCCGAGCTCTGGCTGCACCTGGCGGCACCCCCATGCCCGATCATGGGCATTTTTAAAATATAATAACTTCCGATATCCCTGGTGGTCCAGTTGGCCGCTGTCAGCCCGATCGCGGGCTTGAGTATAAATAAAGTAAATTCCAATATCCCTGGTGGTCCAGTGGACCGCTGTCAGTGAAGCAGGCAGGGGTAGTAACTCTTGGGATAGCGCCCTTTGGGGGTTACATATGGAATAATGCATATTCAGCTTGGGCAGAGAAAATTTTATTAATATCAAATTTAAGTAGGGTAATTTCATAAAGAAGAGAACGGTCAAGTGGGCCTGAAGATCTAACCTTTGTTTCCAACTCCTTTAGTTTAGCCTGTTTGGCATCAAGGAGTTTAGCCCTCTTTCTTTTCCTCGATGCAGAGAAGCTTAAGATCCTACCCCTAATAAAAACTTTATATGCCTCCCACAAACACGAATAGGTAACCTCACCAGTATTATTGTTCAGAAAATACTCATCTGTCTCTTTAGTAACCCAGTCAACAAATTTCTTATCTTTTAATAGTGAGGCATTCATCCTCCGTCTAAGTGCTTTTGGTTAACCCTCCACCAAAACAATATTCAGTGAGACTAGGGTGTGGTCTGAGATTATTATGTTATCAATTTCAGAATACAAGATTGAATTAATGATATCAGATGAGACAAAAATATGGGCAGTTCTGCTGTATGTGAAATGCTGATTGGGGGAAAAAAGTAAAATCCTTGTCTTGGGGGTGGACCAACCTCCAAGCATCAATTAGCGATAGAGAGCCAAGAATATTATGTAGTGCTTGATGATCTTTAGTGATCATAAGGGATGGCCTAGAGGGGTTCCTGTCAAGCAAAGGGTCCATTACTTCATTAAAATCCCCACCTATAAATATACTACAATCTAGGCAGTTGGAGAGTAAATCAGAAAGCGAGTCAAGAAATGCATATTGCCTGGAATTGGGGGCATATATGTTGCAGAACACCATTTGTACACCATCTAGCGAACCTGTCAAGACTTGAAATCTACTCTCAGGATCAGCTGAGTGAGAGATTTTAACAAAATGAATCCCCTTCCTAATCAGAATTGTAGTTCCTCTCTGCTATTTTAAGAGCTAAATTCAGCCTGAGTGACCCAGGATCTGGATAACTTGGCTGATTCCGCATCATTTAAATGAATTTCTTGCAGTAGGGCAATATCCACCCCTTTTTTGTTTAGATATGATAGGACATTCTTCCTTTTAATGGCGGACCCTAACCCATTAACATTCCAGGAAACGACTTTGTCGGGATGCACGAGTGTCTGCTTAGCAAATCACTGGAATGCAGGTGTTAGATAAATAACAAAACAGTATATACTTACTAAAGACGATAAATTATTAACTAGCATATAATAAAACAATCTAATCCGTAAAATATTCAGGTAAACTAGTCTATGTACTACTGATCTTGTGAGCAATACACTGTACTAAAACTTAGAAAACTAAAATCCTTAAATTGTATAATAGGAGTAAGGGGGGGAAATGGGTTAAGATATTCAAGAAACTGGAGACTTTCTGTTCCACCACGGACAGCTAGGCAGCATCACCATTAGACTCCTTCCCTCGCTAAGAATAAAAAACATCATCGAGAATCATCAGACCGAAATAACAAAATAAAATATCTAAGGAGGCACGAAAGAAGGACAGAGGAGGCAATCAGAGGGGTAAAACTACACCAAAGCCCCAGGATGCAGACCGATCTATTTTCGAGCACGGGCCTAGGAGCCACAGAGCGTTCTCCAGTAGCACTTGAGAGAGCTCTGATTATGATACAGGGGCGCGAGCATGATAGGCTCTCTCGTCACATTTGAAATGATACTACGGAAATTCGTAACTCAAGAATGGAAACAAAACAAGACCTGTAAGCTCTCTCACAACAAATTTCAAACATAGATAATAGACTCGAGGAAGCTGAACAGAGAATCTCTACCATGGAGGACGCAACAACTTACCTCAGCCAGGCCGTCAGGGCACTGATGCGTCGGCCGATTGCCCTACAAGCCAAAACCATTAATCTAGAAAGCAGATCATGCCGCAGCAACCTGCGGCTGTGTGGGCTAACTGAGGGTGCTGAGACTGCCCCAATGACGGCGTTTCTTGAAAACCTGTTGCGGGATATCTTGGTGCTTCCTCCGAACTATGACTTAAAAATCAAGTGTGCCCACCGATCACTGGTGCAGAAACCCCAAGACCCAAAGGCACGGCCACGTTCGATTATATTCATGATGGCCAGCTATCAAACTAAGGAGGATCTTCTGTGTAGGGCATGTTCTAAAAAAGATATGTACCTGGCCTCTAAACTTATACTGGATCACGATAATCCAACCAAAATCCAGCAGGCCTGCCACCAATACACCCTGATCCTCCACATGCTAAATGATAAAGGAGTCCGGTTTCAGACACCCTTCCCGGCTAAACTACGGGTCTTCTGGCCTGAGGGCATGCAGCTCTACTCGACCTCACATACAGCAGCAGAAGCACTGAAACAGAGAGGGATTTAACTCTCAACTGAAGACAGGGAACGCTTCTCCAAACGACAGGCCAATGCATCTGATTGGTTTCAGATGGCAACATACCGACGAGGAACATCACCGATGAGGATCCTTCAAGAAGCTTAAGAGCATGGCGCAAAACACCACAGGATGACCAGATAGAACGGTACTTACAACAGAAGGCTGATTAAGGTTACAACAGAAGATGTTTACAATCTTCCAGGACTTTCTTTTTCCTCTTAGCTCCTCTTAGTGTGCTTTCGTCGAGGGGCATCTGAGTAATTACTTCTTCCCCAGGGACTAAGGGCCTGGATAACTTGCAACCTTCCCTGCAATGGACTGTCACATGTTGAGGACTAGATAAGTACCATTTAATGTTGTCATGAACAGAAACATACCCTGAAATACAACCCTTAAAGGCTAAAAATAGAATATAATAATGGGGGAATGAAGGAAAAGATGACATGCTACATAAACAATGGGTTAAGTAAGTATTTCTGGAGGGGGGAGGGGAGGTTTGCTCTCCTCTCCTGTGTTAAGGTGAAATAAATTAACGGAAGTTGTTTAATAAGTGGGAGGGAGGGGGCCAAAGATGCGGTCTTATGGTGTATAATATTATAAAGGCAGACGGCTCAGGCACTTTCTGCTTTATAAAACCTCCCCAATGATTGAAGAATGTTCCAGGCCCAAACATGGGAGATGTGCATACAACATCAATAAGGGAAGGGGAAAAGACACCTCGGCAAGCCCAGTGCCGAGGAGAAATCTGTCCCCCTGAATCTTTTTTTTTGAGCGTTAGTAATATGAACACTAATATGGGGAATACAGACAGACACGAGCAACCAAATTAACCCATTGCCTCAGAGGTTCATAATTAAAAGATGAGGTGATATAAGATTTATGAGCTTCCCCAGATACTGTCAGTAATCTCATTTGGGACCATTGTTACAGTATTTAAACAAAGGGGAGAAAAGTGCAAGACTTATGGGAGGGTTGGGGTTACCCTAGTTCTAAGAGATTATCAGCGCTGATTGGTGTGACACTTGGACAGCTGCTTCTGATTATGATTACTTGTAATACAAAAATGTGAGATTGTCTGTCATGAGAAATTCCTGTTTTCCTGGGATGACACCCCCCCCCCCAGGTATCACTTAAACTGACAGGATATATGTTAAACAGCAGATCTCTGTAATGTGACTAACTTACAAAGACTCACATATTATGGTCTTGTTGTTGAGCTGCACTTCTTTGAAGCCAAAGGAAATGAAAATATCCCTTTTATGGCGTCTTCAGAGGAAGCACAGTTAATTGCACCTGGTGTTACAAAGCATATTACACCTCAGTGAGATCTGATAGTCACGAAAAGTTCTTTGATGTCTTTGTGAAGCAGGAAACTGTTCATGGATGAAAGAAGATACTGAAAAATCACAGACTTGATTGGGAAGTCATATGGGGAAACAAGTTTGCTGATGTCACCTTATTTCATTTACCCTCTGAATGATAAGACATCCTGGTTGTATGATTTTAAATAAACAGAGGAGGAGCTGGGTGACATCGTGGAGAAGGCGGGTTCAAGACAGTTTTTTTAATTATGCTGTGACTGACCTTTAGAGTGACATTCATGTTTGGATTTTGAAGCTACGACACCTATCAGCACTGTAAGAAGACAAGAATTCATTAGATAGATAAGTCTAATTGTCTGGTGGTAGGAATTTGCACTTTTTAAAAACGTATTCTTTTAAGTTAGTGTATGTTTTGTGATATATTGTTCTGTATTTACATTTTACATATTTTTATCTATTTTAAAGTAAACCTCTATTTTAAGAGTCTACTTGGTGTGCCTTCGAAATTCTTTAATTGACAAGTGAAGCATATATGGTTAAAGTTGACACTATGCATAGCTTACTAATTTACCAAACTAGAAAACAGTAAGAGTTTATCTGAGGTCTTTCATAGAGTTTTAAGGGTTCATTTTGTACACCTGGTTAGGCGCCTGTAGGCAAACGATATCTGGCATTTCCCCAAAGAGCAGAATGATCTGAGCCTGTACACTTGGGTACACTAGCAAGAGGTTCACAGTTTGAATCCCTCCAGAACTTGAGACCAAAGGTTGATTCAAACCCACGAAACAGACAGGAGGGTTACCCCATTTCTGTTCTTGTTTACAATACTGTGCTCACAGGTTGGCACTGTGGGAGCAGAGGGCCGGACCTGTTAAGTGGGGTTGTGACAGATTGGTTGGCAGCGATGTGTATAAGTTTGGTATTACAAGCTTTATTGTTCAGTGTGTCAGCTTGATACTGTCAGCTCACTTGCAAAAAAAGAAAAAGCCAGTGATTTATTTTTAAAAGGAAACAGAACTATATCACTTGGCTTACAGTCAAGTTCCTACCTGTCTTATTTTTTTTCTATAGTGCAAGTCAGAGTAGCCGTAGTTACGGAATACGATGGCTTCCAACTACAGCGGGCACACTGTAGACTACTTAAAACAGTTGTACAGGGACAGAGGAGTACAGTACGAGGTGAAAGCCACCAAGCAGAACCTCGTGGATGCCCTGATGGTAGCAGATACCCAGAGTATCGAGTCACACACAGTGACTGTAAAGGACCAAACCTTGAGTGTGGAAGGGCTAGCGGCCAGTGCAACGTCCAGATCCGGTGAGGAGGGCAGCGGGGCCAGTGCCAGCAAAGGGCCACAGCAGCAGGGGAAGGTCACCAGCATTCTGGATCCAGAAGTACTCAGGCTGCAGATTGAGTTGCGCAGAATGAAGCTGGAGTTCCAGAGAGAAGAGAAGTGAGAACAGCGAGCTGCAGAGGAGAAGAGGGAACAAGAACAGTGAGAGACAGACTGTGAACAGCAGGAGGCAGACTGTGAGGAGCATGAGCACCAGAGGTGACATGAACTGGAGAAGCTACGACTCCAACCCCCCGCACCAGAGCAGGTAAGTGGCTTGGGTTTAACTGGGACTGTAGGACTGGGGTACAGATTGAATTCCAAATTGATAGCTGAATTTAAAGAGGGGACAATATGGATGCCTTTTTAAATTCTTTTGAGAAAGTTTGTATTCAGGCTAAAATTCCTTGAGAGTCCTGGAGCTTCCAGCTATCCCTGCTACTTACCGGGAAAGCTCAGGATGCATTGCATCAAATGGACAATGAGGACAGTAATGATTACAGCAAACTTGAAGCTGCACTGTTAAAAACATTTGAATTAACTGCTGAATCATGCAGAGCTAAATTCCGTATACTCAGGAGAAGCCCTGATATGAGCTACGAGGAGCAAGCCATGAAACAATGTCAGTTTTTAAAACGGTGGGAAAGAATTGAAGTAAACTCAGTTGATAAAATTGAAATTGTGATTTTGTTAGAACAGTTTTTCTGGGCATGCCCAGCAGAGCGGAAAACCTGGATGGAGTACCGAGATCCCAAAGCAGTGCAAGAGGCTGCTGAACTCTTGGACCACTATGCCAAGAGCAGACCTGCTCTGAGAGCGAATGGGGTGGGCATGACAGCACAGAAAGGGAAAAGTGTGCCTTTAGGGAAGCTAAAACCCTCACTGCCTCCACCAAAACCAGTTAGTCCCAGGTTTCAGAGAAAAGATTTCTCAGAGAAAAGAAGTGAATGTTGCTTGTGTAAAGAAACTGGGCATATTGCCAGACAGTGTCCCAAATGGACGATCAATATGCAAGGTGGTGCTAGGAAAGAAGTGGGTTGATTGTGTGACCCTGGAAGCATGCCCGTGAACATGAGGGAACATATGCACCCCATCATTGTGAATGGTGTACAGACACAAGGGTTAAGGGACATGGGGCATCCCTGACATTGGTAAAAGGGGATGTAGTAGAGCCTGGTCAGCTTATACCCAATAAATACATCACTGTACAAGACTTTACTGGTGGGGAGAAAACATTGCCCCTCGCTAGTGTTCTCCTAGACTGGGGTGAAACAGGGGGAACTCTGCAATAGGTGGCTGTAGCCAAAACCTTAGCAGTGGATGTGATCCTGGGCAGCAATCTCAAATGGGGATGGTGTGTGCAGTTACCCGTAGTCAAGTGGCAAGAGAAAATTGTAGTTCCCTGACCCCCACAGAAGCCATTGTGGAAACCACTGGGAGGCTGGTTCCCAGCTTGTGTCTCCTGATATGGAGACCAATAAAAAGGGGGTAGAAATTTCCCCAGTAGCAGTTAACCACACAGCTATAGAGGGTTACTCTGAAGAGGGAGGGGATGACCCATTGTCAGAGGGTTAGGAATGACAGTGATCCTGAGTGCCCTTACGCTAGTTCTAGGGACTCTAGAGACAGAAGGGGACCTGTCCCATGCCTTGGGAATGTGTGGGGAGTTTGCAGCTGCTCAGGGAAGTGACCCTAGTCTAGAGAAGCTGAGGGCTTGGGGGCAGACTCTGATGGAGCACAGGGAGGTGACAGCAGACATAAGGTTTATTGGGAAAATGGACTGATGTATACTCAGGCTGTGAAGACAGATGGAGGGGTGCTAGGCAGGCAGTTTGTTGTTCCCCAGGGGTATCGTGAGCAGTTGCTCAAGATTGCACATGATATTCCCTTGTCTGGTCATCTGGGAATCACGTGCACTACGCAGCAGCTGGCCCAGAATTTCTATTGGCCTAACTTCACCCAGCAGGTGAAGCAGTATTGCAGGTCTTGTCACTGGTGCTAAGAAATAGGGAAGGCGGTCAAGAAAACCCAAGCCACCCTGATTCCATTGCCCATAGTGGAGAAGCCATTCCAGAGGGTGGGAATGGATATTGTGGGGCCTTTAAATACCCCCAGCTCCTCAAGGAAGAGATTCATCCTGACTGTGGTGGATTATGCCACCCAGTACCCAGAGGCAGTTGCCCTATCCTCACTGAGGACAGACAAAGTGGCAGGTGCCTTACTTGGGATTTTCTCCCATGTTGGGTTTCTGCAGGAGGTAATCACCAATTGAGGGTGTTCCTTCATGTCGGACCTGATTAAATGCTTATGGGAGAAGTGTGGGGTGGTGCAGAGATGCACGGCTCCGTATCACCCACAAGCCGATGGGCTTGTGGAAAGATTTAATGATACGCTGAAGTCTATGCTCCGGGCGTTTGCTGAACAGCATGGGAGGGACTGGGAGAAATACCTTCCCCACCTGTTGTTTGCATACAGGGAGGTGCCCCAAGAGTCAACAGGATTTTCCCCCTTCGAACTCTTATATGGACACCGGGTAGGTGGGCCCCTAGACTTGATCCGGGAGGACTGGGAAGGCAAGCACGCCACCCAGGGAACTCCCATAGTGGATTATGTCCTTAGGTTTAGGGAAAGGCTGAAGGAGCTTATGGAGACAGCCCAGAGCAACCTGGCAGCTGCCCAACAGAAACAAAAAGTGTGGTACGACTGCAGAACCAAAGCTTACTCGTACATAGTGGGTCAGGAAGTCATGGACCTTATTCCAGTCCAGAAAGACAAGCTGCAGGCTGAGTGGGCAGGACCATGCAAAGTAGTTAGGAAGGTAAATGACGTGAACTATATTATAGAGGTACCTGACAGAAGACAGACAGGAAGGATGTACCATGTCAACATGATGAAGCCATATGCTAATAGGGCTGACATGGTGTTTGCAGTGTGTAGTCCTGGGGAGGTATGGACAAAGGAGACCCCTTTCTGGACTTGCTGGAAGAAAGCAAGTGAGAATCCTCTGTGGAGGCAGTAAAATTGTCTCCCCAGCTGGCCCCAGACCAGATCCAGGAAGTAAGGGAGGTTTTAGCAGACTTTGCCCCATTGTTTAGCGCAAAAGCCTGGACTAACCCCCTTAGCAACACATGATGTGGAGACAGGGACACAGTCGTCCATATGGCGGACAGCATATCAGGTGTCAGAGGCTGTCCAAAAGGACATTAGGAGGGAAGTGGAGGAGATGCTGGATTTAAGGGTAATCGAGAGATCCCACAGCCCCTGGGCCTCACCCATAGTCCTTGTGCCCAAGCCAGATGGCTTTACTCATTTCTGTGTGGACTATCGTGGACTGAATGCAGTCATGAAGTCAGACGCCCACCCGATGCCCCAGATGGACAAACTCCTGGCAAGTTGGGAGGGGTAACCTACCTTATGACCATTGACCTGACAAAGGGGTATTGGCAGGTAGAGTTAATGGACAGAGCTAGGGAGAGGTCGGCCTTCATCACTCTGATAGGCTTATTTGAATTTAAAGTAATGCCTTTCGGAATGAAGAATGCCCTGGACACTTTCCAAAGGTTGGTGAACCAGGTGTTAAATGGTGCTGAGGAGTACACCGTGGTGTACCTGGATGACATTGCCATCTTTATTGCCAGCTGGGAGGAACACCTGTTCCACCTTAGGGAAGTGCTGGGCAGGTTACAGAGGGCTGGGCTCACTGACAAAGCTGGGAAGTGCCAGGTGGCCATGGGAGAAGTGGCATACCTCGGGCATGTGGTAGGCTGGGAACATCTCCGTCCTAACCAAATAAAAATAGAGGCAGTCCAGGCATGGCCCAGACCAGAAATGCAGAAGCAAGTCAGGAGTTTTCTGGGGACAGCAGGGTACTATAGGAAATTTGTACCCAATTACAGTGTCCTGGCTGCTCCCCTATCAGACCTGGTAAAGAAAAGGATGCCAAGGAAAATTACCTGGGACTCAGCCTGTGAGAAAGTCTTTACCAGTCTGAAGGAGGCACTGTGCAGTGCTCCTGTTTTGACAAGTTCTGACTATAGCAAACTCTTTATAGTTCAGACTGACGCCTCAGACGTGGGCATTGGGGCAGTACTGAGTCAGACATCCAGCCAAGGAAAAGATCACCCGGTAGCACATCTGAGTAAAAAGTTACTTCCCAGGGAGCAGGCATACTCTACTGGGTCAAAGGAGTGTCTTGCCATAGTGTGGGCCCTAAAGAAGTTGGAGCCATACTTGTATGGGCAGCATTTTGTGGTACAAACTGACCACAACTCCCTGGTTTGGCTGACGCTAATGGGAAAGACGAATGATAGATTGTTAAGATGGAGCCTTGCTTTGCAAGGGTATGACATGACAATCTTGCATAGGGCTGGAGCGAAAAATCAAAACTCTGATGGGCTGTCTCCTGTCCATGAGGAGTGAACTGATTTGAGAAGCTCATCCCATGCAGGAGACAGAGCCCCCAAATTCAGTCTAGGTGGGGAGGACTGTGACACTTGGACAGCTGGTTCTGATTACTCTATGATTTATGTAATATAAAAATGTAGTGTGATTGTCTGTCATGAGGAGTTCCTTGTTTTCCTGGGATGACCCCCTCCACATCACTTAAACTGCCAGGATATATGTTAAACAGAAGATCTCTGTAATGTGACTAACTTACAAAGACTCGCATTTTATGGTCTTGTTGTTGAGCTATACTTCTTTGAAGCCAAAGGAAACGAAAATATCCATTTTATGGCGTCTTCAGAGGAAGCACGGTTAATTGCACCTGGTGTTACAAAGCATATTACACCTTAGTGAGATCTGACAGTTAGTCATAAAAGTTCTTTGATGTCTTTGTGAAGCAGGAAACTGCTCATAGATGAAAGAAGATACTGGAAAATCACAGACTTGATTGGGAAGTCATATGTGTAAACGAGTTTGCTGATGTCACCTTATTTCATTTACCTTCTGAATGAAAAGACATCCTGGTTGTATGATTTTTAATAAACAGTGAAGGAGCTGGGTGACATCTTGGAGAAGTCAGGTTCAAGACAGTTCTTTTTAATTATGCTGTGACTGACCTTTAGAGTGATATTCAAGTTTGGACTCTGAAGCTACAACACCTTTCAGCACTGTAAGGAGATAAGAATACATTAGATAGATAAGTCTAATTGTCTGGTGGTAGGAATTTGCACTTTTTAAAACCTTATTCTTTTAAGTGAGTGTATGTTTTGTGATATATTGTTCTGTATTTATGCTTTACATATTTTTATCTATTTAAAGTAAACCTCTATTTTAAGAGACTACTTGGTGTGCCTTCGAAATTCTTTATTTTTACAAGTGAAGCATATATGGTTAAAGTTGACACTGTGCATAGCTTACTGGTTTACCAAACTAGAAAAAGGTAAGAGTTTATCTGAGGTCTTTCACAGAGTTTTAAGGGTTCATTCTGTACGCTTGTTTAGGTGCCCGTAGGCAAACGATATCTGGCATTTTCCCCCGAGGAGCAGAATTATCTGAGCCTATACACTTGGGTACACTAGCAAGAGGTTCACAGTTTGAATCCCTCCAGAACTTGAGACCAAAGGTTGATTCAAACTCACAAAATAGACAGGAGGATTACCCTGTTTCTGTCCCTTTCACAGTACTGCACATGGGGGCTGGCACTGTAGGAGCAGAGGGCCTGATCTGCTGAGTGGGGTTGTGACAATTAGTCCATAGGTGGCAATAGATGCAAAGCATCTCCTAGTGAGGGCTTTCTCGAGAAGAGTCCCCACAGATACAAGGCCACTGCTCCTCGTAGCTGCCCTCCACACCATCTCACAGGGGAAGACATAGGGACCCACTGTGCTGGGTTCCCCAACCTTGGAAGTAACAAAAGTTCATAAAGTTTTAAGGTATCCAGTTCCTAGAATTTCTCTATTCTTAGATTAGACTGCTAGTTACACCAGTGTTTGATGTTGTTTATCAAGTTTAAAATGTTAATGCACAGAATGCAAATGAATCAGAATGTCTATAACTACCTTCGGGTATATTGTCACTTAATTGTAATAGAAAGAAAGGAAAAACCAGATGTGGGGAATGAAAGAGAGTTATAATGTACCCAAATGGATAAAGCAACTGTAATTTGCTCATTTAATGTAAATGGGCTCACAAATCCCATCAAGAGAAGCAGGGTATTGGCATCACTAAAGTAGGCAGCCCCAGATTTCATTATGCTCCAGGAAACACTTCTCTCCCCTCAGGAACACATTAAATTAGGGAAATTGGGTTTCAGTTACACAGTAAGTGCGTCTTATCAAGGAGGTAGACTTCGGGGGGGGGTCTCCATTCTGGTACCCACTAAGACAATATTTGACCCCATGGATAAACTGGTAGATAAGGAGGGGAGATATGTGTTTCTTAGAGGACATTTCCAGGGAAAGGTGCTGACATTGGCATCGATATATATACCCCTGGGTTCAAACGATATGACTATAGAGCAATTTTACTTAGACTACAGGAATAGGGAAGGGATTTTAACATATTGCTGAACCCACACCTGGAAAGTACATCCCAGAATAACATATGTGATGGCGGTACCTCTAAGAAACTGGTTAAATTGTTCAATGAGATCGGCTATGTAGACGTCTGGAGACAAATACATAATAAACAAAGAAATTTTGCTTTTTTTTCCCCACCTCATAAGACCTGTTCAAGGCTTGATTATTTCTTCCTCCTAAGGGAATCTGTGGGACTGGTTAGAGACAATTGGATTGGGGATACAGTAATGTCAGATCATGCCCCTATTTTTCTCCAGATGACACTAGGAGACTTTCAGAAAAGGACATTTCGGAAGCTAAATACATCCCTCCTACCAGACCCCAAAGTCAAGCAACAAACGGTAGATACCATTAAGCAGGCTATAAGAGAGAACACCTCCCCTGAGATATCAACAGCGTTGTTGTGGGATACCACTAAAGCAATACTTATGGGGACATTTATTGCTATTGCTGCACATAAGAAAAAACAAAGGGGAAAGATGACAGAGTCCGTGCAGTGAGAGATAGCTAAATTAGAATCTCAATGGAAGGATAGATATGACCGACAGAGCTTTAAAAGATTAAATACCCTTAAGAAGGAGCTACATGAGATCTTAAACTACTATGTAGAACAAAATATATTCTTTTTTTTCTAGGCAGCGATATTATAAGGGGAGTCCAAGAGCCTCACTATGATTAGCTGCTAGGCTACGAATACAGAGAGCCAAGGTGCACATTCCTATACTAACACACCCACAGACTCACAGATCTCTACAGAAGACCGCAGAGATAGTGGAAGCCTTTAAGGCGTATTATACAGAATTATACTCTGCACCCCCTCCTCCAGATTATGTGTTACAGGAGCAATACCTTCAGGGTATTTCCCTACCTAAGATCCCTACTATAGTAGGACAGCAGCTAACAAAGTCAATCTCTGCAGAAGAACTAAAAGGGAAAATAGCACGTCAGAAAACTAATAAATGTCCGGGAACAGATGGATATCCTGTGAAGATATACAAACATTTGCAGGCCCAGCTTCCCCCCATTCTAATTAAAGTTTTCAATGAGACATTAAAGTCTGAGGGACTCCCACACGAGACATGGTCCCAAGCCATTATCTCAGTCATACCTAAAATTGGAAAAAATCCTAAACTCTGACCCTCCTACCACCCGGTCTCCATCCTCAACACAGACTATAAATTATTTATGTTTATATTGTCTTGCCAGCTTCAACAAATTTTACCTAAATTGGTCCATTACGACTAGGTAGGGTTCATTCTCGGGCATCAGGCCCAGGATAACCTATGGCAAACCACCCACATCATTGATCACATAAATGCCTCTCACCAACCGGTTGTCCTTCTCAGCTTAGATGCCGAGAAGACTTTCAATAAAGTCTCCTGGACTTTTCTATGGGCAGTACTGACTAGATATGGGTTTCCAGATCAGTTTATTAACTTGATTATGAAAATATATAAGACACCTAAAGGCTTTATACGAGTGAATGGCCATCATTCTTCAGCTTTTACCCTGGAGCGGGGCACCAGACAGGGATGCCCACTTTCGTCTTTACTATTTGCCCTATACCTGGAACCATTAGCCCAGGGAATTAGAGATAATCCAGCCATAAAGGGAGTCCATCTGGGGGCACAGAAACTGGCCCTCTGTGCAGACATTTTATTATACCTGGCCAGCTGGGAGGAATCTGTACCGATATTGTTTCAACATCTCAACACATTCTCTGCTCTCTCTCTGGATATACATTAAACACGACTAAAACAGAGGTACTAAAATTCTATTTCCATCCGTCCCCTGTACTGTAGAATCAATATCCTATGAGGTGGGATCTATCCTCAGTGCAATATTTGGGGGTCAGACTAGCCAAGAAGACATCACAATTAGTACAGCTGAATTATAACCCTTTAATTTATTTTTATTTTGTTTTTGTTGACCGGGTAAGTGCACTAGACTAATCCTGCCTATTTTCAGGCACGACCCGGGGGAGGGGGGATACAGATGAATGCCAACTGACCTTGAACCAGATTAAGCTGTTGGTGGTATTGTTAGTGAATGAGGGAAATTTGGCCAGGACACCGGGGAAATTCCCCTACTTTTTTCGATAAGTGCCTTGGGTTCTTTAACATCCACCTGAACTACCACCAATCCCAGGCAGATGGGACCTTGGTTTAACGTCTCATCTGAAAGAAGGCACCTCAGAAATGCAGCACCCCTCTCATGCTGCACTACAGTGTCAGTACTAGGATATTAACCCAAGTGCCAGATGTGGGAACTGAACCCACAGCCCTCTGATCTCCCGGCCTCAGAAGCGAATGTGCTACCTACTGAGCCACTGACACTGCAATAATAAAACAGGTATCCGCAGATATACGGAGATGGTCGCTGCTCCCTTTAACACAACACTTTAGAATACTGGCAATCAAAATTAATGTGTTGTCCCATTTTCTATTTCTTTTCCAATGTGTACCATCCCAGATATCACCCAGGCAAATTGGAATTTGGCAAAAAATGATTTTAAATTACATATAGCTTAACAAGAGACCAAGAACCAGAAAACAAACTCTTTATTTACCTAAGAATCTAGGAGGGCTAGCTGTCCCCCTACTTTTAGAATACTGGATAGTGACCCAAACTTGGATAATACTCTTACCACAACATCCAACTTATACAGGAAGATAGAAGGAGATAGATCTTGATACCACCCTGAAACCCCCCCATACAAGCACAGAGCACCACTTTAAACCCTAAGGATAATTGGACAGATACCCTATTTCTAGGTACTGAAACTGCCCTACAGTGTTATATAATGGCCCTCTCTAGGGATGCAACCAGGATGTATATGTGGAAATACATGCAGTGAACCATGAGTGTAGAAAAGAACCTGGCTGCTAACAACCCCTGGTATAAGAGACAGGAACGCTTGAAGTGCAGAGCCCCATGGCAACTACTCAGAGGAGGCATGGTTATTTCCTTTGAGGAAGCCCAGGCCAGGTTTGTTTGGGGACTGGGAGATTTAATATATTATTACCAGATCAGAGACTATATTGGGGTTCAACTAAATAACTCAGTTCAGAGGTCTAAAGGTCTTTCAGCCACAGAAACATTTGAAATAATCTGGAACTCAGATAGAGGAGAGAAAGCTATTTCGCTCCTATACCAAAACTACCTCAGGGACCTACAATATTCAACTGATTATTTAAGGGTGAAATGGGAGCAGGACCTCACCATTAGAGTAAGTACAAATGACTGGAACAGAATCTGGCAAAACACCTGGCGAACCACTTCCTCCCCTGGATGGAGTGAGTTCACCTGGAAAATGAGAGCCAGATATTTCTGAATACTAGCCTAGGTAGCAAAATGGCAGGACACTGTTCCCAGACATTGTTGGAGGAATTGTGGGGAAACAACTGCCACACACACACATGTGTTTTGGAGCTGCCCTAAGCTGGAGGGATTCTGGGAAGAGATAAAAAGAAAAGTTCAGATCTTGTTTACACTCATGGATCCTCTGGGTCCAAAACATTTACTTTTGGGAATACATCCTTCAGAGCTCAGGGGTAAAGAAGCAAATACCTCTGGAACATTATAATAGTGGCAGCAGGTAAAGCAATCACTAAGAGATGGCTTACCCCTGCATCCCTGACCCTGAAAGACTGGAAAGGGCTGATTGAGAACATTAAGCAATATGAGAAAATCACATTTTCAGTCAGACAGGCCTTCCCCCAGTAACAGAACAGATGGACAAGGTGGGACCTCACTATGGGGGAAGACAAGGGAAAGGTATGTCTAAATGACATTAACACTGGTTTCTGCTGTGTGAAGTTGAGACATACAAAACCCATAACCCCCCTCCCCACCAGAAGCAATGTAAAGGGAAAAAGCGCAATGGTCTGCATCTATCCTGGAGGGGAACCAGGATCTTAGGTGATAGGTTTAAATGCTTCATTGGCAAGCATTTAAACTAGCCAAGGGGGGAGGCACTGAAAAGGAGAAGGGAAATCCTAGCCCCCCCCAAAAGTCAGGGTAGTTAGTGAGGTAAACACCAAGATAGAGCAGTCGATAGGGAGAAGGGCAGGGGTAAATGGAGAAAAAGACAAAGGCAGTAAGGACAGGGATGGGGCAAAAAAGAAATAAGGCCATAAAAAAATGGAGGGTAATGAGTACCAATGCCCGTAGTGTAGGTAAAAAGCTCCCTGAAATGATGGCCTTGATGGAAGAGGGATGTCTGGATATCTTGGCAGTCACAGAAACCTGGTACACGGAGAACCATGACTGGGACGTCAACATACAAGGGTACACAATCTACAGGAGGGACAGGAAAGGAAGAAGAGGAGGAGGAGGAGCTCTCTATGTAAGGGAAGGGATCAAAGCAACAGAACTAAAGGGTAAACAGGGAGGAGAGGAGGCACTGTGGGGCACCCTGGGGACTGGCAATGGCTCCACAATCTGCACAGGGGTCGTATACAGACCCCCATCTCAGGGGGAGGAAATGGAAAGGAAATGATCGAAGGCATCCTTGGGATGGCAGAGAAAGGTGAGATATTGTTGATGGGGGACCTGAATATGCCAGATGTTAACTGGAGCACCTTTGCTGCAGCCACATCCAAGAGCAGAGACATTCTTGATTCCCTACAGGGGGCATGCCTCAGACAGCTAGTTATGGAACCCACTCGGAAGGGAGCAATCTTAGACCTGGTACTCTCAAATGGGGAAGGAGAGAGGATCTCTAATCTTGAAGTGGGTAGCCATCTGGGAATAAGCGACCACCAGACAGTGTGGTTCATGATAAACTTAGCTGTAGAGTCAAGCCACACAAAAGTGAAGGTACTGGACTTAAGGAGGGCTGATTCTGTCAAGATGGGAGAGTGCCTCAGAGAAACACTAGCAAACAGGCAAGAAGGTGGGGTGGAGCAACAATGGGGAAACATCAAAACTGCCATCACAGAGGCAACAAGCCTTTGTGTGAAGCAAATAAATCAAAATGAAAGAAAAAAACACTATGGTTCTCAAAAGAAGTGGCGGGGAAGGTAAGGGAGAAAAAGATAACATTCAGGAAGTATGAGGAAACACAGAAGGAGCAGGACAGAGAACTGTACCAGTTAAAGCAGAAGGAAGCAGGGAAGGTAGTCAGAATAGCGAAGGCCCAAACTGAGGAAAAGATAGCCAACTTGGTTAAGAAGGGGGATAAAACCTTATATAGGTACATTAGGATGAAAAGAAAGAGGAAGGCAGGGATACTGAGGATGAATAAAGAGGAAGGTGGTTGGGCAGAGAGCGACAGTGAAAAAGTAGGGATACTGAATGAATATTTCTGCTCAGTATTCACAACAGAAAAGCAGAGGGGGAGACCTAATCCAGTCAATCGAAGCACTCTGGATAGGGGGTTTGATATTAGTCCTTTCACAGAAGAAAGGGTTCTGAAAGAACTCTTAAAACTGAAGGTGGATAAAGCAATGGGGCCTGATGGGATTCACCCCAGAATTCTAAAAGAACTAAGGGAAGAACTAGTAACACCACTGACTACCCTTTTTAATAAATCATGGGAGGATGTGTGGTACCTGAGGACTGGAGAAGGGTGGATGTGAGTCCCCTTCACAAAAGTGCGAGCAAGACACAGACAGGAAACTACAGACCTGTCAGTTTGACCTCAGTGGTAGGGAAAATGATGGAATCACTTCTGAAGGAAAGAACTGTTGAGTACTGAGAGGCCAGTGGGGCACAGGACCCAAGGCAGCATGGATTCACAGCAGGAAGGTCATGTCAAACAAATCTAATTGATTTCTTTGACTGGGTGACCAAAGTAGTAGACCAGGGAGGGGCTGTGGACATGGCCTACCTAGACTTTAGCAAAGCATTTGACACAGTCCCACACAAAAGATTAATAAACAAATTAGCCAGCCTGGGAGTGGGTTCCAGGGTGGTAGCCTGGGTAAAACACTGGCTGGACAACAGGACACAGTGGGGAATAGTAAATGGAGTCCACAGTGAAGAAAGGAGGGTTATTGGTGGGGTACCGCAGGGTTCAGTACTGGGGCTAGTCCTTTTTAATGTCTTTATAAGTGACATTGCAGAGGGACTGGAAGGGAAGGTATTTCTCTTTGCAGATGGCACAAAGATCTGCAACAGGCTTGATATGCAAGGTGGGGTGGAAAGGATGAAAAGGGACTTGGCAAGGTTGGAGGAATGGTCAAATGTATGGCAGCTTAGATTCAATGCAAAGAAGTGTAAAGTAATGCACCTGAGAAACAAAAACCCAGGGCAAGAGTACACAGTCAGGGGTGAGATACTGACAACAACAAAAATGGAAAGGGACCTGGGGGTAGTCATATCAGACAACCTAAAGGTGGGCCAGCAATGTGAGAAGGCAGTAAGAAGGGCTGGGGGGATACTGGGATGCATAGGGAGAGGCATCACCGGTAGAAAACAGAAAGTTGTTGGCCCTCTGTACAGACAGTTGGTAAGACCACATCTGGAGTACTGTGTACAGTTCTGGAGACCACATCTCCACAAAGACATAGACAGGGTGGAGGCTATCCAGAGGGGGGCAACCAAAATGGTGCAGGATCTGCACCAGAAGACATATGAAGAAAGACTAAAGGAACTTAAGATGTATAGCCTCAAGGAAAGGAGGAGGGAGGGGGCATGATAGAAACTGTGAAATACCTTAAGGGAATCAACAAAGTCCAAGAGGGTAGCATCTTGCAAAAAAAGAGATGTGCAAGAACAAGGGGGCACAATCTGAAGATGGGGGGGGCGGCTCAGAGGTAATGTGAGGAAGTATTTCTTCACAGAGAGGGTTGTAGATTCATGGAACAGCCTTCCTGAGGAGGTCATAGAGTCAAAAACAGTGGGGGAATTCAAGAATGCATGGGACAGAAATAAAACTATTCTAGTGGGGGGTAGGAGGAAATAGGCTGTTGGTTAACTAAGATCTGCAGCGTATCCGTTAGGTAGGGAAATGGGCAGACTAGATGGGCCAAGTGGTCCTTATCTGCCATCAAATTCTGTGTTTCTATGTAAATTATAAATAGGAACAAAGAGGCAGAAGACAATCCCAGAGGGAATATAACTTTATTAATGCACAAAGAGAGAGAAGGAGAGTTCATGATATAACATCTGGCTATGTTCCATCCCTTCAGTGATTAAAGCAGGTTGCCTTGAGAGTGATTGCCGTTGATTGTAGAGGTTTCCTTTAGTGAACCCTGTAATGAAAGGGAAGGTAGAAATATAGACATCAGAAACTAGAAAAAGATAGATTCTATAACAAAGTAAGACATTCTATGCTAATACTCACTGTTTTTGAGGAAATATTAACTCATTGATTATATTGTTTTTAAATCCAACCCAAGAAAAGAGATAGATGCCTCTTAATGGACTTTAGATCTTTATAAGCCACCTTTTGGGTGTTTGTTCAACTTTAGTTTTGTATTCTTTTGGAGTATATAGTAACAGAATACTAGAATAAACTAGAAGTTATAGTCCATTGTTAAGAATGTATGTACAAGAAATGTTATGCTATAATTGATGAATGATGTTATGATAAAATGCTGTATGTGAACCAAATAAAAGCTGAAGTATGAAAAAAGATATTCAAGAAGCTAAACTATATAAAACTGAACTAGAATTTAGCAGATTAATTAGAATAGCAAGTAATATTTAAAGCAGAATAACATAACTATATAACTATATAAATACTTAAAACTCTATAGTGTTAAATTACTATACAGAAACTAAGATTCAAATGTATTATAACAATCTTTAAAAACTGTAGGAACTGTAAAAAATTACTGAATGCATCAAATGATAACTAGAAAATAGAGACCAATGACACTACGAACAGCAGGCTGTTTACTACTGTAATGGCCTTAAGTTCACCAAACTTATCTAAGTCCAAGGCGACAAAGGTGTGAGATCCAAGAGAGCTGGAAACTAAAGCTGTGGTGACTTCAGCCAAATTTTTCATTTATTAAGCTAACGCTCTTAATTTACTATCAAGTGAAGCTTGCCGTAAACCACATTTACCAGAGGCACACGAAAATTAGGCTGGGAGAAACAAAAGAGGTCAATAAACTGCCAGAGACCCTGGGGGGGCAAGGTCAGAGTAAAACTGAATAAAGGAGGTAAAAAGTAGGGAAAGAAACAGCAGTGTAAATATTGCCCACTCCTGGAGAAAACACCACACAGATGCTCTTAACAATTTAGACTTTGAGGTGCTAGGAGGAACTGGCTAATGAAAGCATGCAGACAGCGCTTATCTAGAGATCTCGTCCCTAATTATGACTCATATTTAATTATTTCTGCTATGGGCTTCAGCTACAGGTACTCCATAGTAGCTGAAATTTGTTGGAGACCAGATGACCAACTCAAATAAGAATTATCTCACTAGCAATGTATTATTTACATTCTAAGCATCGGATGCAGCCTCCTTATTTGCTAGGCAGAAGGACAGTAATAAAATAAAACACAAATCCAGAGATAATAGGGAGAGAGAGAGAGAGAGAGAGAGTGAGATATATAGAGAGAAACTGAAATCAGCAATAGGATAGGAGAGATCTACTGTAGACTGAGTATGAAAATTAGGGTGATAAGTAGCAAGGGGGGGGCTCAATTTCTGTAAAGTTTTAGACACCACTGAGTCGTTTACAATAAAATATATTAAAAAATGCAGTACCATAAACATTGACCAAATAATTTCAACCCATGCCTGCTGGAGAAAATGATTTATCATGCATCATAAACATTTTAATAATAACAACCAAAGCAGTAATAAACCGACCAGGTAGACAGTGTCAGAAATGTTCATTCCAGGACTAGATGAGGTTTTAATGATAGGCAGACAGACTGCTAGGCTGGATTTTTAAGCACAAAGGTAGAGCTAGTTCCTTCCTATTTGAGAAGGACGACATTAATCCACTGTGAAAGTTAGATTTGACCACTGTATCAAGCCGGAAGTGTCGACTGCTGTGTCCCCACAGGAAATGGAGTGAAAGAGGCAGCTTCTTGAGGGAGAGTTCCATACTGGAAAGTGTTGCCCACTCCTAGGGAAGGGGAGGAAATACTGAAGTCCACAGACAGGATTCCTCTCGTTTCCACTTCATATGTTGCTCTAGAAAACAAGGATTGCATACTCTCTCTGCTTTTGTTGCACTTCTTTTGATTAAAGGCTGCAGGCCTGGGAATATTAGGTGAGTATGTTGAGCTGCTTGTTTTCCTGTGGATGGCAGGTATTTCAGGGGGAGTTGGTTGGACATTTACTGCCGTTGAGTAAAGATGGGGAGTGGAGCATTTTGGACTGCGAGGGGGACTTTTGTTTGCAAGCTGCCTTGCTTCTTGGAGAGCAAGCTGTGAGTTAGCATGTACTCCGGGCACCGGAAGGAATGATTGCTGGGCCCTGAGCTGATCTCATGCAGAATTTGAAGCAGCATGACAGTTATGTTGAGAGCCTTTGCTATCAGCAATATGGAGGTTGTTGTTATTATGTAATACTTTCCAAGCATCCTGCACATTTTTGCATTTTACAAAATCACCATGTCCCTTCTGAATAACCAACATGGCAAGGTACTTAAAATGATAAGATAGACCTCTTTGTTGTAAGTGCTGCTTTACCTCATAGAACATTTTTCTTTTCCCCCGCAATCTCAGACGAAAAGTCTTGAAAAATGGATATTTTTGCCCCCTCCAGATAAGAGCCTTTTTCTCTCTCGCTAATTGCAAAATCTCTTCCTTGACTGTAAATCTAAGCAGGTATGCAACTGTAGGTCTGGGTTTTGCTTTAATTAACTTAGGACCCAGAGACCTGTGGTGCTCGCTCAATTTTGACTGTCCATTGCCATTGTTGACCTAGCTTGTCTGGTAAAATATTCTGTAGAAAGTTAATCATATTACCCCCTTCAACTCCCTCAGGGATGCCCAGTATTCTTAGGTTATTCCGGGCATTCCCTATTTTCCAAGTCATCAACTTTATTTAAAAGATAAGCTATTTGGCTGTCCTGTTTTTGAGTAATCTATTCCAGATAATCTACAGTACTGGTGAGATCACCTAATCTGTTAGAGTTGGCATCTAGTCTGACTGATAATTCCTCGTTATGTTTATAGAGAGCTGCTGTAGCAGCTTTAATGTCAGTAATGTCTATTTGAAGGACTTCAAGCATGGATTTAATTTGTAGGATATCACGTTTGCTAGCCTGGGAGTTTTTCGACATATAGTTACCGTTAGCTGAAGATTGGTCAGTATCTGACGCCTTTGAGGTAGTGGTCAGGATAGAAGGCATAAGCGAGTAGCCCACAAATGATCTGAAAGAGATAACTCAAAAATTAGACCTAGACTGACAATAATTTTAATAAAGTCGATAGCTCAGATGTTCCGATACCCGATTTACTGTAGCCCGAATAAAAAAGATAAAATGAGTGACTTAAAATATTAAATAAACGAGCGAAGCACCAGTGCTGTACTTTCAACCCTTCATTCACTATAGGCGCTAGCACGCACTCTCTGACTATAGGGATTTCTTTAAAATGAGGCATATTGAACATAGGGAAAATCAGTGGAAAATGATGCTACAAATTATTGAGTCTAAAGACTCAAAAGCATTTTGGCATATGGTATCTAGAGGCTCTGTACCCCTTCAGCCATCTTTATTAACATTAATCCCAAAGGAAATTTGGATAGCTCATTATCAGTATTTATTCAATTACCAGACTGAATGTATCGACCAGTATAAAGCAAAACAAAATGGTTATATCAAATGCATGCTGAAAATAGAAAACAGAGTTAAAAATCTACATTTCAACCTTACGTTTTCTTCAGGAAATCTCTAAAAGAGAAAAAAAAAGTTAGTGTCTGCAGCGGCACAGGAGATTAAGTTTTTTTTTTTTTCTTTTTCAGATATTTCCTGAAGAAGACCTAAGGTCGAAACATAGATTTTTAACCCTATTTTCAGCATGCATTTAATATAACCATTTTGTTTTGCTTTTAGACCACATGGTGACGCAGTGCCTTGTGTTTGTTTTCGACCAGTATAAAGTTCTTTATTTTCCAATAAAAGAATTCCATCCTTGAACAATTGAGCTGTCTGAAGTAGTTGAAGTCATTTCAAATTTGGTTAACAACAAGGCACCGGTGCCCGATACCATTTCATCTGAAATCCATAAATTTAATATTGATTTCTGGTCTCCACTTCTCACAAAATACTTTAACACTTGCCTTAAAAAAATTATATACCAGCCTCTTGGAAAGTAAATATAATTATTTCACTCCATAAAAAAGGTTCTCCATTAGATCCAGCCAACTATTGCCCTAGCAGTTTGCTGGATACTGTTTCAAAATTGTTTTCAAAAATACTTTTGAAAAAATTAACACTCTGGATTACCCATACCAATTTGATTTCACTTTTTCAGGCAGGATTTTGATGTCATTTTTCCACCATCGATAATAATTTTTGTTTAACTCACATGCTTGAAAAATATATTCAGATCAAAAAATGAAATTCTAGTCCTTATTTATATTAAGCAGGAAGGGAGAGGGACGTGTAGGGAGTGGTATAATGCACTGGCTGTGGGGCAGTAGTTTTCCATTAGACATTCTGGAGGTTGCGTTGCTGCCCTATTTGCAGGCAACTGTCAGCTCTGAGGGAAGAGGTTGCCTGTCTCCATGCTGAAATGGCAAGGAGTAGGGAAGCCTCCCCCACCCAAGGAACACCATTGCCACCACTGCTGCCTCTGAGGTTGCCAAGAATGAGGAGTGGTTGGACCACAGTGGGCTCAGGGAGGATGAGGGTGGTGGAACAGAGGTGCATCCCTCCAGTTGTACCTCTCCACAACTCATATGCCATTCTGGTGAAGCATGGTTCCTCTATGGAGGTACCTGCAATGGAGACCAAGGAGGATGCTGGGAACCTCCACAAGGGAGACCCACAGGAGGGTGGCAAGGGACACCCTGGGGGAAGGAAACCACTCCCGGTGGGGGACTCAGTTGTTAGAGGGTAGAACTGGGGAAGGGAGGGAAGAGAGAGGTAAGGTGCCTGTCTGGTGCCATGGCTTGGAGAGACAGGAAGAGAATCCTCAGGGTTGCAGGAGCAGCGTCACAGGAGATGAAGCTAAACATCATTGTCCACCTTGGGACAAACAACCTAGCTGAGCATGGGACTAGTGCAGTGCAGGAGGAGTTTGTGAAGCTGGGAAGGGGCCTTAGACATGTAGCACATACGGTAACCTTCTCGGAGGTGCTGCCTGTCCATGGCATGGGTGAGCCTAGGGTACTCCGCACCATGCAGTTCAATGAATGGTTGAAATACTGGTGCGGTGCACAGGGTTTTGGCTTCATTGGGGACTGGGGGTCCACCTTGAGGGATGTGGGTCTATACTGGTGCAATGGTCTGCATCTGTCCAGGAAGGGAACCAAGCTCCTAGGTGATAAGTTTAAATGCTTCATTGGCAAGCTTTTAAACTAGCCAAGGGGGTAGACGCTGATAGGAAGCAGGAAATTCCAAGTCTCCACCCACAAAACAAGGTAGTTAGCGAGGTAAACACCAAGGTACAGAAGTTGACGGGGCAGGACAAGGGTAAATGGAAAAAAGACAATGGCAGTAAGGGCAGGGACAGGGCAAAAAAGGGTAAGGCCATCATAAAATAGAGGGCAATGAGGACCAATGCCCATAGTCTGGGTAACAAGCTTCCTGAGCTAGTGGCCCTGATGGAAGAGGGACACCTGGATATCGTGACAGTCACAGAAACATGGTACACAGAGAACCATGACTGGGATATCAACATACCAGGGTATACAATCTACAGGAGGGACAGGGAGGGTAAAAGAGAAGTAGTCCTCTACATAAGGAAAGGGATCAAAGCAATGGCACTAAAGGATTAAACAGGGAGGAGAGGAGGCACTGTGGGTCACCTTGGAGAAAGGGAGTAGCACCATAATCTGCACAGGGGTTGTATACAGACCTCCATCTCAGGGGGAGGAAATGGACAAGCAAGTGATAGAAGGCATCTTCAGAATGGCAGAAAAAGGGGAGATATTGTTGATGGGGCCTGTATATGCCAGATGTTAACTGGAACACATTTACTGCAGCCACATCCATGAGCAGGGTCATTCCTGATGCCGTACAAGGGGCATGCCTCAGACAGCTAGCATTGGAACCCACTCAGGAGGGAGCAATCTTGGATCTGGTACTCTCAAATGGAGAGAGGATCACAGATTTAGAAGTGGGTAGCCACCTGGGAACAAGCGACCACCACACAGTTTGGTTCACGATAAACACAACTGTGGAGTCAAGCCATACAAAAACGAGGGTACTGGACTTTAGAAGGGCTGACTTTGGCAAAATGGGTGAGTACCTAAGGAATATACTAGCAAATGGGCAGGAAGGAGGAGTGGAAGAACAATGGGGAAAAATCAAACCTGCCATCATAGAGGCAATAAGCATTTGTGTGAAGCAAATAAAGAAAACAAAACGAAGTAAAAAACATCTATGGTTCTCAAAGGAGGTGGCGGGGAAGGTTAGGAAGAAAAAGATAGCATTCAGGAAGTATAGGAAATCACAGAATGAGGAGGTCAGAGAACTGTATCAGTTACCTAGACCTTAGCAAGGCATTTGACTCAGTCCCACACAAAAGATTAATATACAAGTTAGCCAGCCTGGGAGTGGGTCCCAAGATGATAGCCTGGGTAAAGAACTGGCTGAAGAATAGGACACAGAGAGTAATAGTAAATGGAGTCCACTCTGAAGAAAGGGGGGTTACTAGTGGGGTGCCGCAGGGTTCAGTATTAGGACCGGTCCTCTTCAGTGTCTTTGTAAGCAACATTGCAGAGGGACTGGAAGTAAAAGTATGGCTCTTTGCAGATGACACAAAGATCTACAATAGAGTTGATGCACAAGGTGGGGTGGAAAGGATGAGAAGGGACTTGGCAAAGTTAGAGGAATGGTCAAATGTATGGCAGCTTAGATTTAATGCTAAGAAGTGCAAGGTAATGCACCTGGGAAACAGAAACCCAGGGGAAGAGTACACAATGGGGGGTGAGATACTAACAGCAACAAAAATGGAAAGGGACCTGGGGTAGTCATATCAGATGACTTAAGGTGGGCAAGCAATGTGAGAGGGCAGTAAGGAGGCTGGGGATACTGGGATGCATAGGAGAAGCATCACCAGTAGAAAACAACAAGTTGTTATCCTCTGTACAGACAGCTGGTGAGACCCCATCTGGGTACTGTGTACAGTTCTGGAGACCCAATCAAGGACATAGACAAGATGGAAGCTGTCCAGAGGAGGGCAACTAAAATGGTGCAGGGTCTGCACCAGAAGACATATGAAGAGAGAGACTAAAGGAGCTTAATATGTATAGCCTCGAGGAAAGGAGGTAGAGGGGGGACATGATAGAAACATTCAAGTACCTCAAGGGAATCAACAAAGTCCAAGAGGGTAGCATCTTTCAAAAAGAGGTGTGCAAGAACAAGGGGGCACAATTTGAAGATGGGGGGTGACTCAGAGGTAACTTAAGGAAGTATTTTTTCACAGAGAGGGTTGTGGATGCATGGAACGGCCTTCTGGAGGAGGTTGTGGAGTCAAAAACAGTGGTTGAATTCAAGCATGCATGGGACAGCCATAAGACAATTCTAGGGGGTGGGGTAGAAAGAAGTAGGCTGCTGGTTAACTAGGATCTGCAGCTTATCCATTAGGTAGGGAAATGGGCAGACTGGGTGGGCCAAGCGGTCCTTCTCTGCCGTCAAATTCTATGTTCCTATGTAAGTTAAAGCAGAAGGAAGTGGGGAAGACAGTCAGAATAGCGAAGGCCCAAACCAAGGAAAAGATAGCCAACTCAGTTAAGAAGGGGGATAAAACCTTTCATAAGTACATCAGGGAGAGAAGGAAGACCAAGGGAGGGATACTGAGGATTAATAAAAGGGAGGGGAGGTGGGCAGAGGGTGACAGTGAAAAGGCAGAGATACTGAATGAATACTTTTGCTCAGTATTCACAAAAGAAGAAGAGGGAGGTGCCTAAACCAAACAATAGAAGTACTGCAGGGGGATTGACACCAGTCCTTTCATAGAAGAAAGGGTCCTGAAAGAACTCCTAAAACTCAAGGTGGACAAAGCAATGGGGCCTGATGGGATTCACCCCAGAATTCTAAAAGAACTAAGAAGAGACCTAGTGACACCACTCACTACCCTTTTTAACACATCATGGGAGGATGGGGAGGTACCCAAAGACTGGAGGAGGCCGGATGTGATTCCCCTTCACAAAAATGGGAGCAAGGCAGAGGCAGGAAACTACAGACCTGTTAGTTTGACCTCAGTGGTAGGGAAAATGATGGAATCACATCTGAAAGAAAGAATTGTTGAGTACCTAGAGGCCAACGGGGCACAGGATCCAAGGCAGCATAGATTCACAGCGAGAAGATCATGTTGGACAAATCTAATCAATTTTTTTGACTGAGTGACTAAAGAAGTAGACCAGGAAGGGGCTGTGGATATGGCCTACCTATACTTTAGCAAGGCATTTGACACAGTCCCACACAAAAGATTAATAAACAAGTTAACCAGCCGGGGAGTGGGTCCTAGGGTGGTAACCTGGGTAACAAACTGGCTGCACAACAGGACACAGAGGGTAATAATAAGCGGAGTACACTCTGAAGAAAGGGTGGTTACTAGTAGGATACCGTAGGGTTCAGTACTGGGACTGGTCCTCTTTAATGTCTTTATAGAAGACATTGCAGAGGGACTGGAAGGAAAAGCATGCCTCATTGCAGACAACACAAAGATCTGCAATAGGGATGATACACAAGGGGGTGTGGAAACGATGAGAGGGGACTTGGCAAGGTTGGGGGAATGGTCAAAAGTATGGCAGCTTAAATTCAATGCAAAGAAGTGCAAAGTAATGCACCTGGGAAACAAAAACCCAAGGGAAGAGTACACAGGTATGTGGGGGGGGAGGGTTACTAACAACAACAAAAATGGAAAGGGACCTGAGAGTAGTCATATCAGATGACCTTAAGGTAGGCAAGCAATGTGAGAAAGCAGTAAGGAGAGCTGAGGGGATACTGGGATGCATAGGGAGAGGCATCACCAGTAGAAAACAAGAAGTTGTTATCCCTCTGTACAGACAGTTGGTGAGACTCATTTGGAGTACTGTGTGAAGTTCTGGAGACCCCATCTCTGCAAGGACATAGACAGGATGGAGGCAGTCCAGAGGAGGGCAACAAAATGGTGCAGGGTCTGCAACAGAAGCCATACGAAGAGAGACTAAAATAGCTTAGTATGTATACCCTTGAGGAATGGAGGGAGAGGGGGGATATGATAGAAACTTACAAGTACCTCAAGGGAATCAGCAAAGTCCAAGAGGGTAGCATCTTTCAGAAAAAGAGATGTGCAAGAACAAGGGGGCACAATTTGAAGGTGGGGGGGATGGCTCGGGGCAACGTGAGGAAATATTTTTTCATGGAGAGAGAGGTGGACACATGGAACCATTTTCCTGAGGAGGTTGTGGGGTCAGAAACAGTGGGGGAATTCAAGAATGCATGGGACAGCCATAAGGGTAAGGTAGTTATATTGGGGGTAGGAGGAAGTAGGCTGTTGATTAACTAGAATCTGCAGCTTATCCGTTACTTAGGGAAATGGGAAGACTGGGTGGGCCAAGCAGTCCTTATCTGCCATCAAAGTCTATGTTTCTATAGATTTTACTTCAGCATTTGATTCTATAAATCACAATATATTATGGGATAATTTAAGGTGTAAAGGTATTGATGAATCTCTTCTACAGCCTGTCCAGTTACTCTAGTCTAACACACATACAAAGGTTAGATATGATATTTTGGGCAATACAGCTGAGCCCTTCCCCTCAACTAGAGGGGTTAAACAAGCTGTTTATTAGCCCCTGTGCTATTTAATCTTTATGTTAACGATTTACTAGAATTTGATGATAACACACTGTATGATCCACCTAAAATCAGTGGTCTCCCATGCCATATCTTGGCTTTTGTGGATGATTTAGTCCTATTTTCTCTAACAAAAAAAGGACTACAAAGGAAAATAAATATAATTCATGAGGATTGCAAGTATCTTCAACTTAAAATTAACTTAACTAAAATGAAATCCTTGATATTTGGTTCCAAAACATTAATACCTCTTTCTTTTTAGATAGACAAAGAATTGAAACAGTTAAGGAATATGTATATCTAGCGATTAAAGTAACAGCAAATACAAACTGGCTTCAACATTACAAATCACAAATAATAAAACAAAATGCTAAGGTGTTATTAAAATTCAATTTTAAATTTGGAGGATTATCCATAACTCTAGCTCTGTTAGCCGCAGATGCAAAAATCAATCCTCTCTTGACATATGGAGCTGAAGTGTTGGCAGCTGGCTATCTGGCTGCTATAGAAACCCCTATACTCTATTTTTACAAATTACTATTGATGGTACTTCTGTTAACTTCATCAGCAATGATTAGGGCAGAAATTGGTAAAATATCTATAAATACAATTAATTAATTGAGGTGCGTATCTTATTGGCTAAAAATAATAAACAACCAATATAACATTCTTCCTTTGGTATATTTAGAAGAGAAAACAAGCATTTGTCAAAGCCGAATGTTTCCTTGCATGGTGAAGGCCAATTTGGGGAGGAAGATGGGTCCAGTTGCAGGGATGGTGGAGGGGTGTGCTCGAGCTGCAGGGAGATTGCCAACAGGGTTGCTGGTCCATGAGTGTAAAGGGAAGCTGATAGAAGAAGGGACTTAATGTAAAATGCATTTTCTAAAGAACAGGTCTGTAAAGTTACTGTTTGACATTATTTTGTGCTTACAATCCCCACTGTTCAATCATGGAAACACAAATCTTAGGATGGACAGAGTTACATTTTGAGGCAAAATCAGGGACAGCTGAGAGGTACTGGGAGCAATCTCAGAACCACAGCCCCAACAGATTGCCACATTGGTGGCATGCACAAGCATCCTGCTAAACACACATCAAACAGCCATCCACTGTAACTGGTGCAGGAGCCACTCATGATAATCCGCCGTCCCATCCCCCATGAACATTGAAAATGGGCTGGGGTGTGGGGAACACAACAGCCACAGTTTTATTCAGTGCTATGGAGGGATCAGACCTGAGTGGATGTCTGTGTATAGCGCTGCATTCTCACTTCCCCTTTCTCCACCACATGGTTCCATATGGCGGGGGGTTCCAGGGATGTTCCCCTGCTTAGAGGAGGCTGGAAGTGTGGTCCTAGTTCATGAAGGGTGGTGGTGGGGGTGTAGGTTCTCAGATGCATGGAGGGTGGGGAATGCAAATTCAGGGGTTGGGTAGTGGTTTGGGGGGAGATCCAGCTACAGGAACAGTAATCAGAGGGGGATGAGTGGCTGATCAGCAGGGAAGATGGTCAGCTGGGGGTTGGATGCAGGTTCAGAGACTGTGGAGTGGTCCAGAGTAGCTTTTCAGCTTTGGGGAGGCTTGCCCAGCTGCATGGAGGGTGGCTGACTGGAGGGACATCTGACCATGGGTGGGAAGGTGGTTATTGGGGGATGTCAGGTTGGAGGGGGTGTAGATTCGGTGTCTGTAGAGTGGTTTAGGGAAGGTGCTGAGCTGGGGGGAAGGGCTGGTCCATGCAACTGAAAGATTGTCGAGCGGCATGAAGTTTGGTTGGCTGGGGAGGGAGGCTGGTCCAAGGTCTGTGGGTGTGGTCCAGTTGTAGGTCCAAGGTCTGTGGGTGTGGTCCAGTTGTAAGCAGAGTGATCTGCTGGGGAGAAGTTTTACGGGGGGGGGGCATGGGTGGTGATCAAGCTGCAGCAAGGTTCATGGCATAGGGTAGGAGACTGTCGAGATGTACGAAGGGTGCCTATCTTTTTTTAGGCTAATTCTGGGACCAGAAGGGTTATCCAGCTGCAGGGAGAGTGGTAGTTTAGGGAAATGCCAGCTATAGGGGGTTGGCTGGCTGGACTGTGGGCAGGAAGGGTGGTGGTGAGAGGGGAAGTCCAGCTGTAGGGAGAGTGGTTGCCTTGGTGGGATACAGGTTCGATGGTTGTAATAATGTAGGGAGGGTGCTTAGCTTAGGCTTGGGGGAAGCTGGTCCAACTGCAGGCAGGATCGTCAGTGTGGGAGAGGGATGTTCTAGCAAGCCCCCCAG
This sequence comes from Neoceratodus forsteri, assembly GCA_016271365.2. NCBI lineage: Eukaryota > Metazoa > Chordata > Ceratodontiformes > Ceratodontidae > Neoceratodus > Neoceratodus forsteri. The sequence continues at coordinate 129,420,905 of CM028135.1, read as the reverse complement.
CCCACAGCCATCCCTGCAGCTGGACCAGTATCAGCTCCGTACAACATGCACTGCTGACATAGCACTGTACAGCATGTACTGCTGTTGCTGCTCTGTGCAACATGACCTGTTGTCACTGCACTGCGCTGTACCATGTGCACCTGTCTCTGTACTGTATCATGTTCAGTACTGTCACTGTACCATGCCACGTGCACTGCCAATGCTGCACTGTGTCACATGCACTGTGACATTGCAGTTTGCCAAGTGTAGGTTGTCAGTGTACTGTGCCATGTACAATGCTGACACTGTTGTGCCATGTTAACTGCCAACACCAAACAGTGCCACGTGCTCAACATTCACTGTGCGTTGCCACATAAACTGTTGTCAGTGCTGTGCCATGTGCACTGCCAAATCTATGCTGTGCCATGTTTGCTGCTGACTCTGTTCTGTGCTATGTTCACTTCCAACAGTGCCAATTGCTCAGCTGTCACTGTACATTGCCATGTGAACTGCAGTCACTGTGGTGCCATGTGCATTGCCATATTAATGCAGTGCCATGTTCATTGCTGACTCCAGCTTTTGCCACGTTCACTGCCAACACTGTAATGTGCTGTGCCATCATTACTACATGCACTACCATCACTGTGCAGTGCTATGTGCACTGCTGTCAAAAAAGACAAAAGACTAGTTTTGAGCTGTAGCGCACCATCTGGTATGCAGACTCCCTGATGATGCGCTTTGGCATGAAACCAGTTGGAAGATGCCAGCCCGCCAGTGCAGCGGTAGTGCTACTGCTTGCGATGCTGGTGACCCAGGTTCGGGAATGAGCCTGGGGAGTCAGAGGGCCGGCCAGGGGGAGAAGGCTTGAGCAGCTGTGGACTGCTCACTTTCTCTGGGGAGGGAGGAGGAGGGATGAGGCTCGGTGCTTGACTGACCTCGGGCTTAGGCTCAAGGTACAGCAAGTGCTCGGCCATTGGGGGGGGTGATGGACGTCGGCAGGTTTCACCTTGACATCAGGGTGCATGTCATGCCCAGAGAAGAGAAATGGAAAACTGTCTCCCTGCGCTCTGGGTAGATGGAGCGCAAGCACAGACTCCTAACGTCCCCTGCCTATCCTGACCGGTAGCCCCGATGAAATCTAAGTGTTCGGGTGTATGGGCCCACCTCATCCCCTCCTGGTGGGGGATACCAAGGCTACATGGGGGGACTACCGTGGGCTCCAGGCAGGAAGGAACAGGAGCAGATGCCAGGCGTCTCCTGATGGGGTGGAGCACAGGGGGCAGGGGGAACATAAATAGAAAGTACAAAAATATAAGAAACCAGATGGAGGACTTTAAGCTCTTGCCTGGCATCTCATCTATTGTTAGGGTTGCTATTGTAAGTTTATGTGCTATTTTCTCACTGAGTGCATGAAATAAAAACTTGCAGAATGCATCCTGCTTGTGGATGGTACTGATATTCTTGTTGCTATACTAGTAGCCTTAAATCCAGTACATCTATCCATTGTGTCTGTGAAGGAAGCAGCTCTAACTATGCCTTTGTTGTACTCCTCTTGTCAGAGGCCAGGCCCTCCTGCCACAGCTTGCTTTCCACCCGCCGAGGTACAGTAACTGAACCCCCATACACCATTGCCCACCAATGACTTATCTGTGTGCAACCCCCCCAGCTTGCTTCCTGGGGCTGGGTACCCCTTGAGGTCCTTGGCATTACTTTACTGCAGTCTATCTGGCCACCCAAGGTGGCGGTGAAGACCAGTCCTGCACATTTTCATGTTTTCTGACCCCCTGAAGCATGCTGACATCACAGTGCCGGCATGCTTCACACACCCAGTCCACACACATGCCAATGGTTCACTTCTCAGCTGCTGTTCCCCTGCACCACCACCCACCTGTGGTCACCCAGATGGTGGAACAACAGTGGGATGTGAACTCCCCCCACCATGGAGAACAGAATCTGATGTGATGCTCGCTCCCCCCGGCCAGCCCTCTGACAGCCCAGGCCTGATCCCGAAACCAGGTCATTGGCATCACCAGTGGTAGTGCTACTGCTGCACTGGCAGGCTGGCTGGTTTGGATTTTACTACGTCCCCTACACGCTGGTGTCAAATGCCATTTAGGGCGATCCCCTGGTGAGCCCCCTGTACTTAAAACACTATGCCATGAAACTGTATCAACAGTTCCCTACCTGCGTCCACATACATCACTCGGAGGGTTGTACCATGCTTATTCCTGGCCCACATTAAACTTTTTCTGGGAGGAGACATTGTGCGATTACAGTATTTAAATCCTGGCTATGACCCATCCCTCCAATCAGGAGTCTAATGACACATGCCTCTCAACCCTTATTTGAGCCCTCAAGCCAGGGGTAGTAGCAACCTACATCCGTGGTGGCCCAGTTAGATGTGAATAGTAATGAATAAGCTGTAGGAGAAACAGTTTACCTGTGCATTGTGTACAGGACCCCTCAGCTAGGTTTTTAAAAAATTAAGTTGAGAGCGCATGCTGCTGTGCAGTACAACGCGTGTGTGCCTTTCATAACAACAAGAGAAACCCGTGCTACACATGGCCCTTTCTCAGCACTGTCACCCACAAACAGACCTTTCAATGTGCTATTCAAATCATTGATCAAATATTTATGTCCTTCTGTATTACTGCAGCTTACATCCTTTATAGTAATCCAGTTATACATGAAATACTGTATTAAATAAAAGTCAGAATCAGTTGACTGCAAATGTCATGCACTGTCTTACAAAAAAAAAAGCTCAAGTTTAGTGTATGAACTTTATGTACCTCCATACTAGCCAACTGTCACTGTAATTGCATTTCCAGATAGCTTTTTAGTACCCAAATTACTTTTTACCTGTATTTTTTTTAAATAGCATTCATAAGTCAGTCATGGCACACTGCATTGTGGCATATATTTTGGGGGGATAAAATATATACAGTATTGTACATTATATAACTATTAAAATACACTTGTTTTTATGTGCACTGGGGGACCTCAGTGACCCCTAAAAATATATATTCTGACTCTATGTTGGTTCATCACTATACAATGAGCATAGTTTGCACAGGACCATCATTATGTTCATATTAAGTAAACCTTCAATTCTATCAATAACACACAGACATGCTCAATCCATTTATGTACCATTCTAAGAACATTCTCCCATTATCTAGACTTTTGGTGTGAACATATTTAAATCAACGTTTTTTAAATTAGGTATAAAAAAGAAGAAATTGCTGAATAAATAAGAGATGTACACTCATTCTTATCCCTGCAGAGCTCACTGTTATGTTATTCAGTTAGTAGGAGCCCTAAAAATTTCCCCATAGAATCCTAGAATTTTGACAGCAGAAAAGGAACCTTCCAGCCCATCCAGTCTGCCCACCCCTTCCCTTTCACATACTCCCCATCCCACCTGCCATCACCTTCCCCCTATACTTGGCCCCATATGCCTGTCCCATGCCCTCTTAAACTCCTCCACCATTTTAGCCCCCATCACTCCATCTGGCAGTCTGTTCCAGGGCTCCACCACCCTCTCTGTGAAAAAGTGCCCCCTCACATTGCCTCTGAATCTATTTCCTCTCAATCTGAGGCTGTGCCCCCTAGTTTTGGCTCCCTCCTTCCTCTTCAGCAGTCCCCCTTCACCTACTTTATTGAGCCCCATTACATATTTAAAGGTTTCAATCATGTCCCCCCTTTCCCTCCTTGTTTTCAGCGAGTACAGAGTCAGCTCCTTATACCTCTGCTTGTATGTCTTCTCCTGCATACCCTGCACCATCTTTGTTGCCATTCTCTGAATGCTCTCCAATGCATCTATATCCTTGCATAGGTGTGGTCTCCAGAACTGAACCACATACTCTAGCTGCGGCCTCACCATGGCTTTGTAGAAAGGCATTATTACCTCTGTCCTTCTGCTAGTAATACCCCTGCCTATGCATGCCAGCATTCCATTGGTCCTTCCAGCCGCCCTACTACATTGGAAACCTACCTTAAGGTTCGAGGAGACTATGATCCCAGATCCCTTTCCTGTTCTGATTCTTTGATTTCCTCCCCATCCAGTGTGTACCCTGCTTGCATGTTTTTCTCCCTAGGTGCATCACTGCGCACTTCTTGGTATTACATTTTAGCTGCCATTTCCCGGCCCACTCCTCGAGCGTCTTGAGGTCCCTCATGTCCTCCACCCCCTCTGGAGTGTCCACCCTATTGCAGGTTTTTGTGTCATCAGGAAATAGGCACACCCTCCCTCTCAAATCCTCTGCAGTATCACTGATGTAGATGTTGAAAAGGAGCGGACCCAAAACTGTCCCCTGTGGCACCCCACTCCTTACCCTTGCCATCTCAGAATGCACCTCGTTTAGCACCACCCTCTGAGTTCTCCCTGCTAGCCAAGCCTCCACCCAGTTTGCTATTTTACCTCCTAATCCCATGCTTTGCATCTTGCTCACCAACCTCCTGTGAGGGACGATGTCAAAAACCTTGCTGAAGTCCAGATAGGCCACGTCCACTGCCCCTCCCTGGTTGATTTCCTGAGCCACCCAATCATAGAACTCGATTTGGTTGGTCTGGCACGATTTCCCCTTGGTGAAACCATGCTGTCTTCCTGTCCTGCAAGCCACACTCCTCCAGGTAATCCACCACCCTCTCCTTGAGTAATGCCTCCATTATCTTCCCCACCACAGACATGAGGCTGACTGGGCAGTAGTTCTCCTTCAACTCCCTGCTACCTCCCTTGCGCAAGGGCACCATGTCAGCCCTCCTCCAGTCCTCCAGTACCCTCCCTGTATCCAGGGAAAGGTTGAAGAGCCTTGTCAAGGGTGCGGCCAGCTCCTCCCTCAATTCCTTGATTACGTTAGGGTGCAACCCATTGGGCCCCATTGCCTTGACCACCCCTAGTCTATCCAGCTCAGTCCTGACCCTATCCACAGTGAATGGGCTCTGATCCACCCATTTGCCCTTCTTCCCCTTAGGCTTTAGTATCGGGCCCCTGCTTTCCACCCTCTCTGTGAATACCGAACTAAAATATTAATTTAATGCCTCTGCATTTTCATAGTCCTGCTCCAAGTTTATCCCTCCTTCCCTCCTCAGTCTAGCAATCCTCTGGCCTGCTCCTCTCCTCTCCTCTCCTCTGCCTCACATATCTGAAAAATGCTTTATTCCCACCTCCTGACCCCTTTGGCTATTCTCTCCTCAGTGGCTGCTATTGCCCTTCTATCTTCCTCCCTGCCAGACTCCTCTTCTCCCTTTCCTGCTCTCTAAGTGTCCTCTGAAATTTTCTGAAAGCCGTCCTCCTTTCCCTGACTACCCCTGCCACATCCCTAGTGAACTAGAGTGGCCTCCTCCCCTCTTGCTCTTCCTGACCTTTTTTATGCACATTTCTGCTGCTTCCTGAACCCCTCCCTGATGGCTTCCTATAGTTCCTCCACTGCGCTAGCTTTTCCATACATTCCATTCTCTTCTTAACTAGCCTTCTCATCTTATTAAAGTCTGTGTGTCAGAAGTCCATGACTGTTGTATTTGTCTCCTTACCTGCCCTGACCTTGAATCGTACCGCGCTATGGTCACTGGTGCCCAAGGCATCCCCCATCTGCACCTCTTCCACACTCTCCCCATTAGGCAGGACCACATCCAACAGGTTGCTTCCTCTTGTTGGCTCCCTGACCAGCTGTTTAAGAAATACCCCCTGCAGCTCAGCTAATACCTCTCTGCTCCTTACTGATGCTGCATCTGGGATTTCCCAGTCATCATCTGGGAGGTTCAGTTCACCCACCAGTAGCAGTTCTCCTTTCTGTGCCAGCCTCATGATTGCCTGAGTTAGCCATCTGTCGTCCTCTCCTTGTGCAGGTGGCCTGTATACCACCCCCAGCCATAGGGATTAACCCATCTTCCTACCTAGTGTTACGCACAGCAGCTCAGTCTCCCCTTCCTCCTCCTCCTGCCCTTCAGTAACATTGATGCCTTCCCTGACGTATAAGGCAACCCCCTCGTCTTGCCTTCCCTGTCCCTTCTGAACATTCTATAACCTGGAATGGTTCTTTCCCAGGTATGTTGCTCTGTCCACCAGGTCTCACTTATTGTGACTAAATCTAAGCCCTTGTCCCTCTGGATGGCCTCAAGGTCCACCATTTTGTTTCCTAAACTTCTGGCATTTGCTGACAGTCCCTTCCACCATTCTCCCCCTTTGTTTCCCCTTTCACCTGTCTCCCTCTTGCTCAACCATGTAATGTTTTCCTGGGGAGCTGGTAGCCCCCAAACTTTTCTTCTTGTGGAGCAGATTTGTTCCCACCAGCCCCCCAACCTAGTTTAAATTGTAGGTATCCACGACGTATTCTCCTAACTTGTATTTCAGCACTGCTACCCCCTCCCTATTCAGGTGCAGTCTGTCTGGTGCAAATAGGCTCTCATCCCCCATGTAGATCCCCAGTCCCCTACTAACCCATACCCCATTTGTTCCCCACCCCACCAGCCACTCATTGAACCCCCTAATTCTCGACTTCCTATCAGTGCTTGCCCTTGGTACTGGTAACACATTGAGAATGCCACTGATTTATTTTTTTCTCAATAAAAGTTCAATTTTCAAATAAATAGTTAAACATTACAAGATCATATGTCTTTCAAGGTTACATAAAAGAAAAATAAATAAATACATATTTCAACGTAACATTAACAATGCACTTTTTATAAATAATACAGTATTTTTAAACCTAACAGAAATCGAAGAAAGAAGAAAAACAAGAGAGAGAGAGAAGAAAGATGTTATAAGAAAAGAAGTTCAAAATCATAAATAGCAGAGAGATGAAAAGAATAGCAAGAAGAACAGCTAATTACTAACTAATTGGACACCAATCCAAATTATTCATCTGCTTCATGTCATCTATCTTAATTTTATAATCTACAGCATGAAATCCCCATGAGAGTTTCTGTTTTGGGAGTAGTATATTAATGAGTCAATGCTTCAAGAATTGTTCAATTGTCATATATCTGCTAGCACATTTGTGTGATGTACCATTCAGAGAAAGAGCCAATTTTTCTGTTCTGAGATCCTCCAAAAATTGAGCTATGCACTCTCTAAATGAATGAATTGTTTCTTCTATCCAGTATTTTAATAAACTGTTTCTAACTGAGCTTCCTATAAGTATAAGAGTGTGTTTCTGTCCCTGCGTCCAAATTTCTTCTTCATTAAAATATCCTGAGATACAAGTGTTCAGTGTCATTTTGTCATTAAGTATCGGGGTGTGGTTAAAGTAACTTATTATTTCTTTCCATAAGATCTGTACATTGGGACAGAACCAAAGCATATATGAAAGGGATGCTCTTCCTACTTTGCACTTATGACAAATGGCATCTTTTTTCAGTACCATTTTGTTCATATGTACATGAGTAAAATAGAGATTATGCAAAGTTTTAAAATGCAACAATCTGAGATTAGAGGTCTTCATTGCCTTACCTGCAAAGGTCCATATTTTGGACCAGTCCCATTCTTCTCCATTAATCCCCAGCTCTTGCGACCACCATCTAATGCAGTCAGTCAGTGGACCTCTGGATGTTTCTAAAAGAGAGTTGTAAATTGAAGAGATAGATGGGGAAAGGTGCATTGAAGCAATAAATGATCTAGCTTCTTGAGATAAATCTTCCGATAACAGAGGGAGTAATTTCTGTTTTAACTCTTCACAGAAGTCTCTTCCTGCATTTGTCAATTTATATTTCCTGGCTAATACTTCAAATGTATAAAATGCATCCCTGCATATAATGTCCTGAATTTTATTTAGTTTTTTGCCAACCCATTCCTGTTTTATTATAGGCATCGAATGTTAACCATTATAATTATCCCAGATTGGTTGAAGCCTTGACTGTGGGAAGTTATATTTAAATGTACTGGATACATATCTTAATATCTTGATGGAATCTATCATAATCTTGTTATGAGGAATTGAGAATTTCCGAGCTAAGAATATTGATCTTAGTGTGGCTGCCAGATTTAAGCATAGCCTTTTTTCTATTTTCACCCACTCAGGAATATACCTGTCATATATACAGTCAGAGTCCGAAATAGAGAGCCATTTTGAACATTGGGCTAATCTAGCTGCTAGATAATATAAGAATATATCAGGTATTTTAAGTCCACCCCTATTTTTTGTTCTAGTTAATTTGTTGTGTGCTAATCTTATTTTCTTATATCCCCATATAAACTTAGAAAGTTCAGAGTTTATATTTTCCATCCATTTTTTATCAATGGCACATGGAAGCATGATAACAATATAAAGAGTTTTTGGGAGAAGCATAATTTTAATTGTTTCAATCCTTCCCCAGGTACCCAGTGGTAATTTATTCCATTTTGTGAGAGACGTCAGTATGTTGTCTTTAGTAATAGTTAAGTTCTTGGACATTGTTGAAGGAACATTTCTGTATATTCTTATTCCCAGATAATCAATATAATCTGTAGCCCATAACAACCCTAGATTAAGCACACTATTTTTACAGCATTTATTATTAAGATGCAGAAATCTAGTTTTGCTTCAGTTTAGTTTATATCCAGATATTATCCCAAATTCGTTTATCACCTCTAGAATCCAGGGAATAGAATTTTCTATATCGGTCAATGTTAATAAGAGATCATCTCCATATACAGATGTGCGAATATCCAGACCAGCTATTTTGACTCCAAAATTCCCCTCTTCCATATTAATTTTCTTTATTAATGGATCTGTTGTCAAATTCAATAACAGAGGAGACACTGGACATCCTTGTCTGGTACCTTTTGTAATTGTAAAGAAAGAGGAAATTATTCCATTTGTGACTACCGCCAGTGTTGGATTGTTATATAATATTTTGTCACACTGAATAAACTTTTCTGGAAAGGTATATCTGCATAGAACATTAAAGATATGAGGCCATAAAATCCTATCAAATGCTTTTTCAGCATCCACCGACAGCAGTCCACGAGATGTATCTGGTTTAGTCGTGATACCTAATATATGAAAGATGTTTCTTATATTGTCAGATGAGATTCTTCCCTTAATAAAACCCATTTGTTGTGAGGATATTAGAAAGGGAATAACAGATTCTAATGTAGCGGAGAGAATTTGGGCTAGAATCTTCATATCCGTGTTTATCAGTGAGATAGGTCTATAATTGTTGCAATCTACTTAGTCTTTTCCTTGTTTTAGTATCAAGGTAATTAAGCATCTGATTTGATCATCTGAGAGTGTTCCCTCCTCCAGTGCCTCCATAAATACGTTCTTAAGGATGGGCGCTAACTGTTTTGCAAAGGTATCATAAAAGCTGGTAGAAAAGCCTTCTGGGCCAGGGGTCTTATTTTTTTAAGAGATTTAATGGCAATCAGTATTTCCAAGATGGAAATATCAGCCTCTAAATCTACTTTCTGCTCTTCAGACAAAGTTCTAATTGTCGAGTCTTTCAAAAAGGATTCACTCTCTTTATTATAAATGTATTCCTCCAATTTATAAGTATTTTTGTAGAGTTCATAAAATTCTGTGTTGATTTTGTTAAAATCTGTGTGCATCTCTCTGGTGTTTGTTAGTGATATCACTGCAGAAATAACAGTGGAATTACTATTTTGTTTTATTCTCATGGCCAGCATCTTGGATGCCATTGATCCTGTATCTAAATAAGAGAGTTTGGCTTTCCTGATGGCAAATTCTGATTCAAGACTAATTAGTTATATTCTTTTTTTAACTTCATCCATTCATCCCATAAGGCATCAGTGGCTGTATTATCCAACTTTTGTTCTGTGTCTTTAAGTTTAGTGAGTATTTCGCTTTGCCATTTATTTCTTAGCTTTTTTTGATGAGAACATATGCTTATCAATGAACCCCTAAGACAGTATTTAAGTGCACCCCAGACTATTCCTTTTTTTGTCTCATCTAAATCATTTAACTTAATAAAATCATCTATTTTATTTCTGAAGTCTGCAACCATTTCTGGATTAGCAAGTATCCCGTTGTTGATCGTCCATCTTTTAGACCGATGAGAGTTCTGTGCTCTTGAAATATTTAAAAGTACAGAAGCATGGTCTGAAATAACCATTGGCTTGATGGTTGCATAATTAACTCTACTTACCAGTGCTCACTCAATCAAGAAGTAATCTAATCTGGAACCTGATTTATTACATGTAGAACAGAAGGTAAATTCTTTGACATTTGGGTGCAGTAGTCTCCATGGCCCAGATATTCAAACTACGCCAGGCTGTGGTGCAGGCTTGGGCGCAGCGCAACTTGGCTGTGCAGGGGTGTGGACTGGACGATATTCAATGGAGCTGCACCATGGCTCAGCAGCTTTGAATATTGCACCCTGGCCACCCCCAGTGTGCATGGTGCAGTGGTACTGCACCAGCACAAGTGGCCAGAGTGGAGCATGGGGATGCGCTAGTGCAAGTTCCATTGCGCCATGCACAGCAACCGTGATATTCAAAACTTAACATGCAAAAATGGGGCATAATGTGTGCAAAGTAGCACATGGGGCCATTTGCATGTCATTATGGCCCCATTTGCATGCAAGTGCGCTGATCCCTGATGACTTGTGCCTGGCACCCTGCCAGGCAGCAGCCATCGGGACCGATGCCCCCTGCAGTCCGATCGCGGGCATCTGTATACAAAATAAATATTCCCAATATCCCTGGTGGTCCACTGGACCGCTTTCTGCCAGATCGCGGGCATCTGTATAAAAGAAAGAAATATCCGTCCAATATCCCTGGTGGTCCAGTGTACTGCTATCTGCCCTGTTGTGGGCATCTGTATAAAAGAAAGACAAAGCCGTTCAATATTCCTGGTGGTCCAGTGGACCGCTATCTGCCCGATCACAGGCATCTGTATAAAAGAAAGACAAAGCCGTCCAATATCCCTGGTGGTCCAGTGGGCCACTATCTGCCCGATCGCGGGCATTTGTAAAAAATAATTCCAATATCCCTGGTGGTCTAGTGGTACCCCCACCGCCCACTGAGCCCACCGCCCCGCTCCCCAGTCAGCGGCGGGCGGACAGCACCCACCGCCTGTGCCTGCCGCCCGCCAACTGACCTCAGGTAGGGCTGCCGCCCATTGGTTCACAGCATGAGCCAATGGGCATGCAGCTCTACTGTATACACATTCAGATATGTTATCACATATCTGGAATGTGTATATCTGACAAGGGCTACACACCATTAGCTCACCACTGTGAACCAATGGGCGTGCAGCCTGAAGTCGGTCGGCGGGCGGCGGGCGGCAGGCAGGTGGGGTGCTACCGCTGCTGGCTGACTGGGGAGGCGAGGTGCTAGGGCTTAGTGGTAGTGGGGGGTACCACTAGACCACCAGAGATATGTAATTATTTTTTCTAAATACCAGCGATCGAGCAGATAGCGAGTCCACTGGGCCACCAGGATACTTGATGGCTTTGTCTTCTTTATACAGATGCCAGCGATGGGCAGATAGGTCACTGGACCAAGGGATATAGGACGATTTATCTTTCTTTTATACAGATGCCCATGATCGGGCAGATAGCAGTCCACTGGACCACCAGGGATGTTGGAATTCATGTTTTTTTTTTACAAATGCCCGTGATCGGGCATGGGGTGGCGCCACCAGGTGCAGCTGGAACTCTGGTGGCTACCCACAGGTGGCAGCTGCCATGTTGCGCCCTGCACTGCGGCAGCTCACCTGTGGGTGGCCATCAGTTGTTCCTTTTTTTTTGGCATAACTTTGTGTTGGGCATGAGTAGGGGTGCACATGCATGGCTCTGCATCCCAGGCTGAATATTGGGCTGTGCAGAGTATGCGTGACACACCCCACCTGCCTGCATACATTACTGATCACGCTCGGCGCCATCGTGATTTATAGTGTGCATTTTCCTTTTTGAATATTGTGCCGGGGCACATCAGTGGGTTGTGCATGGCGCAACACTGTTGCGCCATGTGCAACCCTTTTGAATATCTGGGTCCATATGTCTATCATATCATCTGTCAGGATCAAATCATTTAGATCTCATTCTGCCTTAGATCTACATTTCCTGATTTTGGATCTGTCTAGGTTAGGATCTAAAGTAGCATTCATATCCCCTGCTATCATAACATTCGCATACCCATTATTAATAAACTTGCTTTGAATGATGTTGAATTTATCATGGCTTGGGGCAGTCAAACCATAAATGTTAATTAATGTAAATACCTCTCTATCAATTTGTCCCTGAACAATTAAGGAATGTCCTTCGCTATCCGTTATTTGTGAAGAAACCTTAAAGTCAAGTCTTCTGTTAATTAGAATCAGCACACTTGTTTTTTTGGAACTATTCCTTGCTCCAAAAACCTGACCCACCCATTCTTTTCTCATATGGTTTTAATGTTCTATTTTTAAGTGAGTTTCTTGTAGAAATGCAAAAGAAACATTTAATTTCTTAAGACGTCTAATTACCGAATATCTCTTTAATTTATGATTTTACCCCTTTACATTCCAAGTACTTACGGTATAAGAATTTTGGATAGCCATCATGACCCAGTCCAAAATATTTTATGTTCTCTTTTAACCTTTAGTGTGCCTAGTAATCCTCCCATCCTGAACGCAAGTTGTCTTGTACCAAACAAGATATCATTGGTGTACCAAGTTAGTAAAAGAAAGAAGAGAAAGTACAGAGAAGAAAATTAGTATTTAGAGCTCTGAATACAATCATACGTAAAGTCATCTGTATCTTCCTGTAGTAAATCCTGCACAGAAGAAGGTAGAAGTTGTTCCCCTTTATCTATCATAACAATTACATCCCGTTCCCCAGTACATCTTTGAATGTTGTAAGACATAGCCCCCATGCTCGATGCCCCCCTCCAGCAGAGGACTGTTTTTTTTGGGGGGGTTGTTCATTTTTTAGCTTTTTTCCCCCTTTATCTTATACATATCAGTAGTGTAGAGACAACGCACTCTACGTTTTTCTGTGGATATAATAACAACTAAACAGCTTAGTAAGGATCCATTAATCTGTGATTCCAAACATTGTTGAATGACCTTGTTTCTAAGATATCATTACTTTAGCCCAATGAGTAAACATTTAAAACAGGATCATGCAATCCTTATTTAGTGTAACACTTTTTTTAAAAACACAAGTCATTATTTAGAATGACAGTGTTTAAAATAACAAGAAAAGTCCATCTTACTTCCAGTATTACAATCCTCGGCTAATTTGTTCGTATGTGTCCAAGAGATATAGATATTCACCCCAAGCTCATCAAACCCAAACTAAATACCTAAACAATTCTCATTCTAAATATTTCCAATATGAAATTTGCATGCTTAACTCTTATTGATTTCCAACAAAAGTTAAAACATCAGTAAGTTAACATTTGCCGCTGTCCTTTAGTTATTTAAGCCCCTTATAAAGATCCTCTGTGCATGTCACAAGTTGGTTACGTATTGTACAACCGAAAATAAACTTAAAATCTGAGGATCTTGGAGAAGTCCATCAGTATGATAATGTACAAAGAAATCTGATTCTTTAAAAATATTGTTGGGATCCTACCGTAACTTTGCCCAGTCCAACAAAATCAGTCTATTATGGCATTTTCTGATCCCAGATTGGATTCTCAGCACCATGTTCGGTTTCAAAGTCCCAGAACTCCAAGCTGCACGATGCTGGATACTGACGTCTTCCCGTGCTAAGACAGGCACAAGATTTAGATTCTCAAGCTGATCCTTGTGCACCAAATCTTGGGGCTGACCGTTGGAAGAAAAATTAAAGTAAGTAAACAATAGGCAATAAAAATGGCTGAAACTGAGAAAAACTGTATTTTTCGATTCAATACATGGGGAGCGTGAGAGAGACAGCCTGGGAGTGGAAAGTCAAAATGGGGAGGCAAAGTACTATCTTACCCAAAGGACACCACTTCCCCCTATCCCTCCAGTGCTTTGTAAGCTGCACTTAGTTATTTGTTTGTTGTTTTTTTTTCTGCTCAAACAATTCTATCCTCCTGCTTTTTCAACTGTAAAATAACGAAGTATACATGTTCAAGGAGTGCACACCACCACACACTCTCGTAGATAAACAATGAGGATCCCCAATTTATCTGTCCTAAACTCGAATGATTATGACAGAAACTCCTGATGCAACCTAATTGGCGAGCCTGCTGACCTCAAAAAATGCTTATTTAAGATCTTATGACAGAAGATCCATCCACTAATATGATTTCACTTCAAACAAGTATCTCTCATTTCCTAAAAGACGATACCTGTGTCATACATATTATCATATTGTTGGGGATGTGCAGCTCCTTTTAATTCCTGATAATTTTATTCCTTTTATAATGATGTTCAAGTACAGCCTACAAATCAGAGTAATCTGGGGGGAGCGATTACCCGCTGAGTCAGAAGCATCTGCCTTCTACCCCCTCAGCCTCACACACCCAGCAAAACTCTCTCCCCACACTGACCATCCTGAAATCAAAAAACAGTAAATCTGCATACTCGAGACAGACCATATAGCCACAGTTTATTGCTGAAAGTCGAGATTAGCAAAAAGATTTGGAAAGTCTTTTTTTAAACCAGATTTGGCAGCATCTAGTCCATTGTATTCCTTAATACCATCTGTGGACCAAATTTTAAGCTTTGTGGGGTACAGTAGACCATAGCTGAGCCCAGCTTCTCTCAGTCTTCTCTTAATGGGGTAGAAGGCATCTCTTCTATGGATCACTTCAGGGGGTAAATCATTAAAGATCTTTATTGTGCTACCTTTGAAAGAGACTGATGTTTAATTTCTTAGGGCTCTTTGAATTAATAGTTTCTGTTGGAAATCAAGCAGATGAAAAACAAATGACCTTGGTCTTTTGTTTTTGGAGGGTTTAGGCTTCAGAGATATATGTGCTCTTTCAATGAAAAATCTAGCAACACCAGGAGGGGGGCCCGCTATGGAAATTAAGAATCTGTTCATAAATTCAATAGGGTCAGATCCTTCAACCCCTTCTTTTAGTCCAAAAAACTCTCAAATTGTTTCTCCTGCTCCTGCTCTCCAGGTCTTCTACTTTAGCCATTAACTCAGTTATTTGTCTGTTAGAAATTATTTTACTACTTTGATCCTTGGCTATTTTGTCTTCTAGGCTGCTAATGCAAACCTCCACATCAGGTATTCTCACTTTCTGCACAGCTAAATCTGTTTTAACTGATTTACTATCTTCTGCCATCGAGGTGAGTATAAGTTTAATGTTACTCATTTCTTGCATTAGCTTAGCAAAATGAAAAACTGTTAGAGGCTGGTCAGTGTTTTGTTTCTTGGCTTCGGGTGCTAAAGAGCTGCCCGACAGATTATCCATTGTGCCCAAATGTCTTTTTTTATTCTCAACTTCTGGATCTGATTCTACCCCCTTGATTCTCCTCCATATTAAAAATCTAATTATGCTTTGTTTCTATTTAGAGCAGTGTTATATGAATATTGGATAAGTTAATTGAGTCTTTTTGGTGAAAATAGGATATTGTTCAGCTGATCAGCGAGGTTGTTTGCAAATCTGAGAATTATGAGAGAATTATGAACACAGCAATAGCCAAGCAAACCTGTCAAGGTATTTAGTTACTGTAATATGCCAGTAGGTGGTGTGGCAGGGACAATTCGGTGTTTGTTTTTTCCGCTTGTTCGTTTCCTTGTTAATTCATCCAAAGTTCAGGACACTACGTAATGTTTACGGACATAGTATTTTTTTTTTCTGTCAAGAGCAGCAACATTTGAAATATCCATGAACTAATGTTGAATTGTGCAATATACGAATACTGGCTTCATTTCTGCCGTTTTGGAGGTAGGCCGTACCGAAGCTCAAGGGCACACGTCTGCACTGGAACGCAACATTCGACTGAATGAGAATGCCACTGATTTAAATCCCAGACTGCTTCAGTATCTAGCTAGAGCTCTGAATCTAGCCTGCACCTCCATCAGGCTACTTCCTACCAGGTCTTTTGTTCCCAGGTGGAACAGCAGGTGCGTTTTCTCATCCTACTGCCTCTCCCTCGAGGGGATATAATGTATGACCTTCACTGCTGTCATGCCCAGCAGATTCTTCACCCACACTGTGCTGTTTTTGTCTCCTCTGCCCCCCACTTAATTCCTTTTATTATTGAGTCCCCAACCAGTAGGACCCTGGTCTCCACCTCCTTCTGATCACATCTCCCTTCCATCCTTCCCCAACCCCCTGTATCCTATTTCTAACCCTATTTTCAATACCCTCTTTGCCCATTTCGCCTCCTGAAGTACTGTCCTCGCTCTGTTTCCCCTCAGATTCTTTGCTGCACCCCCCCCACCTATTTGACCCACAGGCTCTACCTGTCAGGCTACCCTCCTCTGCCCCTACATTTCCTAACTTTTCCCCTCCCTGTTTACCCACCCCTACCTGTGCCCCACTTGATTTTCCCTGGGGACTGTCCTCCTTCCCTGCCTCATCCTACTTTGGCTGCTCCAAATCCAAGCACGCTGTCCCCCCCGTTCCTGGCTTGCCCGTTGACCTTACCTGATATGGCCCCCCCTTTTCCAATTTTTCTGTACCTTCCCTCATGCTTGCCTCTCCTTCTTCTTCCCTGAGTGCTCTTTACCTCCATTCTCCTGATTCCCCACCATTTAGTGCTTCCAACAGGGCAACTCTATTTGTTTGTTCTAAGCCCACTGCCCATATCCCTGTGGTCAGTGGTCCTACCTTTGCTCCCTCCTCCCTTGTCCTCTCTACAGGCTTTTTATCTTTATACGTTATCACCTGCCAGTCCCCAGGTTTCTCTTGTGCCTATTGATGCCCATATCCAGGAGTTCTGTATCCCCTCTGGTGCTTTCCCCTCCACCTCCCCTTGCAGTCATGCTCCCTAACTTTCCTCCAGTCCCCATCCCATTTTCCCTTTCCTGCATTCGTGTTTGCTCCTCATCCCCCTGCACCCTCCCTTTTGACTGCACCTTGTCCCCCCACACAGTCACCTCACTAGCTGCTATAGCTCCTTTGGCAGGGCCCCTCATATCTCCACATCTACCCCTCTCCCTTTCCCAGCTTAGTGCCCATCTCAGCCATACCACTTCCTCCCTTAGCTGTGCAGTCTGCCTACATATCATACATTCCCCCAATTTTCTAGGACATATTCAGTAGCATGGCTGACCCATAACCAGTACACCCTACCACCCTACCAAAAATGCCCCCAACCCTTGAAGCATTGGGACCCTACCCTGGATCTAGCCTCACCCTGCTCCATTCGCCACTCTAATGTGGTCCCCCCCATATTCTCCTCTTGCCTATATCAACCTTTTGGTTTAAGCCCAAGGGTAAGATTTGCCCTGCTCAACAGCTGTGTGTATCCTTGCCCTGTGGCTTTCAGACCTCCCAATGAAATGTGCTGCACCTGGCAGTCCTCTCCACCAATCCTAGGGTAGCTCCTCCCCTATAAAGTGGAAGCTGTATCAAAATCTTCAGGCTGATTGCATAAGTAAGGGATCCCTTGGAAGAAAATTTAAAATGCTATTTGTGGTCCTTGGGGGCCCAATAGCCTCTTTTAGCTAGTTGACATTCTTTTTTAAAAATCTCAGTTTGGGTTTTCCCATGAGTATGCCTATCCAAGTCTATGGGTGCACACTTAGTGCAACCCGTTTTGAGAATTAGGTCCAGTGTATCTTGCATTTCAAGTGCACCTATAGAACATGTTCAGAACAAGTTATCTTATATATAAAGGTAAAAACATAACTGCCTACATCATTCATTACCCACTTCAACCAAGGGGTTATTGGGACAATATTAGCTACTGGCAGGCATTGGAAACCAAATTGTAGTGAGACAGGAATAGTGTGACCTAACACTTTCAAATAGGTCAAGTTCGTGAAGTTTACTGGCCTGCTGGCACAGTGGGAGTGCTACTGTGTGTGACACTAGCGACCCAGGTTTGGGAACGAGTCTGGGTTGTCAGACTGCTGGCCGGGGGAGGGGTAGGTGGCACATCCTCAGGACTACTGTCCTCCTTTTGTGGGGATGAGCTGTGGTTCCCAGAATAAGTGCAACTGTCAGCAGAGGCTGGAAGTGCAGCACCAGCATGGCCAGCTTTGGCTGCAGTTGTCACTGAGGATGTCACTCTCCCACCACATCCCCTCACAGAATGACAGGCAGCTATCAAGGGAAGAGGGGGGAGTGCGGCCAGTGCTGTAACTTAGACAAGTGCTCTGACTTTCTGCCTGCCCCATGCCAGCTGCCTGTCATTTAGTGAGGGGTCACTGAGAAGGAGGAGCATGCATGTTGATGATGTCTGCAGTAGGAGCCAGGAGGAGTGGTGGACCACTGAACATTTACGGAACTTAAAAGACTGCACCAGCCAGTGCCACCAGACAGCTAGATAGCCATGAAGGAGATCACAACCTTCTTCACTGGAATTAAGGAGCCCAGACAGACGCGAGAGGGAGTTGTATTTTTAATGGCCTTACTTGGTCCATATGAGAGGTTTGAGACTTTGTGTGAACCCAAGAGGAGGGATATGTATTTTAATTTGGAAACAGATGATACTAGGTGGGTGGGAGCTAGAAAAGTTTGGTGGTAAATACTGACTAAGTGACCACTGGGGATTTGTGGTGCAGGAAGAGTTTCTGTCCTGCTTGTGTCAGTAAGTATTCAAGTGTTGTATAACAGATTTAACTGAACAGTCCCTATATAATCATACCAAAACAAACTAAACCAAACAAGATAGTTAATAAATGAAGAACACATGAAAACAAATGCTGAAACGACATTGCATATAACACAGCACATACATACATACATACATACAGCAGAGGCTGAGGCTAATTGGGGGTGTGGCTTAGTAGCTTAGGAGTACAAAAACAGCTTCTCCAATTACAGCTTCCTGCTGTTTTTGACAGAAGAGAATTTTGGTTTCAGAGCAAGATACAGCAGTCTAGAACTACAGATTTTTTACTGACAAATCACTTCTATCTCAGCAGGAGTTAGAACCTGTTTGGATTAAGCAAGCAAATACTTTATTAGAAGAAGGGGAACCCATTTAAGTAAAAAAAAAAGAAGAAAGTCACTGTGTGTTTCTCTGAGGACGGGGGCTGTATCAGCTTAATTTACTGAGTCAGAGCAGAGGCTGAGGCTAATTGGGGGTGTGGTTTAGCAGCTTAGGAGTACAAAAGCAGCTGTCTTAAATTACAACTTCCTGCTGTTTTCTGACAGAAGAGAATTTTGGTTTCAGAGCAAGATACAGCAGTCTAGAACTACAGAATTTTTACAGATAAATCACTTGTATCTCAGCAGGAGTTAGTACCTGTTTATATTAAGCACACAGACACTTATTAGAAGAAGGGGGTCTCATTTAAGTAAAAAAAAGAAGAAAGTCACTGTGTGTTTCTCTGAGGAAGGGGGCTGTAACATCTTAATTTACTGAGTCAGAGCAGAGGCTGAGGCTAATTTGGGGTGTGGTTTAGCAGTTTAGGAGTACAAAAGCAGTTGTCTTCAATTATAGCTTCCTGCTGTTTTTGACAGAAGAAAACTTTGGTTTCAGAGCAAGATACAGCAGTCTAGAACTACAGATTTTTTACTGATAAATCACTTCTGTCTCAGCAGGAGTTAGTACCAGTTTGGTTTAAGCAAACAGATGCTTTATTAGAAGAAGGGGTCTCATTTAAGTAAAAAAAAAGGGGACTGTATCACCTTAATTTACTGAGTCAGAGCAGAGGCCATAGGTGCCAGAACAGGGGGGCCACTAGGGCCATGGCCCTACCACATTCATGAGTGGCCCTATCTGTTTTTGCAATCATTGTAATGTATTTAATAAGGGAGAATTTAACCCTTACGTCCTTGGCCCTACCACTTTTCAAACCATTCTGGCACCAGTGGCAGAAGCTGAGGCTAATTGGAGGTGTGGCTTCGCAGTTTAGGAGTACAAAAGCAGCTGTCTCCAATTACAGCTTCCTGCTGTTTTTGACAGAAGAAAACTTTGGTTTCAGAGCAAGATATAGCAGTCTAGAACTACAGATTTTTTACTGATAAACCACTTCTATCACAGTAGGAGTTAGTACCTGTTTATATTAAGCAAACAGATACTTTATTAGAAGAAGGGGGTCTCATTTAAGTAAAAAAAAGAAGAAAGTCACTGTGTGTTTCTCTGAGGAAGGGTGCTGTATCAACTTAATTTACTGAGTCAGAGCAGAGGCTGAGGCTAATTCAGGGTGTGGCTTAGCAGTTTAGGAGTACAAACACAGCTGTCTCCAATTACAGCTTCCTCCTGTTTTTGGCAGAAGAGAACTTTGGTTTCAGAGCAAGATACAGCAGTCTAGAACTACAGATTATTTACTGATAAATGACTTCTGTCTCAGCAGGAGTTAGTACCTGTTTGGATTAAGCAAACAAATACTTTATTAGAAGAAGGGGATCCCATTTAAGTAAAAAAAAGAAGAAAGTCACTGTGTGTTTCTCTGAGGACGGGGGCTGTATCAGCTTAATTTACTGAGTCAGAGCAGAGGCTGAGGCTAATTCAGGGTGTGGCTTAGCAGCTTAGGAGTACAAACACAGCTGTCTCCAATTACAGCTTCCTCCTGTTTTTGGCAGAAGAGAACTTTGGTTTCAGAGCAAGATACAGCAGTCTAGAACTACAGATTATTTACTGATAAATGACTTCTGTCTCAGCAGGAGTTAGTACCTGTTTGGATTAAGCAAACAAATACTTTATTAGAAGAAGGGGATCCCATTTAAGTAAAAAAAAGAAGAAAGTCACTGTGTGTTTCTCTGAGGACGGGGGCTGTATCAGCTTAATTTACTGAGTCAGAGCAGAGGCTGAGGCTAATTGGGGGTGTGGTTTAGCAGTTTAGGAGTACAAAAGCAGCTGTCTCCAATTACAACTTCCTGCTGTTTTCTGACAGAAGAGAATTTTGGTTTCAGAGCAAGATACAGCAGTCTAGAACTACAGATTTTTACAGATAAATCACTTGTTTCTCAGCAGGAGTTAGTACCTGTTTAGATTAAGCACACAGTTACTTTATTAGAAGAAGGGGGTCTCATTTAAGTAAAAAAGAAATAAGTAAGTCACTGTGTGCTTCTCTGAGGAAGGGGGCTGTATCAACTTAATTTACCGAGTCAGAGCAGAGGCTGAGGCTAATTGGGGGTGTGGCTTAGCAGTTTAGGAGTACAAAAGCAGCTGTCTCCAATTACAGCTTCCTGCTGTTTGTGACACAAGAGAACTTTGGTTTCAGAGCAAGATGCAGCAGTCTAGAACTACAGATTTTTTACTGATGAAACACTTCTGTCTCAGCAGGAGTTAGTACCGGTTTGGTTTAAGCAAGCAGATGCTTTATTAGAAGAAGGGGGTCTCATTTAAGTAAAAAAAAGGGGCTGTATCACCTTAATTTACTGAGTCAGAGCAGAGGCCATAGGTGCCGGAACGGGGGGCACTAGGGCCATGGCTCTACCACATTCATGAGTGGCCCTATCTGTTTTTGCAATCATTGTAATGTATTTAATAAGGGAGAATTTAACCCTTGCGTCCTTGGCCCTACCACTTTTCAAACCATTCTGGCACCAGTGGCAGAGGCTCAGGCTAATTGGAGGTGTGGCTTAGCAGTTTAGGAGTACAAAAGCAGCTGTCTCCAATTACAGCTTCCTGCTGTTTTTGACAGAAGAAAACTTTGGTTTCAGAGCAAGATATAGCAGTCTAGAACTACAGATTTTTTTACAGATAAATCACTTCTATCACAGTAGGAGTTAGTACCTGTTTATATTAAGCAAACAGATACTTTATTAGAAGAAGGGGGTCTAATTTCAGTAAAAAAATAAGAAGAAAGTCACTGTGTGTTTCTCTGAGGAAGGGTGCTGTATCAGCTTAATTTACTGAGTCAGAGCAGAGGTTGAGGCTAATTCAAGGTGTGGCTTAGCAGCTTAGGAGTACAAACACAGCTGTCTCCAATTACAGCTTCCTCCTGTTTTTGACAGAAGAGAACTTTGGTTTCAGAGCAAGATACAGCAGTCTAGAACTACAGATTATTTACTGATAAATGACTTCTGTCTCAGCAGGAGTTAGTACCTGTTTGGATTAAGCAAGCAGATACTTTATTAGAAGAAGGGGTCTCATTTAAGTAAAAAAAAAGAAGAAAGTCACTGCGTGTTTCTCTGAGGAAGGTGGCTGTATCAGCTTAATTTACTGAGTCAGAGCAGAGGCTGAGGCTAATTGGGGGTGTGGCTTAGCAGTTTAGGAGTACAAAAGCAGCTGTCTCCAATGACAGCTTCCTACTGTTTTCGACAGAAGACAACTTTGGTTTCAAAGCAAGATACAGCAGTCTAGAACTACAGATTTTTTTTTACAAAATAAGTCAAGATGGGAGTGGTGCAGTGCAATGGCTGTGGGGCAGCAGTGTTCCGGGAGACATTCTGGAGACTGCGATGCTGCCCCGTTTGCAGGCACCTCTCTGGTCTGAGGGAGGAGGTTGCCCGTCTCCAGGTTGACCTAGCTAGGTTTCATGAAGCCTCTTCCCCTACCCAGGGACCACCAGGTCCACCACCATTACCTCAGAGGTTGCCAAGAAAGAGGAGTGGTTGGACCAAAGTGGGCTCAGGGAGGAAGGGGAGGATGGTGGAACAGAGGTGCATCCTTCCAGTTGTACCTCTCCACAATTCATATGCTGTTCTGGCAAAGAGTGATTCCTCTATGGAGGCACCTGTAGTGGAGACCAAGGATGATGCTGGGAACCTCCACAAAGGAGATCCACAGGAGGGTGGCACAAGACCCCACAGGGTAAGGAAACAACTCCTGGTGGGGGACTCGATCATTGGGGGGGTAGAAGTGAAGTGGGGGAGTAAGGGGATAGGGAGGTAAGGTGCCTGCCTGGTGCCACAGTTCGGAGGGACAGAAAGTGAATCCTCAGGCTCACGGGAGCAGCTGCATGAGGGAGGGAGCTGGATGTCATTGTCCACCTAGAGACAAATGACCTGGCTGTGAATGGGATCAGAGTGGTGCAAGAGGAGATTGTGGAGTTGGGGAATGGCCTTAGACAAGTAGCATGTATGGTAACTTTCTCAGAGGTGCTGCCTGTCTATGGCAAGGATGATGCTAGGGTATTCTGCACCATAGGATTCAATGACTGGTTGAAAAACTGGTGTGGAGCTCAGGGTTTTGGCTTCATTGGGGACTGGGGAGCCACCTGGAGGGATGCAGGCTTATACTGGTATGATGGCCTGCATCTGTCTGGTGGGAACCAGGATCCTAGGTGACAGGTTTAAATGCTTCATTGGCAAGCATTTAAACTAGCCAAGGGGGGGCACTGAAAAGGAGCAGGGAAATCCCAGCCTCCCTCCACAAAACACAGTAGTTAGAGAGGTAAACACCAAGGTAGAGAAAAGTCAGTAGGGAGCAGGACAGGGATAAATGCAGAAAAAGGGGTAAGGACAGGGATGGGGCTAAAAGGGGTAAGGCCATAAAAAATAAATGGAAGATGATGAGTACCAATGTCTGCAGTCTGTGCAACAAGCTCACTGAACTAGTGGCCTTGATGGAAGAGGGATGCCTGGATATTGTGGCAGTCACTGAAACATGGTACACAGAGAACCATGACTGGGATGTCAACATACCAGGATACACAGTCTACAGGAGGGACAGGGTGGGTAAAAAAGGAGGAGGAGTAGCCCTCTATATAAGGGAGGGGATTAATGCAACAGAACTAAAGAGTAAACAAGAAGTTGATTAGTCACTATGGGTCACGCTGGAGACAGGAAATATCACCACAATCCACATGGGGGTTGTGTACAGACCCCCATCTCAGGGGGAGGAAATGGACAAGGAAATGATAGAAGGCATCCTTAAAATGGCAGAAAAAGAGGATATATTGTTGATGGGGGACATGAATATGCCAGATGTTAACTGGAGTACCTTTTCTGCAGGCTCATCCAAGAGCAGGGTCATTCTTGATGCCCTACATGGGGCATGCCTCAGACAGCTAGTGTTGGAACCCAATCAGAAGGGAGCAGTCTTAGACCTGGTACTCTCAAATGGAGAAGGAGAAAGGATCTCGGATTTAGAAGTGGGTAGCCATCTGGGAACAAGTGACCACCAAACAGTGTGGTTTACAATAAACACAGCTATACAAAAACAAGAGTACTGGACTTTAGGAAGGCTGACTTTGGGAAAATGAGAGAGTGCCTCAGAAAAGCACTAGCAAACGGGCAAGAAGGAGGGGTGAAGGAACAGTGGGGAATAATCGAAACAGCAATCACAGAGGCAACAAGTCTTTGTGTGAAGCAATTCAACAAAACAAAATGAAGGAAAAAAACACTATGGTTCTCAAAAGAGGTGGCAGGGATGGTTAAGGAGAAAAGGAGAGCATTCAGGAAATATAAGGAAACACAGAAGGAGCAGGACAGAGAACTTTAACAGTTAAAGCAGAAGGAGGCAGGGAAAGCAGTCAGAATAGCAAAGGCCCAAACTGAGGAAAAGATAGCCAACTCTGTTAAGAAGGGGGATAAAACCTTTTATAGGTACATTAGGGAGCAAATAAAGACCAAGGGAGGGATACAGAGACTTAATAAAGGGGAGGGAATCTGGGCAGAGGGTGACAGTGAAAAAGCAGGGATACTGAATGAATATTTCTGCTCGGTATTCACAATGGAAGAGGAGGGGGAGGTACCTAAACCAAACAAGGGAGAAACTCTGAATAGGGGGGTCGATACCAGTCCATTCACAGAAGAAAGGGATTTGAAAGAACTCTTGAAACTGAGGGTGGACAAAGCAATGGGGCCTGATGGGATTTACCCAAGAATTCTAAAAGAACTAAGGGTAGAACTAGTAACACCACTGACTACTCTCTTTAACAAATCATGGGCCGATGGGGTGGTACCTGAGGACAGGAGGAGTCAAATGTGATTCCACTTCACAAAAGTGGGAGCAGGGCAGAGGCAGGAAACTACAGACCAGTTAGTTTGACTTCAGTGGTAGGTAAAATGATGGAATCACTTCTGAAAGAAAGAATTGTTGAGTACCTAGAGGCCAATGGGGCACAGGACCCAAGGCAGCATGGTTTCACAGCAGGAAGGTCATGTCAGACGAACCTAATAGATTTCTTTGACTGGGTGACCAAAGTAGTAGACCAGGGAGGGGCTGTGGATATGGCCTACCTAGATTTTAGCAAGGCATTTGACACAGTCTTACACTAAAGTTTAATATACAAGTTAGCCAGCCTTGGAGTGGGTCCCAAGGTGGTAGCCTGGATAAAAAACTGGCTGGACAACAGAACGCAATGGGTAATTAAGCAATAAGGCATGACCAGGGGTTATGTTAATGGTCTGTTAATCACCCTCTAGGGGTGTAATGTGTCACGAGGCATAGCCGAGTGCTACATGCCCCTAGAGGGTGATTAACTGACCACTAACATAACCCCTGGGAGTGCCTTATTGCTATTATAATAAAATTGTTTTTTAAATAGTGTTAAACCTTGTTCAGCATATGATTAGGCTGTACATGTATGTTAATCAAAGATTAACATAGGGCTGATAGAATGTTTACAACCAATCAGAAAGCTCTGTTTCTCAGACCCTTTTTATAATAGTAAAAGGAGTTCACACTGAAGAAAGGAGGGTAACTAGCGGGGCACTGCAGGGTTCGGTACTGGGACCGGTCCTCTTTAATGTCTTTATAAGTGACATTGGAGAGCACCTGGAAGGAAATGTATGTCTCTTTACAGATGACACAAAGATCTGCAACAGGGTTGATACACAAGGTGGGGTGGAAAGAATGAAAAGGGACTTGGCAAGGTTGGAGGAATGGTCAGCTGAGATTCAGTGCAAAGAAGTGCAAGGTAATGCATCTGGGAAACAAAAACCCAGGGGAAAACTGCACAATGGGGGGAGAGTTAATAACAACAACAAAAATCGAAAGAGACCTAGGAGTAGTTATATCAGATGACCTAAAGGTAGGCAAGCAATGTGAGAAGGCAGTAAGGAAGGCTGGGGGGATACTGGGATGCATAGGGAGAGGCATCAACAATAGAAAACCAGAAGTTGTTATCCCTTTGTACAGACAGTTAGTGAGACCCCATCTGGAGTATTGCGTGCAATTCTGGAGACCCCATCTCCGCAAAGACATAGACAGAGTGGAGGCTGTTCAGAGGAGGGCAACCAAAATGGTGCAGGGTCTGCACCAGAAGACATATGAGGAGAGACTAAAGCAGTTTAATATGTATACCCTTGAGGAAAGGAGGGAGACAGGGGACATGATAGAAACTTTCAAGTATCTCAAGGGAATTAACAAAGTACAAGAGGGTAGTATCTTTCAGAAGAAGAGATGTGCAAGAACAAGGGGGCACAATTTGAAGATAGAGGGGAGATGGCTCAGAGGTAATGATAGAAAGTATTTTTTCACAGAGAGGGTTGTGGATGCATGGAACAGTCTTTCTGAGGAGGTTGTGGAGTCAGGAACAGTGGGAGAATTCAAGAATGCATGGGACAGGCATAAGGCAATTCTAGTGGGGGGGTAGGAGGAAGTAAGTTGTTGATTAAAACTAGAATCTGCAGCTTATCCATCAGGTAGGGAAACGGGCAGACTAGGTGGGCCAAGCGGTCCTTATCTGCCGTCATATTCTATGTTTCTATGTTTCTACATACATGCAGTAGTTACCAGCTGCAGGATTTGATGTCGATTATGAGATGAAACATCAACATGGGAAGCTCAGGCCGGCCATAGGCATGATAACTCAGCTGTTTGAGCTTCTGGGTAGTATTTATGGGGAACATGTTCAAATTCCAGCTAGGCCACACTTTCTTCCTCAGTGTCATTTATAGGGATGCATGGATATCCAACCCGATTTATTGAACTGATCCGGTTTTGCAATTTTTGGCAATATCTGGTCTGGTTGATCTCAGCCCTATTAAAACGGGGAGGGTATTAGGTATTTATTCAAGCAGGTGTGGACCAGGCATGCATGCATTAACACACTGCTCAACTCAGCTCTCTCAGACATACAGGTACAAGGCTCCAGCAACCGGCAAGCAGTAAGCAGGCAGTCTGACGTGACACAGAAAAGCCTTGTATGGAAGTATTTTTCGTTCTCCAGTGAAACTGATTCAAAGGCAAGATGTTCACTATGCCAGATGCCTACCCTTACAAGTTGCGCTCTTCTGTCAAATCATATGGTATATCCAGTTTGGTTAATCACATTCGAGACAAGCATAGAGAAATATTTTTAGAAATGCAATCTGAAAAAGAAAAACAAGAAATTGCAAGACATGCTTCTTGTGAGCCTCTGGCAAAAAAAAAAAAAAAAAAGAGAACCAAACTATTGAAGCTGTATTTCGAGAGCTGCCCCATTCACAAATCAAAACTCCCGTGCAGTCTTAATTACTCAGTCGATAGCCGAAATGATGGCAGTCGATGAGCAGCCTTACAGCATAGTGGACAATCCTGGGTTAAAACGCTTAATTAATGTTTTAGAGCCTCACTATGTGATTCCATCATGGCTGTACTTCTAAGACCAAATTCTGCCTGAAATGTATACCAGAGTATGGGATAAAATAAAGCTAAGGTTATCTGAAGTTAGTGCGTTATGTTTTATGACTGACACCTGGACTAATGAGTATTCTACCCTTTATTATTTGGTCATAACAGCGCATTGGGTGGATGATCAATTTAAGAGAAGAGGCGCTTTACTTGAATTAAAACACCTTAGAGATCACCACACAGGTGAAAATCCTTCAAAGGAATTTCTTTCAGTGCTGGACAGTTGGGAAATCAGAAGCAATCAGCATCACCTAGTTATCCGAGACAGTGGTGCTAATATATGTAAAGCAATTAAGTTAAGTGCTATACCAAGGGAGGGTTGTTTGGCTCACACCCTGCAATTGATAGTCAATGAGGCTATTATGAAACAAAAATCTGTTGAAGATCTATTAGCAGCAGGTCGCTCAATTGTGGGCCACTTCAAACTTTCATCCACAGCAACTGAGAAATTAGCAGCCTTGCAAAACACTCTTCAAGTCCCAGTACATCGACTGACACAAGATGTGAGCACTAGATAGAACAGTTCTTATTATATGCTAGAATGATTAATTGAATAGCGAAGGGCACTTACTGTCTATGCGTCATAAACTGACAATCATACTTTGTGTTTACAGCTGGAAATGTGCTGAGCTCATAGAGAAACAATGAGGTTGAGACTTACCTTGTCAAGACCATTATCCACAAAAAGGCAAACCCAGACTTCCTCCAGTACTAGAAGATGCAAGAACATCGATTCCTGATTTTAGCAAAGCTTGCACAAAGATTTCTTTCACTGCTGCCCACAAGTGTTCCTAGCGGGCGTGTCTTCAGTGTAGCAGGCGACATTATCACGGACAGATGCTCACGCTTGTCGCCAGAGAATGCTAACTTGCTGCTTTTCTTAAAGCATAACTTATCACAAAGAGAACATTTTCAGTAGTTGTCCTGTGCATTACCTGTGCATTTTAGTATTTATATTCATATTAAACTTTTTTATACTGCTGCAAACAATGTGTGCTCATATTTTATTTATTTATTTATTTTTAGTTTGGTAATATCCAATTTGGATTAAATCCAAAACCGGACGAATGCTTCATAGAATATATTCGGATCTGATATCTGGACCAATTTAACTATCAGTGTATCCCTAGTCATTTATGCTCCTAGTATGTAGTTGTAGCTAACACCACACTGACAAGTCTTTCTGAATTAAAATAGTCATTGCCTCAGTAGAGTACAGTATTTGGAAATTTGCAGTATGGCAATAAGAGAAGACATAAGAGGCCGCTGAGTAGATACCAAACTCACAGCGACTTAATGTATGATGCGATGGGGACGCTGTTCATGAGTTGACGCATGCATTAAGTTGAAGGTGGTACCAGTCTCATAAGGGAACAGGTTATCCAGCATGACACTGGCAACAGACGGAGCAGCAGCGGTGGCAGGAAAATGAGAAAGGGCAGGCGAGGGCACAAGGAGCAAGAAAGAAATGAGAGGAGAAGGAGAAATGAGGGGATGGGCAAGGGGAAAACTAATAGAAAAGGGGCCCAATCAAACCAGCCAGCAGCCGCAGAAGACAAAACAACGGAGGAGGCATGAGACACAGAACTCCAGGTGATGACATGAAGCGCCGATTTCATAAAGCGCTAAGCAGAATAGTTGGAGTGGCTGACTTATATAGGGGATGTGGGAGGAGCTATTCCCCCACACTGAACCTCACGCTTTAGCCCTCCTGTATGGTGTCTAGTAACGAGTACAGAACTCAGTGGCTGCCAGGGAAATGAAAAAAGCCACAGTCGCTGGTGCTGGGTTGGACGATGTGTGAGAAAATCAAATTGGCAGAGAAATGACCATCCATGCTAAAAGAGAAGTAAAAAACAGAAGCAGCAGCAGGATGCGCACAGTGTGGATTTTGAGACTGATGGGGGGTAGACCATCTAACAGGGGTACAAATACAATTGACACCACTTCACAGGGAGATGGAAGGTATGCCAGCCAGCTTTATGCAAATGAAAGAACTGAAGCACTCTCTCATTGGAACGCTTCATTTCTTTCAAGTATACAAAGTTTATTTATTTATTTATTTATTGAAATTTGTTGACCGGGTAGGCCCACTGAGACAACAAAGTCCCTTTTTCAGGGGCAACCCGGAATTAATTACAGATAAGAGACACAAGAGCATACAACAGACAAAAATAGCACAGTTAAATTGCTTAGGTACATACATAGGTAGTAATACAGAACAACACAGAGAACAGGTAGCATTAGAAACAGGACAAAAACTGGTCAAGACTAAGTAGAGTAAAGGGCACCAGCAATTCAAGTGTAACAGCACTGATTAACAACCATTAAGTGATACCCATGAAACTGTGACCACTGCTTGGGTGGTCATTGGTCTGTCAGGGACAAGCCCAATGTAGATTGGTCTGCATTGGACTAATCCGTGACACACCTCTGAAATGCTGTTCTCTGAAGCAAAGCTAAATGTTTCTTGCGCTCGCACAAGGAAACATAGTAAAATGTCTCTATCTAGGCCTAAAATCCATATGGCTTTCATCCTTACAACTAATACTTAATAATATCAATCTTATTCACTTATGGATGGATTTTCAGAAAAATATTTCTATCTCGCTACAATATAAAAATTACATAAGAAAAAAACTGTATTCTTTAGCACTGAAAAAATACATAGTGGCAATTAAATCTCAGAAATGTGTCCTATGGTTTAGGGTAAACAAAATCTACCACAATACAGAGGAATACTT
This sequence comes from Neoceratodus forsteri, assembly GCA_016271365.2. Taxonomy (NCBI): domain Eukaryota; kingdom Metazoa; phylum Chordata; order Ceratodontiformes; family Ceratodontidae; genus Neoceratodus; species Neoceratodus forsteri. The sequence continues at coordinate 129,390,742 of CM028135.1, read as the reverse complement.
TCTTCTTCCATTGACTCCTCTTAAAAGAAAATTTCTAACATGGGTAATATTTGGCCAAAGTGGTGATAATAGATCAAACACAGAACTTACGTGTCTTTGCAATCCAACACCACCTGAATCTTTATCACATTTAACAGTCCAGTGTCATTTATATTCAGATCTTCATCACAAATATTTGAATGATATTCTAAAATGCTATAAGAATTGTAAGTATGGCATACTGTTTATACTTCTACACCCTTTTACGCTAAACGATGCAGCCCAGATTGCTGCATTCTTTGCCTCAGCTGTCAAACAAAAAATGACAATTTAGAGGGGAAAAATGGGAGGGTGATGAAAGTAAATAGCCAAATAAAATAAAAAAAAGATAATGACAACATTTAAATAAATGGGAAAACCTGGATCCTTGACTCAATAATAAATGTTATTCCAAGATAATAAGGAATAATATTTTATCTTTCTTTCCGCATATTTAACTCCATATACTGACGATTACGAAAGTCGTATTTTATGGTCCTTCTTTTTAGTAAAGTGTGAGGCTCTAGAACAAAAGGAGTTTAATACTTTTCATGTTTTGAAAAATACAAAGAATTATGAATGTATGTATATATGGACAATAAAAATGTTATCTTTTCTGATAACTTTGGCATTTTTATACCTTGGTTGATCAAATAATAACAAATCTGAATCTTCACAGAAAGGTTGGTGGATGCCTGGAACAGCTTGCCAGAGGTGGTGGGGGCAAAGTCAGCGGGGTGCTTCAAGCATACGTGGGGTAGGCACATGGGTACAATACCTAGTGGTAAGGGAGGAGGGACAGACACCTGTGACCAGGTAGAGTTTGGGCTATGATGTTAGGCAGGGAAAATCAAGCAGCATTCTGCTGATGTGTTCTATGTTTCTGTGTTGTAATGGCATGTAAATGGCCCTTTAGCACCCTACATGTCAGACGTGTTGATTAGCAAGCCGGCTGCTGAATGCAGTTCACAGGAGCAGTAGTGCTATCCTGGGTCATGCTATCTGTCTTTGCTTCTGTGAGTCACTGCTTGCAGGGGCTGTGGTACCACCATGCAGAGTTGCCATACGTGGTGTTAACACAGCTCCATATTCAGACAAGCAACGTGCTCTGGTTGGGTCATGCTGCCTGTCTGAATATGACCCAGCAGTGTGCTATCTAGTGCACTCCACTAATAGGTGCACAGTGGAAATGACCAGCTCCGAATACTAGGCCTGTGCAATGTAGTTGGGGGGGAATATATAAATGGTAAGTGTGGGTGGGGGTATATAGAGGAGTACACAAGGTGTGTAAGTCACGGTGCTGGATTGTTGCAAGGTGTGTGTGTGTGTGTGTGTGTAGGTGGGTACATAGGTCAGCTGATGATGTCTGTTACTGTGGCAGGGGGTTTATTTGGTAGCTGTCAAGGTGTGTAACTGTGGTGGGTGGGGGAATGTAGGGAAGCTGGCAATGTGTGTGGGTGTGGGCATGTTGAGCTGAAAAGGTATGTGTGAATGTGGGTTGGAATACAACAAGACAGAAAGTTCACACAGGGAGTGTGGTGCTCACAATAAAACTAATGCAGACTGAAAACAATTAGGCACACACCACCTCCATGTTTCAAAATGATGCCACTGGAGCAAGAAATATTTTCGGAGTGCAAAACATGTAATTTTATTTTGTGCACAAATCCACAGGTAGACAAACAGATGCCCGACCGTCGCCTGATGCATTTCAGATCCAATGAACCTTTTCAAAAGGTGACAGATACACATATTCAGTATGTTTAATTATGTCCACAACTGATGACATCATATAAGACATTAGTAATGACTAAACATCAGACATTAAAAATGTACTGATCAGCCGGCCCGGTGGCACTGAGGGTTGAGGCACTGGACTCCACACCTCGTACTGCGCCGGCAACCTGGGTTCGGGAATGAGCCCGGGCTGTTGTGGGTTGACTGGGGTTGACTGGGGAGGGAGGGTGGGCTTGGAGACTTCCTGGTCACTGGCCGCCACTTGGTGAAGGACGGATGGCGGCACCAACCCGAGGGAGGTCCAGCGGTAGCCACGGGGAGGTGTGGAAGGGGCTGCACTGGTGTCACAGTGTGTGTATGCACCTCTACACATGCACAGCACCCGTGTGCTGGGGCTCTGGGGACCAGGGGAGAAAAACGGCAAAAACTAAGAAAATATAAATATATTAAAAAAAAAAAAGTACTAATCTTACTGATGTTAACATGCTCCAGTAAATACCCAGATGGTGTACATAAAGAAATTATCAGTAGTGTTGAGTGGAAAAAGTGTATAATCTGGAAAAAGCAAATTTAAAATGTGCTGTACCTTGTGATAGCTTCCTTGAGTACTCTCAGTTGTTAATGTACATCCTATAACTATCAGTAACAGAAGTTAAAGGGACACTGTCAGCCTGTTTTTCATCATATCATTTCTAGTTAAAAACTCACATTTTGTGATTGCTTACCTTCTCTATAATTCATTGATGTTGCTGTTTGTCTCCTTGTTTGGTAGAACTGAAATGCATGGCAATGTGTATTTATAAACAATTTTGTTTTTGTTTACATTCCTGGAACTGTTCTTACTGCATACTTCCTGAGCATTAGAACACACCCAAGCAGTGCAGTCACTCATGAGGCAGTAGCCTCCTAAACTCCCACTGCATCCCAAGTGAATAGACTGTGTTGTGGGCGTTTCCAAGTCCAGGAAAGATGCAGTTGGAGCTGATCAAGAAATGTAGACAAACCTGTGTTTGTGTGGTAACACCAGTATGGTGGGCTGTCTGTTTTTCACTTTTACTAAGAAAAAAAGAGTCAGAATCAAACTGCTAGCTACATCAGCAATCCTTACAGAATGTTGGCAATCATAAAATGTGTTTTTTAAACTAGGGGCACTTTGAGACCTAAGGGGGTTGACAGTGTCCCTTTAATGGCTATCACACTCCTTGTTAATAATTTTATACTATTTTACACATGGAAAGTCTTAGCTAAAATGCTAGTAAAAAGGTGCAGCTTTCCTAAAGATTAGTCGCCACTTCCAGGGCCCTCGTCATCATCCTGGCATGTATCTAATCCAAAGCTTTCTCATACACTATGAGGGAAAGAGACAGAGAAATGTCAGTTAGTGATGAACACGCAATAAAACATTTCATTTCACATTTACTTCAAGAACAGGATCAAATCAAAGCCTATATTTAAACTGAAGGCTCTTGTAGCTTGTAAACTGTAAGTCTCCAGGTTGTTAGTCATCCCCTCTGGGGTTCGGGCATACCTTATCAATAGCTTTGAAATGGAAAATGCGGTCAGAGCTATTTGCTGCTTCATCAGCATGAAGGGCAATTGCATATGTAAGGTTCCTCCCTTCTACTGCCCTGCAGTGTTCACCTACTCAGGTTTTGAAGCTCCTAATAGTTTTCCCCATTTAGAATGCACCACAGGTGCACTCTGCTAAGAAGATGACACCTGTCGTGTCACAAGTTGTGAACTGTCATATGTCAAAGATGTTTTCTGTATGGGGATTTTTGAAGCAACTCCCAGGTGTGATGATCTGTAGAAAACATTGCTTTCCTTTTTGATTGGTTGGATGTCAGGAATGCTTGTCCTGGATGTCCAGGGGTCGATGGTCTGGGCTTACAGGATTACTATTCATCAAGCTGGTGGTCAGTCTGACGGGGTGAGAACCATTATGCCCGTCACTACGTCTGCAGCTGTGATAGACCAAATCCTGCAGGCAGCTAGAGCTAAACGAAGAGTGGAGATGGAGGAGAACAGGATAAAGCTGTTCCTCGATCTTTCCTACGCAACTCGCATGAAGCAGAAAAGTTTCTACGCCATTTGGAGGAGCTTACAGGCATTGGATATTCCTAACAGCATGCTCATGCCGGCCCGCCTACATGTCACAGTGTGTCGGAAGGCCTATATTTATTGAGATCCCAAGGAAGCTCCCAAACCTTTGTAAAAGCTGGAAGTGGAGAGAGCTGCAAGGGAGGGGGACGCCTCCTCGGACTCTGGTCAGGGGGATACTTGAACTCGGACTGCAAGTGTTATTATGAATTCCTGTTCTTCCTGTTCCCGTTCTGGACCTGGGGCAAGAATGTCTCCTTACCTAGTTTCGTACTACTGTTGGACTGACCAGGGAGGTTCATCTCTAATTTCAGTGACATTTTGTTGAGACTAATCTATGGATTATCTATGGCTTGCTAATTCCACACTTGGACTACTGGGGTATGGGTGCTGCTTTTTGTCTTTTGAGCCAACTGGATATCGTAAGAACTTGATGGACAAATATCTTTTGTTGCAAAGCTTGTTTTCAAATTGGTCAGAGCCTGCCCCGGGAAGAACATTATTATAATGTTTTATTGTGTTTGCAATTATTCATAGTCCATGTGATATGGCGGGTTTGTGGGGTAGTTAGACACTACAGGTTGTTAATATTTAGAAGTATTTGGATGTTGGGGTGGGGGGAGTATTCTGAGAGGGAAACGTGAGTCACTAATTAAGTGAATATAACACAAAGGCAAGAGTGCTGGGTTTTCCTTTTCTGTGATACTGTCTATACTGTTTCTTTTTTTTAAGTTTAGGCATTGGCAGAATTAGCTAATTGGGTTATACTGTACTTTGGGAGGTCATTATAAATTTTGGTATTACCCCCTGAATCTTGTTACAATAGTAGCAATTACTTAACCATCTGAATATCAGTATCTTCAGATTTTACATGTTGTATTGCATTGTCCAGAGTGTTTATGTGCACTGCCTTGGCATAAAAAAAATAGCCAGTACTGTCCCTGGCATAGCAAGTCAGTTCAGACAACCAAAATGTAGTGTTTTAGTGATGCTTGTGATGCTCCAGTATAATAATAAATACAAGCATCAAATATGAACCCCACTTATACAAACCTAACATACTGGAGCAAGAAATGAATCTGCGTTTTCATGGTGTGGATGAGCAAGCCCTACGTTCTGAAAATGTTAGGAAACAAACCTCAGAAAATGCCTTTTTGCATGCCTCTAGTGCCCAACCTCACCATTCGAAATGTGGAATTCCATATGGGCAGTTTGTCTGTTTGAGACGTAACTGTTCTGATGTAAGTTTTGATAAACAAGCATTGGAATTAAAAGTATGATTTCTGAAGAGAGGTTACTCTGAAAACATTTTAAATGATGCCCTTACTAAGGCAAGAGGCCTAAATTGTACCTCGCTACTCACCCCTAAACCAAAAGAAACATCTGCTAGCCTGCCTGAGACCTTTGTCGCATCTTATAACCATCTTGCTCCTCAAGTGTCTGACATTATTAATACATTTTGGCACATGCTGAATGGCGATCCAGCACTAAAAAGAGATGGTAGGCACATGCCCCAGAATCTGCTACAGGAGAGGTGCCAGTTTGGCTGATTTAGTCACCTGGGCCCCAATATTCAAAACTTTGCCCAGTGGGCAAACAGATTGCACACCGATTCCGTACTGCTTATGCAATTGCGTGATATTCAAAAGGCCCAGTAGCACAGGCAAGAATGAATAGTGCCCTTGCAAAAAGCTAATATATACGCTGGGCAAAGTGAAGGGCATGGATATGAACACTGGCACAGTGCAATATTCAGAGTGTTAGCACTGTGGCTCTGTGCAGAACCATTGCGTAGCACTAATACCACCTATAAAAGGGCTGTCTTACCTCGGGCAAGCCCCAGAGGCAGGCGGTGACACTGCAGTGTAGCCAGAGCACAAAATGGCTGAATATAAAGCACACATGCTGTTTCTAATGGAACATGCCATGGAGGAGGATGAGAGGGCAGAAGGCCACCCTGGGCCACTCCACAGGCTGTGGAGGCAATATGCTGTGTACAAACAGTACCGGCCAAGATACTCCTTGGAGACTGTCACTGAAGACCAGCTGGTGGGCTGTTACCACTTCAGTAGGGTCATGCTGCGGCAGCTGTGTGAGCTCCTGCATGAGCAGCTGTGCAGTGACACCCAGCACAGCCATGCCATGACAGTTGAGCAGAAGGTGATGACTGCGATGTGCTTTCTAGCCACCAGGTCATTCCAGGCACCAATGGGGGATACCATTGGTGTGTTGCAGTCTGCCACCTCACACCTGTTGGCTCAGTTCCTACATGCTGTGCTGCCACACGCTGGTGAGGTCATCACATTCCTCAACACAGCAGCACAGAGAAACCATGCAGCATTTCTGTCAAGTTACAAACCTACATGAAGTACTTCATGCTATTGGCTGCACCCCATGTTGCCATCCATGCACCCACTAGTGATGGTTGGATGCCTGCCTCAGTAGGAAGGGCTACTACTCCATCAGTTGCCAGGTGGTATGTGATGCAACAGGGTACATAACCAATGTCCTGGGTCGATACCCCGGCAGCACCCATGACGCCTTCATATGGCAAAACTCACAACTATGACAACTCTTTGAAGGTGGCCATATATCTAGAGGCTATATATATACATTCTGTGGTGATTTGCATATGCAGCCCATGATGCTTTGCATTGTGTGGGGCATGTGTGATTTTGTATTTTCTTGAAACTTGGCTTCCCAGCCAAATGCCCTTTGGGGTAACCCTTGCCTCAGTGTTTGCGCACAGAGGTGCTTTGTCTTTCATATATCTAGAGGGCATCTAGTTGGTGAGTACACGCAGCATGCCCCCACAAACCCCCCCAGGAAGTCACGTAACAGTAATGCAGCACACACAGGCCTCACCAAGGGAAGGGTGGGCAGGGGAGGGTGGACAGGTGAACAGCAAACAACACAGCCCGTGGGCCTTTGATGCAGTGCAGGCAGCATCAATGTGAACAGGTGCTAACATATGTGTTTACCTTGGAGGGGACAGTGCCTATCCCTTGCGTTGCTGGCTGCTGACACCCGTCCTCCAGCCCACATGTGTGGCGGAGGACAGATATAATGAGGCACACTCCACCACATGCAGCATCATTGGGTGAGTCTTTGGCATGCTGAAAATGTGATTCCAGTGTCTGGACCATTCAAGAGGTGCCCTACGGTACACCCCTTGGAAGGCATGTGGCATATTCCTAGCCTGTTGTATGCTACACAGCACGGCACTTGCCTGTGGAATAGGCCTGCCAGTCCAAGAGGAACACACTGACAGTAACATGGGGCCAGAGGTTCAAGGGATGCTGGAGCAACTCAACAAGTGAGACCCCACATGGCCAGGAAGGGGCACAAGAATACAGAGAAAACATCATGAGAAACCTCTCTTGCAGGAGCAGGTATGTGGAAAGAAAGGACACTGTTATATGTGCAAATATTTTATTGTGAAAAGCAAACAAAGCAAATAGTGGCAGTGACATAAAAATAGAAATAAAGGATGATGGACAGGGTGGGCGAGGGAAGAGGTGGTGGGGAAGCACAACAACACAGAAAAGTGACATTGCAACAGTGGATGTGATGTGCTCAGGATGTGTGAGAAAGTATGTGGTGGTGGTGGTGGGGAGAGCCAGCCCAATCATGACCGTCTGCGACCACTGCGGGTCCTGACATGCAGCTGCCACAGATCCCTGGTGGCAGGTGGTGTGGCTGGTGGGGAGACATAGGGCAACGCATGTGGTGACTGAAGCACCCTGGCAAGTGGATGGCCATGCCGGGAGCCACAAGACAGGAGAGGGAGGTCCTGTCCCGGCGTGCATGGCGTCACATCGGTCTTGGGGGTTGCAGGCATGCTACCAGAGCCTGATTGACCCATTGCATGGTGTTTTGTGGCGTGGTGTCCCCACAGAGCCAGGGATTAGCAGACTAGAGAAAGCAGTGTTGCGACCCTGGAGCAGACTGCCATGCAAGGCAACTGTAAGCTCACGTACTGCCACAGTGAGTTCACTGATGGTGCAGATGGTGTCAACTTGAATGGCATCATGGGCCTCCAATCGCTGTTCAAGTCTCTGCAGGTCCCTGTGCTGGAGATACTTCATGCTTATGAGGTCCTCATGCACTGTGCAGCTGAATAGGGAAAGCTTGTGGTGCATGGCGGTTTGCGACTCCATGACTGACTGCACCAGCCGCTGCCTAGAGTCTGGATCAGCCTGCCTCCGAGGGACACTGTCCTGGAGGACAGGACCTGGTAGCTCCTAGAAGCCCCAAGTGGCCAGTGCGGACACCATACAAGGGCAGGTTGGTGGAGTTGGCAGGGGCACAGAGGTCCACCAGTGGCCTGTTGGTCATGGTGAAGAGCGGCCCTGGCACCCCTGGCCCACTGGCAGAGGTTGCAGAAACACTTCTGCACAGCCTCCACTGTGCAGCCCCAACCACTGACATCCTTGATGGCCACTGTTATTTCAATCCACACCTGCCAAATCGTGGCATCTGTGGTCTGGCTGCAGAACAGGACCGGCTCCCTCTCCCTGTAGGCCTGGGCCAGGGCATACAACTCATAATCACTGATGGTCCCTGTCATCCATGGGACCTGTAAGAGACATGAGATGGACAGTGGTCAGTGCTGTGTGTGTGGGGGATGAATGTCTGTGCATACACAATGTGCCACACCGGTGCAATGCTGCTGTGTATACTGTACAGGTGTGGCAAAGGGTGTGTGACAGGGTAGAATTGCACCATGTCCCATTTGTTATGGAGAAAGTGTTTAAATGCAAGGATCTTTCCTTTTCAGTCTCTTCTCTGTGTGGTTGTGCAACCAAATTTTCCTGTGCGATGTCAGATTTGATCACCCCAACAATCTTGCAATCCTTTGCCTCTCACTGTCTTTCAGTTTTCCCTTGCTGTCTGTTTTTCCCCCTTGCATATCTGCTAATATTAAAATATATGCAAAATCATTGTATGGAAATGTAACTGATATTGGGATCCCTATTGTTTAGAAAATATATAGTGTTACTGTTGAAATATATATAACTATATTTTGAGATGATTGCAGAACGCTATTGTAAACTCTAGAGGTTACTTGAGTACAGATGTTCCAGGCTTTTGCAAAATCTGTACAAAAGGGGTCTATCAGCAAGCACACTATGTTCTAGCAGCTCCTGAAACTTACAAGAACAGAACACTTACAAAAACTGGATGCTTGCTAAGGACGGGGGTTCAAAAGACATAAAAGAGCTAAGCTGAAACTGCAAGAAAGATTAGAACAAGGGACACAGAGACTGAAAGAAAACTATTTTCTTTTGCCTTCGTAAATAGTTATACTGAACAAGTTTATTTTATGATACTACTAGTGTAAATAGATAATTTTTAGTGAATTTTACAACTGCTCCTGGTTTTCCTGTGCTTCCTGATCTGTGCCTTGACGACAGGGTGGACTGTGTGCAATGGCAGTCTGTCAGAGGCCCCCCCCAGGATCCGCGCCTGGCACTGGAGCTGCAACACAACAACGATGGGGTCTATGCACCCGAGGCGTTTTGATCCCCTGGCTGCACCACCAAGACAGGCTTCATCCCAGAGCACAGCCACCACTAGCGCACATGTAGGGGTGCTTCGAGACAGTGCATGTGTGGGCCCCCCACCTGGGCCATGCGCAGTGCCCAGTGGCACATTCTGAGTCATGCAGGGGTACTGTGTGGGAACTGCAACACACCATGGCATACATGAGCACTGCACCTGGGCAAAGAGTGTGCTGGGACACTCTGTATACCACCCATGTGGCACACATAGTCTTTTGTCTTGACGTGGTCCCACACGTCTGGCATGTGGCACTGCCTCGCGCCACCATGCACAACAGTGTTATGGGCGGAACCTGGTTGGCGGACCATGTCCATGCTGCTACATCACAGATAGATGCCAGTGCGTAGGCCTCTGTGCTGATGTGGCCACACATGCACTGGTGTGGTTGGAGCAGCACACTGGGGGACTGTTGCAGGCAGATATGTGAAGCACACATTTCACACATGTAGTGATACCCCTGCTGTCAGCCTCTTGCATCAGGAACATTGTGACGGGCCCCGTGTAGTGGATGTGTGTTCCGTACATGCCACTGAGCATGCAGCTGTAGGCCATTGTATGGCTAGGGGGCAGCGGTGTGCTGTGATGCACAGGCTGTATGGCCTGAGCCTGGGCCATGGTCTGCAGGCCTGTGTTACACGATATGCAACACAGGAGACAAACCCAGACACATGGGAGCATCTGATGTGGTGGGCAGGCCTTGCAATGACACCTCGCAGGTCCATGGGGCCCACACCCCATGCATGCTCGCATACTTCAGACCTGTACAGCACCCCGGCTGGCCAGGGCAGGCACTGGTTGTGGAGTGCGGTTGCCCCGTCCCCATACCATACATGTAGCATTGGGTGAGCCATGTTACGTATTTGCTCACAGCCAGTACACATGTGATAGGTGTCCGTCCTTGCTACCGCAAGGACCACAATCACCCATATGTATGTAATGTACAAATACCATAGTCTGCAAGTGTTGATGTGCAGAGGTACATCAGTAAAGAGGTGCCACACAAGGCACAGTGACACACAGAACAGAGGCCACTCATTGGCCAGTCAGTGGGATGTGGTCTATATGATTGCAGCATGTGGTGCTCAGTGTAGGGCAAAAAACTGCCAAGGTTGATGTAACTGTTTGTGGTTATAGGGCTCACCATACCTCTCAAGCAATTGCCTAATATCCCAGGGACATGGCCTATGACAAGCAGGGGCAGAGACTCTGAATCAAGTTCACATCCTATAAAGTGTTACTAGTCACCCAGACAGTTGACATACAAGGGGCATAGTGGAACTGTGCAGAGCCAAGAAGCCAGTTGGCCCAATAGTATCCCCTTTATATGCACTGGTGATTATCTGCTCTGTTTCAAATCTGTACAGGCCTTTTGGTTAACTCAGTGTGTATGTCTTCTGTACCATCCACTGTAAAGTTCTGGTGTACAGGTGTATGATGGATATCATGTCCCAGAGAACACTGTGTTCAATAGTAGCACATCTGTACATGGAGCCTTCACTGTAGGTATTGTGCAGGGACATGTACTACAGCAAACAGCTCCCAAACGGGTCTCACCAGCAGAATGTACAGCAGAAACACCCCGTGGCAAGATACAATAGACTGGCTAGACGGAGTATGAACAGCATTCGAACCATCATTTTGAACAGAGATCATATTGGCTAACTCATGTATAGATGCAGAGTGGTTCCCCATGTAATGTTTGTCTATATGGCATACAGACACTCCACATAGTGCAGTCCCATAAAACAACCTGTTTGGGGGACATAGAAATTTAATGAGCAACATACAGGGACATTCCTGTACTTTAGGGACAGCTGAGGGATATAGAGCACATATTGCATGTTATTGGCACACAGTGCACAAACAGTGATGCAATGTGAGTTTTGCTACAATATATCTCACCCATGGCCCTGCTAGTAGTCATATCCCATATATCACAGAGTAGTAATATGACAATGCCATTTGGGACACCTACCCACAGCTGCTGAAACATTATTTTGTTCCTCCATGTTTCTAGTTCTGGCTGTGGCCTTTTTCCCACTTCACTGGAACTGTGTATTGCCTGCAGTTTCAATGCACAATGTGTGTGGGGGTGGGGTGGGGGGCTCTGGTCCACTTTACCACTTTAAATAACCCAAGTACAATTGCACATGGGAATGTATGCAAATCTGTCTGTAATGACATACTAATGTGTCCATTTACCCACTGACTACCCGATGAGACTAATTTGCATATCCTGGCTGAATATAGCAATTTTGCATATTGCACAACGTGGCTTTGTATTAGCATATCACACATGGTGCCATGTGGTGGCATTTCCACATTTGCGCCATGCTCCTATGACATAACCAGCATTTACGCACATGCGTGAGTCTTGCGTGGCACTGTGCATATACATGACGTAGTGCGACTCTTGTGTGGCATTGTGCATATGCATGACGTAGTGTAAATCTAGCGTGGCACTATGCATATGCATGATGTAGCATGGGTCATGCAGGGGTCACGCCTGTGTGACATCGGTGTCCATGGTGATTGGGTGGTACTACCAACACTTGCGTAGTGCACGGCCTATGCTGAATACCGCGCAGTGGCCGTGTCATTCCACACATGTTGTTAGTGTTTGGGAGAGGCAAGAGGATTGACAGTCTGTCATCATACAGTACAATGTTATCCTGCAGGCAAGTTAGAGCAGTCCAACAGCATGACCGCAGGTGGGGGGGGAGGTAGAGTTGGCCAACTTGGTTGACCTTGTGTTGGCCTGGGCGTGCCTTCTGTTCAGGGAGGTGGAGGAAGGCTCCTGAACCTGCTGTGAGGTATGGGCCTCTGTGGGATGACACCTGAGTGCCAGGACTGGGGTGACATGGTCAGGGGAACAATGCTGGCATAGGCATGGGGACCTTGTCCAGAGGGAGTGGCAGAGGCTCGAGTGGTGCAGGCAGATGGTGCATGATGGCTCAGCACCACAGCCAGGTAAGTGGTCCCATGCCTGTCTACTATATCCTGGGCATGGCTGGGGCTGGGTGTGGGCAGGGGCATTTCGCACACCATGGACAGACATGGGTGTACATGCACTGATCTCAGCAACATGTGTTCCCATGCCTCCCATCTTTTCCTGATTTTCAGGGATGGCCCTGCTGTTGGTTCATAATATACCCCATCACAGTTATACTTTGTGTGTCTGCGTTTGACCCATGGGGAGCGTCAGCACAACTACAGTGCACTCTATTATTCAGCCCTCTATTATCCGCCACCCTCCTTATCTGCTAGCCTGACCTCATGTGCCATTCTTTCTCTATGGAAATTCCCTCTGTTATCCACCACTCTCTCTATCCGCCATCCGCCAGCACTTTCTGATGTGCAGGGTGTATCTTCCTAATGTTATTCTCCCTCTATTATCTGCCAAGTCACTGGCACTGATGCAGGACATTATTATGGTCCTGATTTTTTGGTTGTTGTAAATGTCTTAATAAGACATATTTTATAGTGCACTGATGAGGACTATGTTACCTTTGAGAATGGAGCTGAGGTTTTCAACAACATCTTTTATGAAGAGTTTATTTGAACTGTGATGGGTGAAGAAAAGGAAGATTTCATTTATTTATTTCATTGTTTGGAAAATTTTTTTGAGTGAAAGCTCTTTTGCAAAGGTTCCACATCAAGTGCATGGCATATACAGTACCACAGAAGGGGAATTGTCCCTTTTGCAGTTCACACTTCATTGGAAGGAGTGTGCACAATGAGAACAATGCTGGGAACATGCAAACAAACTGTGCAATGGTAATGCAAACTAAGAGACATGATGCAGAAGGAAGGACAGATTAACATTGTTTTGCTTGTCTGGGGCCTGGACTAGTGCAGCTAACCTTCTTCTTATCCATCTCAACTAATGCATCATCCATGGCTGCTAAAGAAGTCAAAACATTCCTACTTTAGCAGTCACTAGTCCACATTCTAATCTCCTTCATTGTTTCAGATGGCTAGGTATGATTACCAGCTCTTTAAGAGCTGCAGTTACATGGCACCTAGCAGTGCAAGGTGAGGATCCCACAAAAGACTCAATGTGAGTCATTGTCATCCCATTGTTAGGGTTTCCAACTAGTATTCAAGCTGTGATCGGGGTGGATTGCTCTTAAGTCATTAGCTTCCAGTGTTCTGAGTTTGTGTCTCCTTAGCCCTGTTTACACTGCTGACTTTGCAACGCATCAACCCAGGTGCACAGGTTGATGCGCTGCAAAATTGGCACTGTAAATACTGTCAGGAGCGCATTAACTGCCCATCAGATCATTTTTTGGATCCGACTCTGTTGTGGGATCAGTAGCGGAGCGAGCGCATTACATGGTAGTGCGAATGTTTTGCTGCGCATGCTCCACTACAATGCCATTTTTCATCAGCCACCAGGTGAATTCACAGCCCCTCCTTGGAGTGAACTGAAGCTCTGTGAGGGTGGGCTGTATAAAGAGAATGAGCAGGCGCAGATTGGAAGGGAGCGCGCACATGCTACAGCATTACGTTGCGGTAAACATGGTCTATGTGTGTTGATGTGCCCCACATGATTAAGGCCAATGTCCTTAATTTGCCTACATTTTGAGTACAATTGCCCAACATTTTAGAGACAAAATGTTAAGAGGTATATAGTGTCTGCCATGCAGGTGGTGGGTTTTTATCCCAGCCTCCTCACAGTTGCTCCCTCCTCCTCTCTCTTCCCAATCTCAAAGCTCTGTACATTCCCTGGGCACCACTGCAGGCCAATGAAAGAGGATGACTTGGATGCTTAAATGAAATTAATCATGACAAATAAAGCCAAACAAATGTCCATCACTGATTACTTTAAAGTTGACTGATGATAAATGAGAAATGAGCTAAACTAGATTTGTATAGCCATACTGTGTTTTTCAAGTAATTTCATTACCATACGGTACACAGATAAAGAAAATGAATAGTTTTTACCAAAGTTTAGTCATTTGCTAATTTTCCCATATTTTACCAGTGCAACATAACACACCTCAATTATCCGCAGCCCTCTATTATTCACCAAAAAGTTGGTGCACCAAAGTTGGTGGATAATAGAGAGTGCACTGTTATACATGCAAAACGTTGGGGTTACAGACCTGTGTTGACTTCAGACTGCATATGTTATGAATCACTCTTATTCTGTCAGCTGTCTGAGTGTCTATTACTAATATGTAGAATGAATATGAGTCTGGGTCCATCCTCTGATGACTCTAGACCTTGTCCCTGCTGTATGGGGCAGGTTCAGATGCATGGGGGGTGGGGAGTCAGAGGTTGGGCAGTACCTGCTTTGGTAGTTAGGGGGCCTACAATGCCTTCCCATGCTGTTTGGGGGGTACAACCTAGTACTACAGCTGATATACATACCCTGTGGACAGCAGGCAACATGATGTTGACTGTCAACTATGCAATGTGTCCTGGGTAACTAGACAGATATGTTTTTGTGGTAAAGGCCATCTGTTACGTATTGCTTTTCTATTGGGTGGGTTGCACTGTGCAGTTCATTGGGCTTTGTTTCACTCTTAATCAATCAATCAATCAATCAGTCTTTATTTAGCCAGGTGAAACATCGTTGAGCAAAACTCATTTATAAGATAGACCTGGGAGTAGTTACAAGGTTAACATTAGGACAAGAAGGGTATTCGGCATAATAAGAAAATTTTCAAGAGAGCAAGAGCATAGCAAGTTACAAAATGTACAATATGCTCCATATAGTATAAGCCAACATGGCACCTAACTTGGTGTACAGTTCAGTTTTTACAATGTAGCTTCCTACAATAGTAAGGCAAGAACACAGATCACTAGATATGGCAGGTGCCTACTAGGGAAGTAGTAAGACATACGAAAACAGAGGTAAATTATAATAGAGTACACCTAGGGTAGCAGTTAGACATAGGGAACACATACATGGGAGGAGAAATACGAAGCTAATGTAGGGAGAAGGGAAATAGAGGTGGGAGAGAGGGGAGAAGTGTAGCACTAGGATTTAGGACACGCACTTGCAGATTTCTGTGGCAGCCCTGGCAATTAAAGTTTTGAAAGTAGTCATGGTAAGAGGAGTGGATATGAGTAGGGTTTTTAGCAGCTTGTTCCACAGGGAGGGAAGGGAGTAGCTTAAGGAAGCTTTGCCAAAACTAGTTTTAACCTTAGGAATAACTAGGGAGATATAGGGTGAGCTTCTTAGCACATATAGGCCAGGAGAACAAATGGGCAGGCAGTCAGAGATGTATGGGGCAGTTTCTTAATAATAGCCTGGTAAGTCCAGGTTGCTGCATTTCTGTATCATCTTAGACTGAGGGAGGCACAGCCAACTAGGGCATATAAGGAACAGTGATGAGTAGTAAAAGGAGCTCCAGAAATGAAGCATAGGGCACGATGGTATAGAATGTCCAACTTTTTTAAAGTTGTGCTAGTCCCTTGTCCATAAAGAAAGTCCCCTTAGTCGAGTAGGGGGGAGGAAGGTAGATTGTACGATTCTAATTCTCACTTCCAAGGTTATTAAATGCTTGATGTGGAAGAATATGCCAAGTCTCTGTTTGAGTTTTTTGGATAGTTCCTCTATGTGATCAAAAAAGGTCAATGAATGGTCAATCCACATCCCCAAGTATTTGAATTTATGTACAAATTCAAGGGATTCATTGAGGAGGGTGGTAATAGGAATTTGTGTACCCACCAAGGTAGAAGGGGGAGATTTGGAATAAGGCGAGAAGAGCATAACCTTCATTTTCTTTTGCATTAAGAAATAGTTTTAGGTGCAAGGGATTTTTCTGGAAGTGATTGAACTCGAGTTGAAGATCAGAGCAAGTTTTGTCAGCAGTAGGTCTGGAGATGTATAAGATGGTATTGTCGGCGAATAGATGAATATCAGCTAGCTGAATGCCAGCGTGTATATTATTGATATAGATTGTGAAAAGAAGGGGGGGCCCAGGATAGAGCCTTGGGGTACATGTCTAGGAAGGATTTTAACAATGAGGTAACTGCTGAACCATTTGAGAGAGGCATAGTCAAGGCCAGTGTGTTGCAGAGGATGTCCAAGAGAAGAGCATGGTCCATCATGTCGAAAGCCTTGCTTAAGTCCAAAAACAAAGCATCCACATAAAGTTTGTCATCCAAGGCATTCAGCCAGTCACTGGTAACTTTGGCAAGAGCAGAGAAAGTACTGTGTTGGGGTCTGAAACATGACTGTGAAGGGATGAGTAGGTTGTGTAAGTCTAGATGGTCTCTGATCTGTTGGTTAAGTAGTTTTTCCAGCATTTTGGACAGGGTGGGAAGCAGAGAGATAGGCCTGTAATTATTTAGGTTGGCAGGATACCCCGATTTGAACAGGGGGATGACATGGGCAGTTTTCCAGTTCACAGGAAGGGTACCCTGCATGAGGGACAAATTGAAGATGTGGTGTTAAGGGGATGGCTAGAATACGGGAGCTGATTTTTAGAAAGTACGGGTCTATGATGTCTTCGCTGACACTTTTCCTGGTATCTAACTTGAAAAACACATCTTCTACCTGCTTCAGGGAGATTGGGCTGAAGAAGAAGGGAGGTACAGCCGTTGTGTGGGCAGGATAACCTTTGCACTGACCGCATAGTTGTTTATGTAGAGCGTTGGCAGGGAAGGAGTCAAAAGCCAGGCCTGCTGAGGCAAAGTGATTGTTAAATGCGTTAAGTATATCATGTTTGTCTGTGTACGTGACATTGCTGGCGGAGATTTTAGAGGGGAGGGAGTTGGAAGCCCTGCAACCCTCGACCTCTTTAAGGGTCTTCCAAAATGAGGAGGAGCAGTGGGTAGATGCATCTAGTTTGTTATTATAGTAACTGGACTTAGCAGCCTTCGTAAGCTTTGTGCACTGATTTGTGGCTGCTCTGAAGGCAGGCCAGTTAGCCGGAAGCTTAGTCTTTTTTGTCTTTTTTTCCACAGGGCATCCCTATGTAGAGGAGCATTCTTAAGGCTGGTTGAGAACCAAGGGCAGGAGATTTTCTTAGTTCGGGTTTTTTTTATTGGGGCATGCCAGTTGATAGTGTCCATTAGAATGTTATGGAATATATTGTAGGCTTCGATAACAGAAGGTGCAAGAAAGAATTCTTGCCAGTTAGCATGTTGCAAGTCAGTGAGGAAGGCGGGAATGTCAAGGTTCTAGCGGCACCTTTTGAATATGTATCTGGAGGATGAGATAGATTTTGGTAGGGACCTTACGCATGCAGTAATGCAGTGATCACTGAGATCACTAGAGAAGACACCCACATGGGAGAACAGATGTGCTTTGTTTACTTGAATGATATCCAGTAGGGAGCTGTTGGCAGGGTTTTTGTGTTTGGTCGGGTGGGTTCCGTGATGAGTTGGTGGAGCCCAAAATCATGTACGTTCTGTATATTTTATAAGAAGGGAAATTAATTTCAGTATCCTGAGTGGAAGGTTTAAGCTAGGACTCAGTGATAACAAGAACATCCGGGGATGAATGGTTCAACCAGGTTTGGATTAAGTCCATTTTTCCCTAAAAGGCTACAGACATTAACAAGAAGGATTTTCAAGCCCTTAACATTTGTCATTTCTGAGGCAGCAGAAATAGAGGTCGGTGGGTCAGGATTGAGCTCAATGTCTCCCGAGCATATTAAGAGGATAAGTAAGATTTTTTTAAGACAATGCAGTAGCAATTTCAGTATCCTAACCTGCCCCTTCCTGGGAGTATGGGAGGAAGGGGTCGAGGACTCAGCAGGTTTAGGTCTAAGGCACCCCAAGGATGAAAGGAGGAGCACCCTGGCATTAAAGGATGAAAAGTGCTGAAACAAGACCGCGGGTTGCACTGGTGGAAGATGGTTGGAGAAAGGTCAGTGCCATAAGTAAAGCTGTAGGCCAGATTTGAGTAAAGATGGAAGCAATGAGACACCAGTTTGTGTAGTGTTCTGGAGTTTGCTTCTGGATGGTACTACAGTTGAGAATTAAAAGGGACAGGGCAGCTAAGTGACAGAGCAGGAGAATATTACCCTTCATGATGATGCAAGGTAAGCTTAACGTATGGTCAAAGTGAACAGACTCAGGGAGCTGAGTAGTTCGGTCAAGGGTATGCACCAATCAGGAGACCCCAAGAAGCCTTCAAGCCCACCGATTGGAGAGCCACAATCAAATGTGGGTGGAGAGAAAGTGTATTTAATAAAGGATGGAGGTGGGGGTGGGTGGGAGGACTGAAAATCCCCCACCCCTGAAGTAAAGGCACAGCTAAAATTATTGTACGGCCATATAGAGTGGTAGGTTTCAGTCCCAGAGGGCAGAGAGCTGGATTTTAGTGCGGGCCAAGCAGGGCAGGAGCTAAAGTACATGCAACCAATAGCTGCTGCCTCGGATACTCCGGGCCACCCAGTGATGCATAATGCTATTTAATGGGAGCTGTATCTTTGTCCAGGTCGTTGCCTTCACTGAGGGCTTGAGAGCCATGCAGGCTGAAAGTGTGGCCAATGTGCGGTGCTGGCTGCTGCTGGTCGCTTAGAGGCGCTTCCGAGCCCGAATCTGGGTAGAACCTTTGTCCGAGTCATTGCCGGCGCTGAGGGCTCGAGAGCTGGGCAGGCTGGAGGTGCGGCTGGTGTGCGGCACTGGCTGCTGCTGGTCACTGAGAGGCGCTTCCGAGCCTGAATCTGAGCAGAGCCTTTGTCCGGGTCATTGCCGGCACTGAGAGCTTGAGAGATGGTTGGGCTTTAGGTGCAGCCGGTGTGTGGCGCTAGCTGCTGCTGGTCGCTGAGAGGCACTTCCAAATCCGAATCTGGGCAGAGCCTTTGTCCGGGTCATAGCCGGCGCTGAGGGCTCAAGAGCCAGGTGGGCTGGAGGTGTGGCCGGTGTGCAGCGCTGGCTGCTGCTGGTCACTGAGAGGTGCTTCTGAGCCCGAATCTGGGCAGAGTCTTGTCCATGGGCTGCAAATCCTAACCCTGTGGTACTGTGCCAACCGTACATGATATATACATTTCTGTGCAGCACCTGTGGTTTGTTCATACCACTGTGTGGACTACTCTGGGGTATCCTGTATAAGGTCTGTTGAAGGGGGTATATTCAATACAGTATTACTATGTACTGTTCGTGCTCAATGCCCATTCCAATGTATGTATCTACTGTAAACTACTGTATATAGCTTCCAATGTATGTACATAGATACATAGATACATAGACAGTGTCGGCAGATAAGGGCCTATGGCCCACCCAGTCTGCCCATTTGAGCTTGTAAGTTCAGTTTGTTTTCCTAGAAGTCTGTTTCCCCTTACCCCTGACCTCTAGAATTCCTTTATGTCTATCCCATGCATTCTTAAATCCTGTGATTGTTTCAGCCCCCACCACTTCCTCTGGCAGGGTGTTGCACTTGTCCACCACCCGTTCTGTGAAGAAATTCTTTCTCATGTTTCCTCTGAATCGTCCTCCTCCAACTTCATCCCATGCCCTTTAGTCCTGTAACATCTTTTCACTTAAAATTGTGTTTTCCTGCACCCTGTTCCTCCCTGTAAGATACTTGTATGTCTCTATCATATCCCTCTCTCCCTCCTCTCCTCCAGGGAGTACATGTTCAGTTCCTTCAACCTGTCTTCATAGGACTTGTGATGCAATCCATGCACCATCTTTGTTGCCCTCCTCTGAACCTTCTCTACACTGTCTATGTCCTTACGTAGGTATGGTCTCCAGAACTGTACACTGTACTCCAGGTGGGGCCTCACTAGTGTCTTGTATAGCGGAATTATGACCTCCCTTTTCCTGCTGGTGATGCCCCTGCCTATCATCCCAGCATCCTATTTGCTTTACCTGCTGCCTTGTCACACTGTTTCCCTACCTTGAGGTCATCAGAGATGACAACCCCAAGATCCCTTTCCTGCTTGGTGCATGCTATATTCTCACCCCTCAACTGATATATTGTGCCAGGGTTTTTGTGCCCCATATGCATTATCTTGCACTTCTTTGCATTGAATTTCAACTGCCAAACCTCTGACCATTCTTCAAGTTTCTGCAGGTCCCTTCTCATTCTGTCTACACCCTCTGGTGTGTCTACTCTGTTACAGAGCTTTGTGTCATCAGCGAACAGTGAAATTCTGCCTTCTAGATCCTGCGCAATGTCACTGATGAAGATGTTGAATAGGACCGGTCCCAGCACTGATCCCTGTGTACCCCACTGGTCACTCTTTCCTCTGTGGAGTGACAGCCATTTACCACCACCCTCTGTGTCCTGCCACCCAGCCAGTTACCTACCCACCACACTACTGTCCTGCCCACACCCATATTCCCCAGTTTGTGTAATAGTCTTCTATGTGGCACAGTGTCAAAGGCCTTGCTGAAGTCCAGATAGGCCATGTCCACTGCCTCCCTGATCCACCTCCTAGTCACCCAGTCAAAAATTCAACGAGGTTGGTCTGACATGACCTCCTCCTGGTGAAACCATGCTGCCTTGGGTCCTGTAGTCCATTGACAACCGGATGTTCCACCAATCTCTCCTTCAGTAGTGCTTCCATGATCTTCCCCACTACCGAGGTGAGGCTGACTGGTCTGTAGTTCCCTGCTTCTCTTTGTTCCACTTTTGTATAGGGGACTACATCTGCTGTCCTCAGTCTTTTGGTACCTCCCTGTTTCCAGTGATCGGCTAAACAGGATAGCCAGAGATTCAGCCACCACCTCTTAGTTCTTTAAGGACCTGGGGTGCACCCGTCTGGCCCCATTGCTTTATCAACTCTTATTACTTCCAGTTCCTTCAGGACCCTTTCTCATGTAAAGGGACTTGTGTCCATTTCTGCACCATTCTCATCCCTTGTACTCCCTTCAGACCCATTACCCCCTCTTCCTCAGTAAAGACTGAGCAGAAATACCTGTTCAATATGTCACCTTTACTGTTGTCATCCTCCATGCGGCTCCCATCCTCCCCTTCAGTCTCACTATCCCTCCCTTTGTCTTTCTTTTTTCACTTATGTACCTGTAAAAGGTTTTGTCCCCTTTACCCACTGATTTTGCAATGTGTTCTTCTGTCTGAGCTTTGGCTTCCCTTGCTGACCTCTCTGCCTCCCTTTGCTTCTCCTGGTACTTCTCCCTATCCCCTTCTGCCTGTGTCTTTTTGTATTGCCTGAATGCAATCTTTTTGGCTTTCACTTTCTTTGATACCTCTTTGGAAAACCATAATGGTCTCCTCTTCCTTTCCTCTTGCTAACCTGCTTAATGCATAATTCTGTTGTTCTTGTAATCCCATTTTAAATACTGACCACTGTTCCTCAACCCTGATTCCTGTCCATTCCCTTAATGCCTCTTTCAAGTATCTCCCATTTTCCCAAAGTCTGCCCCCTAAAATCCAGGATATGTGTTTTGTGTGGTTTGGTTCTGCTCTTTCTGTGATTTCAAACCACAATGACTGATGGTCACTGTTACCCAGGTGCTCCCCACTGTTCCCCATCACACTGTCCCTGTTTGTGAGCACAAGGTCCAGTATTGCCTTCTGCCGAGTTGGTTCCATGACCAGTTGCTGGAGGAAGGCACCCTGAAGGAGTCCAGGATAAATCTGCTCCTAGTTGATGCTGCTGCTGGGATGCTCCAGTCCACATCTGGAATATTGAGTCTTCAGCCAGTACTACCTCACCCTTGTCTGCCATCCTTTGGATGGCTAGCATCAACTCCTATCTGTTTCTTCCTCCTGGGCTGGTGGTCTATGGGACCACACCTGTGGGATGGCTGCCCCATTTTCCTTTCCAGCTTAACCCACAGTATCTCTCCCCATTTTGTTCCTCCTGGTTCTGTGGCCCTTATGTCATTTTTCACATACAGTGCCACTCCTCCTCCTTTCCTGCCTGCTCTTGTCTCTTCTGAATATGTTGTCAGGTATGGCCATCTCCAGTCATGGTTATCATTACACAGGTTTCAGTGATGGCCACAATGTCCAGGTCTGACTGTACCATGACAGCCTCCAGATCTTCCATCTTGTTGCTAAGGCTCCTGGCATTTGCACACTTGGCTTTCCATGATTTGACCTCCTAGACTGCTTCACTGTTCTACTCCAGCCCCTTCCTTGGTTGTCATTTATCCTGGTTCTCCTTGCTGTCTGCCCTTCTGCTGAATTTTGCCCTTTTCTGCTTATCCACCTCTTGGGCACTAATCTCCATCTTTTGCACACTGCTTTGCAGAGATAGCCACTCCTCTGGTTCACTGGTTCCACTGCTGTGGGGGTGAGCAAGTAGGTACCTCCTTGCTGGCCTGACCACCCTTTGCTAGTTTAAATGCTTGTCAATGTAGCATTTAAACTTATCATTGAGTGCTTGATTCCCTCCAGGATGGATGCAGGCCATCAGGCTTGAACAAACCTCCATCCTCCAGGTGGGTCCCCAGTCACCAATGAATCCAAACCCTTCCTCACAGCACCAGTTCTTCAACCATGAGTTAAAGTTCCTGGTGCATGCACTCTATGCTCTCCTTGCTTCTCACAGGTAGTACTTCTGAAAGTGACAGAAGTAGCTGCTTGAGACCCCAGTTTCCTAAACTCTTCCTGAACTTCCTTTGGCTCCCCATTTGCCAGGTCATTAGTACCTAGGTGGATAATGACATCCAGCTCACCCTCCGTCTTGTTCCCAGTGATCCCCAGGATCTTCCTTCCATCCCTCCACACGTGGCACCTGGTAGGCACCTCACCTCCTGTCCTCCCCTCCTGTGTTCCTAGCTGGATCCCTCTTACAATGGGTCCCTCACCAGGATTCCTTCCTCCTCCTCTGGGGTCCACTGCTTTCCCACTGAGGTCACCTCCTTGGCTAACCTCCACATCCTTTCCTTCCACTTCTCTGGGTACCTCTATTTGGTTGTCCTCGTTTGCCAGTGTGGCATATGAGTTCTTGAGTGGAATAGGATCTGGGATGTGCCTCTGCCTGACTGCACTAACCCTCCCTGAGCCCACTGTCATCCAAGTGCTCCTCGTTCTCTGCATTCTTTGAGGCAGCTGCATTGGACTGGATGGTCCCTGGATAGGGGTGATGGTACTCCTGACCCAGTTTACTTCCGCTCTGAGTCTGGCTACCTCATCCCACAGTCCAGAGAGATGCATGCAGATAGGGCAGCACCTCAGTGTCAGAAGGTCTGCCTAATATGGCTGCCCACAGCCACTGCATTGCACCACTCCACATTATACTGCAGTTCCACTACTTGTCTGCTACTGAAGCTCTCTAGTTCTCTTTTATTAATTTACTGTACTAAAATCCTGTCACTGATCCTCAGATAATTTTTTTTTTAAGGAAAAGAAACCAATAAATAAATAAATGAGTCAAAACACTTGTCAGTGCTGAGGGTGGGCTTCCTTTATGCCCTCCTACTTCACACCCCTTACTATACCTGTGTTTAGCTCCTGTCAATCAGATTTATCAGGGCATATAATTAAGAGTGGGAAGGGAGGGAGGGAAAATTTGCAGCAATTAAAGACAGCACAGAATTACACCACCACTATGTTTTAAATTTTCAACAGCCCAAAAACAATTATAAGTAAAGACAACAAAGAAAGTATAGTGTCACTACAAGCCCACAATCTAAGTTTAAAAGAAAAATAGCAATTACCAGTTACTCTAAAGCACTGAATTGAATATGTTTCCTTCCTTCCCCTTCTGGCTTCTTCTGAGAAAATAAACCTCTGCTTGCTACTTTAACTCGGACTAAGCCTCACCTCCAGTTATCACATAGCTGAGGTCAGAGGCCAGACAATTAACACCCTTCACCCAACTACAGGGCAGTCAGACAAGCCAAGATAAAATTTGCAGCAATTAAAGACAGCACAGAATTACACCACCACTATGTTTTAAATGTTCAACAGCCCAAAAACAATTATAAGTAAAGACAACAAAGAAAGTATAGTGTCACTACAAGCCCACAATCTAAGTTTAAAAGAAAAATAGCAATTACCAGTTACTCTAAAGCAC
The DNA here is from genome assembly GCA_016271365.2 of Neoceratodus forsteri. NCBI lineage: Eukaryota > Metazoa > Chordata > Ceratodontiformes > Ceratodontidae > Neoceratodus > Neoceratodus forsteri. Next base: position 129,366,422 of record CM028135.1, on the reverse strand, counting down.
TGAATTGAATATGTTTCCTTACTTCCCCTTCTGGCTTCTTCTGAGAAAATAAACCTCTGCTTCTGTAAGAAGAATGTAACTTCTGCTGTAACTAATTCCGGGTCACCCCTGAAAATGGGACCTCTGGTTTCAGTGAGCTTACCCAGTTACCAAAATCTAAATAAATAAAATAAATAAATACTGTGTCCTGGGCTGGGATGTTGCAGTGATCCATCTCTGGCCTGTACAGTTCTGCCCCAATTTTCAGTGTGCTTCACAACCACTGGTTGGGTGGTATGTGTGCTTCTGATATGTCGGCCATGTCCATTCTGTGGGGTGGGCCTGTTGGCTAATTGCCTGACAGGGTCGGTTCTGGAGAGGGGCATGGCCTCATTTATGTTGCTACGGCCAGCTTGCATACAGGATCATATTGTTTGCACATTTAACATTATATATCCTGTTTGAACGGGTGCTTGAACATTGCTGTATTTTGCCACTGCTGAGTGATTGGTACGACAGTGTGTCAGTGCAGGACAGCTGGGGCTTGGCACTTTCTGGGGTGTACAGTGTGGCACGACCCTATGCATCAGAGATGGGTGCTTGTTGTGTCTTTGATGTGTCCTGCGGTATGGCCCCAGGCACCTCTGTCGCTATTTTGGTTCCTGTTGTATCCCGTGTTGTTAGGAATTCTGTGCTTGCACAGCTGTGTTTGTTGGGGTGTTTGGTATTATACTGTTGTATGACAACAACGACAATATGATCCCTGCTTTATGGTTCTCCTCTGTTTCATGATGCCACTGTCATGTGGCCCATGGCCAGTGATGGGAAGGGAACATTGTTGCAATGTTGTCCATGACATTAATGACTTTGTCTCTTTTCCTACACTCCACAGATCACAACGTCGGATGACAGTGTCTGGACCAGGACACGGATAGCAGCAAGGAGGGGGGCCCGAGCCCAGGACATAGGAATATTAGACATCCACTTGGAACATCCACCCAAGATAGAATCCACCCCCCACCCAGACCAGGCGCTCACCTGTACAGCACAGCACAGCACTACTGGAAGTCACCACCCACCTCCATGCCTGCTTGCCCAGCCCCTTGCAAGAATCCACCCCTGCCCAGACTGGGTGCTCACCTCTGTGGTGCTGCACTACTGGAAGCTGCCACCCATGGTTCCATGCCTGCTTGCGCAGCCCTTTGCAAGAATCCACCCCCGCTCAGACTGGGTGCTCACATCTGCGGCACGGCACTACTGGAAGCCGTCGCCTGCCTCCGTGCCTGCTTGCCCAGCCCCTTGCAAGAATCCACCCCCGCCCAGTCTGGGCACTCACCTCTGCGGCATGGCACTACTGGAAGCCACCACCTGCCTACATGCCTGCTTGCCCAGACCCTTGCAAGGTACACCTGCTGCCGCTGCTTCAGATTCAGTCTCGGCATGCCCCACTGTAGCTGGTCTGTGATTGGCGCTCGCTCTGCACCTCCAACTTGCAGCTCAAATTTTTATTTCTTTAAATCAGCATGTTAATTCTTTACACTGCCTTTATTAGTTGACTGTTAACTCTTTACTTAGCCTGACAATCTCATTTCTTTTAAAAGCCTGTTTTAAGTATTTGGAGGTTTGCAACTGCTCTCAATTGGAAAAGCGTAGTTTTAACTTAAGTGTAGGTTTTAAGGCTTATCTTTAAGCTTATTTTATTCTATAAGCTTATTTTAAGTATTTGGAGGTTTGCAACTGCTCTCTGCTCAATTCGAAAAGCTTAGTTTTAACTTAATTGTTGGTTTTAAAAGCTTATCTTAGTTAATGTAAGTTTTGCACTGCTTTTCTCTAAAAACTTATTTTAATGAATTAATGTTTTGCACTGCTTTTCTCTAACTGAACTTGCTTGCACCTGCCTGCCCTAATCCTTATTTTTCTCTCCCTATTGGCCATTGCCCCGATTTCTTCCTCAGACCCCCCTCACCTCCGGTTACCCCTCACCTCCGGTTAGCCCTTTCTCTCTCTCTCTCTCTTCTCCTGGCTCCTTAGCCAACCCCACCCACCGATTAACCTTTCATCTCTCTGTCTCCTGCTCCCCACTGTTCCTTTGTCCCCTAGTGCCCACCTCTCCCTGCCTTCTCCACTCCCCTTCAGCTGCCTTTCATTAATTTGTGCTCTCCCTTTCTTTCTTCTAGAATCCACCCCCCACCCAGACCGGGCGCTCACCTCTGTGGAGCAGCTCTACTGGAAGCTGCTGCCCACCTCGATGCCTGCTTGCCCAGCCCCTTACAAGGTACACCTGCTGCCACTGCTTCAGATTCAATCTCAGCGCACCCCACTCCAGCTAGTCTGTGACTGGCCCTCACTCTGCGCCTCCAACTTGCAGCTCAAATTTTCTCCGCCCACCCCGCCCGGCACTCTTTAAATGGGCTTTCTGCCCAAACGGCTCTGCCCCACCAAGTCAACCATCCAATTGATTTGACAGCCAGCAGCGTGTTCCCCTAAAAGTGCCTACACCTTTAATCTACTGAAGGACCTATTTTATCCTTGCCTTCCTTTCCCTGCCACCACTTACACCCTATTCCCATTCTGTCTTTCTACCCGCAGCATTCAACCCTGTTTTCCCTCCCTCCTGCTGCATAACATCTGCACCCTAATTCCTCTGTTTTCCATCTGCTCCTAATTATTCGCTCACTAGGGGAGCCGAATCGGTATGTCTGAGGTATAGCTTTAGACAGCTTCTCGTACCCTCCTACTTGCTCATAGTCTCTCCCTCTGTCCCGTTGAATACCTTTTAACATTAGATTGCTTTCCTTAGCAATCTATTTCTCTTTCTCTCTCTTTCTCCCTCTCACTGCTTGCCATCAGTTTCTCCCTCTGTCCCACTTGTCTACTCTTAACATTAGATTGTCTGCCTTAGCAACTCTGTCTCTCTTCTCTCTCTCCCTCTCCCTCCGAGTTTCATACCTTAAGCTTGGATAATTAAATACTTTCATTAGTAATTGCTCACTCTCTCTGCCTACTTCGGTACATTATATCTCTGTATGCCAACATGCTCATATTATTTTTCCATACAGCAGAATCTCTCTCTCTCTCTCTCTCTCTGCCTCTCCTTGAGTCCCTTCTTTGGCAGTCTCTCACTCTTTCTACCAACTTTAAACACCCTACATTCTGATTACTCAATCCCATCATGTTGCTAACCCTGTCTTGCACTCTTCTATTATTTATACCTTCTGTTAGCACTCCTCCCTCCTCCTACCCCTCCATTCACTCAACTACCATGTTACCCCCTTCATACCTTTATAGGCTAACTGTTCCTTTACTCACCTATTCTACGACCTCTGCTTCCTACCATCTGTCTTGGTCCCATTTTTCACCCTTACCCTGTTCCTCTCTCCTCTCATTGCCTAGCTCCAGTGCTATACTACAACTACTCAAAATGTATTTTTCCTCTCCTCACTCTCACACTTCAAAATCACGCTCCCTATCAGTTTGTACATGGTACATGAGTAATAAGTTTCTCTCCCTTGTCATCACACTTCTACTTCTAGCCTCTGGTGATATAAATCCCAACCCTGGCCCTCCTCCCCCTACCCTTCTGCTCTCCCCTGTGGTCTTAAAATCTGCCACCTTAATATTAGAAGCCTCCTCCCAAAAATTGACTTGTTGCTACCACTCATGGCATCTCTTGCCTTTGACGTGCTAATACTTACTGAGTCCTGGCTCAGTGCTAAAATTCCTGACTCCTCTATTGCTATTCCTGACTTCATCCTCTCTAGACAAGAACATGCTGGTAGAGGGGGAGGTGTGGCAATGTTCATCTCCTCCTCTATCCAATATACCACTATTCTATTGACATCGCTCCTTTGGCTCATGAGATGCTTATTGTATGACTCTCGCTCCCTTTCTCTGTACCCATCTTTGTGGCGGGGGTATATTGCCACCCTGGCCTTAATACTGCCACTGCCACGGATCTCCTAAAAAACATCGGCTTGCTTACCTCATCAGGTGAACTCTATTATTATGGGGGACTTCAATCTCAACTGGCTGTCCTCCTCTCTTAGCAAAACCCAAAATGATATAGCTGCACTGAATTTCTCACAATTGATACAGGAACCGACTCCGTTAAATCATAAAACCCAAAACCACTCACTTATTGACTGGGCTCTCACCTCACACTCACATAGGGTTATTCAATCCGGCCTTTTTCCAGATGCCTTAAGTGATCATCATATGATCTATCTGGTCTATAAAATCCACAGACCCAAGGCCCCACACAAAATATTTTAAACCAGATCCTGTAAATCTCTAGACCTATCCCCCTCCTACACAACTTTGCGCACACTGATTGGTCACCCATCTCTTCAGCTAATTCAGTGGATGATGCTCTGGTATGTTTCAGCAACAACTTCCTTCATATCTGGAACAATCATGCCCCCATCAGGTACTCCAGAGCGCGTGGTAACCACCTTCCCTGGGTTTCTCCTGAACTGCTGGCCTGCAAGCATGCTTGTGATAAGGCCTGGAAGACCCATAAAAGCTTCTCAGTTGCCAAGCAATCTCCAGCGTTACCTTTGCTGTGCTGCTCACTGCAAGGCCTTTGGGCTTGCTACAGTCCACAGTGAAGTAAGGGGTTAACTAGCCGGCCTTATGGCACTGAGGGTTGAGGCACTGACGCCACACCTCGTGCCATGCCGGCAACCCTTGTTCAGGAGTGAGCAGGAGCCGCTGGGGGTAGGTGGGGATGAGGAAGGATTGAGTGTCCTAAGGACTCCTCTCCTTCCTCTGGGAGGGGGGGTTAGCTCTCACTGGTGCAATAGCAGCCCCAGGTGGCTACTGGGGCATTGCATTGCCCGGCTGGCAGATGCAAGGGATCAGAGCTGTGGCAGATGCCTTTCGAGTGTGCACGGGAGCGTGCACACATCGAGCAGGGCGTCATTGCACATCCGAGCCCAGGGAACTATAAGCGCAAATACCTCTCCTACAGTAGCATGATAGCCACCGATGGATGACCTAATCTAGTGGGCCAGACAAAGTCCGACAGCTGGAGATGAGGGCTCAGGGTGATGTGGTCTCCTCTCCTGGTTCCTGCCACCAGGGTGGCCCTGTCGTAGGGGACAAGCTGTGGTCCTCCTTGCTTTGGCCATTGTGGCGGAGGCTGGCTCCACCTAGGATTAGTTGACCATCTGCGTACGAGGCTGGGGGGGGTAAGTATTCCCCGCTGCAGTGAGTGAATAAAAGAAACTTTAATTAAAAAAAAAAAAAGAAAGAAAGGGGGTTACTAGTGGGGTACCGCAGGGTTCAGTACTGGGTCCAGTCCTTTTTAATGTCTTTATAAGTGACATTGCAGAGGGACTGGAAGGAAAAGTATGTCTCTTTGCAGACGACACAAAGATCTACAACAGGGTTGATGCACAAGGTGGGGTGGAAAGGACGAGAAGGGACTTGGCAAGGTTGGGGGAATGGTGAAATGTATGGCAGCTTAGATTCAATGCAAAGAAATGCAAAGTAATGCACCTGGGAAACAAAAACCCAGGCGAAGAGTACACAATGGGGGGTGAGATACTGACAATAACAAAAATGGAAAGGGACCTGGAGGTAGTTATATCAGATGACCTAAAGGTGGGCAAGCAATGTGAGAAGGCAGTAAGGAGGGCTTTGGGGATACTGGGATGCATAGGGAGAGGCATCACCAGTAGAAAACAGGAAGTTGTTATCCCTCTGTACAGACAGTTGGTGAGACCCCATTTGGAGTACTGTGAGCAGTTCTGAAGAGACCATCTCTACAAAGACGGACAGGGTGGAGGCTGTCCAGAAGAGGGCAACCAGAATGGTGCAGGATCTGCACCAGAAGACATACGAAGGGAGAGACTAAAGAAGCTTAATATGTATACCCTCAAGGAAAGGAGGGAGAGGGGGACATGATAGAAACTTTCAAGTACCTCAAAGGAATCAACAAAGTCCAAGAAGGTAGCATCTTTCAGAAAAAGAGATGTGCAAGAACAAGGGGGCACAATTTGAAGATAGAGGGGGGATGGCTTAGAGGTAATGTGAGGAAGTATTTTTCACAGAGAGGGTTGTGGATGCATGTAACAGCCTTTCTGCGGAAGTCATGGAGTCAAAAACAGTGGTGGAATTCAAGAATGCATGGGACAGACATAAAGCAATTCTAGTGGGGGTAGGAGGAAGTAGGCTGTTGGTTAACTAGAATCTGCAGCTTATCCATTAGGTAGGGAAATGGGCAGACTAGGTGGGCCAAGCGGTTCTTATCTGCCATCAAATTCTACGTTTCTTACTTCCACTCTACTTTCCAGGCAAATGTAAACAAACTCTCAAAATTCTGGAAAGTAGTCCATGCCTTGTTCTCCCCCCTTCTACTCCATCTATTCCACTCCTTAAGTCAGATGGTTCTTTAATAGTGGACCCCCAGCATGTAGCCACTAAATTTAACGCCTACTTCACTTCCTTCGCTTCTGCCCTCCTAGCTGCTCTCCCTCCTCCCCTCTCCCCCTCCTCCCCAGCACCACCCTGTAGCACCCTAAAGCATGTCTCCTTCTCCTTCTTACAAGTCTCTCCTGCAGAAACCTTGGCAGCCCTCCCAGTGATCAACCTCTCTAAAGGTAGTTCACCAGATGGGCTTGATCCCAAACTATTATTCTTATCTGCTCCTGCAATTTCCTCACCACTAGCAGATTTACTAAATATATCCTTCTCGTCTGCTACTGTACCGACCGCCTGGAAGCATGCAATTGTCTTCCCACTACCTAAGGGTGGTGACCCCACTTCACCTGGCAACTATCGTCCAGTTTCCCTCCTCCCTATCCTTGCCAAGCTACAGGAGCACCTAGTCTTCTCTCAAATCATTGCCTTTCTCTCAGAATCCTCCTACTTCGCACCTTTCCAGTCTGGGTTCTGGAAGGATCACTCCACCACTACCTCCCTGTTTAAACTCACCATTCCATCTTCTCAGGGATGGACAGTGGCCTAAGTACTTCAGCTATTTTTGTCGACCTTGCTAAGGCTTTTGAAACTGTCTCCCACTCTCTCCTTCTAAACAACCTAACTGCTGCAGGCCTGTCGGACTCTGCCATAAACTGGTTCAGTGCATACCTTACTGGAAGGTCTCAGTCAGTTAAAATTGCTGACTCTATTTCCCCGCCTCTCTCTATTAATACTGGTGTACTGCAAGGACCTGTGTTAGGCCACATACTTTTTTCTATCTTCCTAAATGACCTTCCTACAGTATGCACCTTATCCTCTATCCATATGTACGCCGACGACACTGTCTTGTTTGCCTCAGGACAGTCTCTCAACGATGCAACTACCAGACTTCAAGCTGACTTTGATAAAGTTCAACACTGGCTTAACTCATATCAGCTTTCTAAATGCCAAGAAGACTGTCTCCATGACCTTTGGCACTAGGCAGAGACTCTCAAGGCTCCCTTCCTTACCACTCTTCCACACCCTTGATGAGACTACACTAGCGGACACCCCCTCTTTTCGTTACCTTTGTGTGTGGCTTGACCAGAACCTAAACTTCTCTGTTCATGCGCACACCATCCTGAAAAAACTGTGCCCCAAGCTAGGTGCCTTGTACAGGAACCATAATTGCTTATTCCTACTGGTAAGGCATGCACTTGTGCAGAAAATGATTCTCCCTATTTTTGACTACTGCGACGTAGTCTACAGTGCCACTTCCAAGACCTCCCGATCCAGACTGGACACCCTCTTTAACTCCTTCTGTCGCTTTGCACAGGATTCTGTCCTCCACACTCACCACTGTGCCTTATATCACCCTCTAGCCTTTCCCTGTCTTGACAACCGGCGCCTTTCTGACTGCGCCAAATTTATTTCCAAATATTGTATAACTAAGTGCCCTCAGCCTTTCTCCATTTTCTGTGTCCTGGTTCAGATCTTATCTGATGGGCCGTTCTCTGTAAAAGTCAGTAATGTCCTATCATCCCCTCTCCCTATCCTTGCTGGTATACCCCAGGGCTCAATCCTTGGGCCTGTTCTTTTTTCACTGTTTATTAATAACCTCCCCTCTGTTTGCTTCCATGCCAAGATCCACATGTATGCGGATGATACCGTCCTCTTCCTTTCTGGCCTGTCCATTTCCGCTATCCAAACACCTCTACAAAATGATTTTTCAGCAGTTAACTAATGGTTCAATGCTAATTGTCTAAAACTAAATACAAAAAAAAACATTGCTATGACTTTTGGAACCAAGCAAAAACTGGCTAAACTCAATGCACTACTCTCCCTCCTCTCCGGATCGTCCACGCCCCTTGAAAATGTCCTCACCTACAAGTACCTTGGAGTTTGGCTCGATCCCTGATTTCTCCTCCCACTTTAGCACCCTCCACTCTAAACTGCGACCTAAACTAGGGCTACTCTACCGACACAAGGCTAGCCTTCCCCTCCCTGTTAGATGGGATCTACTGGTCAAGTGGATCTTCCCTGCTTTCAACTGCACAGATGTTGTTCTCAGCTCTGCCCCTGCAACCTCCCTCTCCAAGCCTGATGTGCTCTATCGAGCTTTCTGTAGGTTAGCCTCAAATTCTCACCGCTTGACTCACCACTGTGACCTCTACTCCTCCCTATCCCTCCAATCCTTCTCCCAGAGATGCTTTTCCCACTGCGCCACCTTCGTATCTAAATACTGGTTTGGGACTCTACCCACCTACCTTACTTCTCTCCTCAAACCTGCCCACCCCCTCCCTGTATAATCCGCGGATAATCAATGCCCATTCCTGTGCCCTCCCACATGTCTGCTCCTTGGCAGGCAAATTGTTCTTCTCCTACAGGCTTCCTTCCCTCTGGAATGGCATTTCCCCCCAAACCCACCTCACCCCCTCCTTTCCTGCCCTTAATCACCTACTCAGACCTACCCCTTCCACATCCTGCACCTGCCTCCCTCTCTAATGCTATTCTCCCTTTGCTCCCGACTTGCACCTCCCTTACTCCTTCTCTGCGCAAGCAGGCTCTTCTCCATCTCTGCGTTAGCTGGCCCCCCCTTTATGATTTGCCCCACATAGTTGTCATTCTATGGTTTAGTTGCTGTATTATTTATGCTACCTAATAATGTGTGTGTATATTATAGTGGCATGGTAGTGCCACTATAGTTAGGTTCGAGTACCCCATTTAAGATTAAACTCTGAAATTTTGTAGCTTAATAACTTTCCCACTGTATGATGGATTTGCCTGAAATTTGGCAGGCACATAGTGATACTATAGATCTCTGGATCTGCCAAGTTTTGTCATGGTCGGATAAACGGTTGCGGAGCTACATAGTGCCAGAGAACGCAGTAATTATGCATTTTTGCGCATTCTTTGCTCACACCTACAGGTCGCACGGTCTGTGCGACCGGTCCAAAACCTGCAGGGAACATGCAGCCAGGGTCCCCAATGTGCTTTTTGAAGATTTCATGAAAAAATATTAAACAGTTCAAAAGTTATTCTAAAATAATTTTCCTGTTATAGTCAAAGGGAAAAGTTAACAAAAAGTTCAACAGTGTCGCAAATGACTCCTGTAGTGTCACAAATCTGCCATCTTGTTTTCAGTTGGTGGTCACAGAAATGCTTGCCATTTAAATTTGGGACCCTATAGGGACACAATTCTTGCTGCGTTCACCTAGTCGAGTCCTGAGGATGCTAGCCATGTCTTTTTGGTGGGGGGGTTAAACAGAAATATGTTTTTGAAATTTTTGTAAACAGTAGTGTCACAGAGTAGTGTAGCACATTTGCCACTTTCATGATTTTTTTTGCGAAACTGTCACAAATTACGATACTGCTTTGCGACACTATGCCCAAAAGAATACAAAATCTTTGCCACCCTGCTGCAAAAGAACAATTTGGTGTTTTGGGCTGAGATTTTGAGGGAAGACAGCCAACATCCCACAGATGTGCTGTTTGGTGGTTTGGAGACAAAATATTAGAGGGCTGCAAAGTTACATCACTCCTTAGTTGACGATTTTTCCCATAGGCTAACATTACAGTGTCCGCTGCCTTTCCGGGCCCATATCTCAAAAACGCTTTGAGATACAGACTTTCGCTGGAAAATACTAGCCCCCTACTAGGTTGTGTTGCCTTGGTCCTTTCCCTACTTGCATGTATGTGTGTGTGTGTGTGGTGGTGGTGGTGGGGGTGGGGGGAATGCACAGATAGGGTTTTCAATCCTAACACTGAATTTCCTCACTTTTGTCACTGTGGAACAAACTTGATGCATTAAACAGTGTTTTTGCCATGAATATATATATATATATATATATATATATATATATATATATATATATGTGTGTGTGTGTGTGTGTAACATATTGTATATTGATGTAAATACTTTTTATTTATTTATTCATTTATTTATTGAACATATCGAAATTACAAACCTTTACGTCAGAGACTCCTTTGCAAAGGCTGCACATCAAAATACAAGTTAACTGTACAATACAAATGAAAAGAACAAGTGGATACATGAGGTACAAAGCTGGGTACAAGAAATAAAGAAGTTAGACAACTATACACTGAGTCACGACAAGCAGATATGCAACAAACTGCACATTACATTAGGATAGTACAATAAGTAACATAGAGCAGCAATATATTTGAGGACACTCGGGAGCAGGTACAAGCCTGTCATTTTAGAGATGGGGGGCCACTCAGGAGGCAGATACAGACACAGTGTTTTAGAGATGGGGGAGAAGGTATGGAGGAGGAAGGGAGGGTGGTGGTGGGGTGTGCCATCGGAAAATACTTTGTCCGTGAAAGCTAGTAGGGAAAAAGTAGGGGGTGTAAGGAGTGCAGGGGGAGGGGAGCAAGGTTATAAGCCATCACTGGAGGAGAGGAGCAGCTCTCTAAGTTTGGATTTGAAGGGACCTAGTTTCAGTTCCGAGGAGATAGCTATAGGTAGGTCATTCATCCAGAAGGGGGCCCTATAGTAGAATGCACATTGCCCCAAGGACGTCCTGCAGTGAGGGACTAGTAGCGGGTCTTTTGAAGAGCTTCTTGTGGATCTAACCTGAGGGGCCTGCTGAATTAGATCACAGAATCCCATAGGGAAGAGACCAGCTGGGATTTTCTTGGCTATAAGGCAGGTGTGGTATTTTAGTTGGGCCTCAAAGTTTAGCCAGTTTGTTAGCTTGTAGAGATCACAAGTGTGGGTCCACCTATCACGCCCAGAGACTAACCGTCAGGCTTTGTTCAGCGCTACCTTGATACAACTGAGAGCAGTGTTATCAGCTGCACCATAAAAAGTAATCCCATAGTCAACCAGGGAAAGGACTGAGGATGACACGGCCAGGCGGAGGGCTGCAGGAGGCATACAATGTTTGTGTCTGTGCAGCAGGTCAATTCTTGAGTTAATGGACTTGGTTAGAAGATGGATATGATCGTGGTAGGTAAGATGGGAGTCTAAGGTGATACCCAAATATTTAAAGGATTTTACCAGCTTGAGTGGGATGGTTTCGTAGTTAAGATTGTGAAGAGGAAAGTCTTTTTGTTGTTTTGGCGATGGGCGAAGATCATAGCCTTGTTTTTTTTATAGTTAAGCACAAGTTTGTGCTCAGTGAACCAGGCTTCTGCTTCAGAGAAGAAGCTCTGCAGGTCAGTTTGGAGGGTGAAGGGGTTTGGGTGGCTACTGTAAATAACTATGTTATCCACATAAAGAAGAAGGCGATCTGCACAGGCTGAGGGAAGCGTGTTCAGGAAGAGACTGAAGAGGAGTGGACCTAAAATGGATCCCTGAGGGACCCCGGAGAGAACAGGTAGGCTGAAGGAGAGGGTAGAGTTAATTTTAACTTGCTGAGACCTTGCACTTAGGTAGTTCTCAAACCAAGAGGTGGATTCCTGTGCGAGCCCAAGGGATGGCAGGGTCTTGAGGAGGAGGGTGTGATTAACTGTATTGAACGCCTTAGTTAGGTCAATATAGACTGCCCCAACTAAGTGTCCGTGATCAAGAGCTTTGTGAATAAATGAAGTATATTCCAGAAGGGCAGTGGTGGTACTGTGGCCCTTTCTAAAACCATGCTGTTCGTGGGAGAGTAGGTTATATTTTGACAGGTAATCAGTTAACTGGCCAGCAGCTGTTTTTTCAAGGGCCTTGGTGGGGGGGGGGGATGGAGATTGGGTGGTAATTGCCCGGGGAGGTGCAGTCACCACCTTTATGAATGGATGTAATCACAGCCTGTTTCCAGAGTGTTGAAAACTGGCCTGGACAGAGGGAAAGGCTGAAGGTTTTGGTGAGGGGGCAAGGACAGCATCAAGGGCAAGGCGAAGGAGCTTAATTTCCAGGGTGTCACCACTATGCCAGGATTTGCCTGGCACTCTAGTTAGGTAGGATTGGGCCTTGCGGGAAGAAATGATGCTGAAGCGGAAGGATGGTGTTTTGGGGTGAGAGGGGAGTGCACGCAACCAGGGGGTCGAAGAAGTTAGAGGGAAGCACACTACTAAGGTCTGAAAAGGCAGAGTTAAAGGCATTAGCTATAATCTTGTGGTCCTGCAAGAGGGCACCATTGACGACAAGTTGAGAAGTTTTGGGGGGAGGAGATGATTTACCACTGAGCTCCTTAATGTTATTCCAGAATGTACACCCTGAGCCCCAGTAGGATGTGAGCGCCTCTTGATAGTGGGCTGCCTTGGCTTTACGGTGTTCCCAAGTACATTTATTTCTAGCTTCCCTGTAATGTTGTCTGTTAAGGAGGAGGCCTGATTCACAGGCTTTGCACCAAAGGTTGTCCCTGTGTCGCATGAGATTCAGAAGGGCTTGGGTGATCCAGGGTGTAGTGTGGCCTTTAATGGCTTTCTGCACATTTCATGTATTTGTCATTTGCACAAACTGCTTCTATGTACACTGTATTTACTATTTATCTTGCAGTCTGTTATCCTCTGCTGTTTTGAACCCCTGTCCCCGGGTTGCACCTGGAAACGAGCATCTGCTCATGGTGCTTTTCCCAGTTATCAAATTTTAAATAAATAGATATTGGTTCAGCACTCTACCCCCCTTTCTCTCATCCTCTATTAGCATCCCTAACCCCTCCACTCACTCCCTCAGATCTCATGACACTCATACCTTGATCGTCCCGCACCGCTTAACTTCAGCTGGCCAATCAGCATTTTCGTACTGATTCCCTAAACTCTGGAACCAACTGCCTCCTCAGGTTAGACACTCCTCCAGCCCCCCACTCCCTCTCTTCTTCCCTGCACAACTTCCTCTCTCCCAACTGCTCCTGCTTCTAATATGTTCTAGCCAATCTCCCCTATTCCAGTTTAACTGCGGCACTACTGGCCTCCACCCTCTCCTCTCCTCTCCTCTTCCTCATTATCTACCTCTTGACTGCGTATCCTTATCTGCTCTAGCATGTCATCTCCACCAGCACTTACTACAATGTATATTATTCTTTTTATTATTTTCCACAATCTTGTCCTTGTGCTCGTATTCATAAATTGATGTATAATTTCATATTGTAATTGTTGTATTGCACTGTTTGCACTGCACTGCTGTTTGTTCCTCCTGTGCCCCCTTTCCCCCAGGATGCACTGGGAGACAAGCAATTATATTTGCTCAGCGTGCCTTTCCTGGTGAAACTTTTCAATAAATAAAAGTTGAGAACAGCCCATAGGGCTGTGGGGTGTGTGTATGCTATGTGTTTGCAACCACCTGTGCCCTACCAGGATGCTTGTGATAGGGTTGGTACCCCTTCACAACTCTTCCACACCACCTGCCATGCCACTGCAATGTATCAAAACACCCATCACAAAGGCCGGCCCGGTGGTGCTGAGGGTTGGGGCGCTGGATGCCACACCTCGCTCCTGCTGGTGACCCGGGTTTGGGAACAGACTCGGGTCTCCAGGGGGTCAGCGGGGTGGAGAGAGATTGAGTGTCCGTACACTGCTCTCCCTCTTCGGGGTTGGGGGGTATTCACTCATTGGTGCACTTGCGACCGCTGGCGGAGGCTGGGGGCAGTGCACTGGTGCTGTACAGCAGGGGTGAGTTTGGGCAGTGTAGAGGCGTGTGCTGCGGATGTGCGCGCCCTCCATTGGCATCATTGCATGCCTCAGCTCACGTCAAGGGCTAACAGGAAAATGTGGCTTGGGTCGTGGTGGCTTGATGGCCGTCTAAGGGGACTGCCAGGGACTTGGGAGCACCTGCTGCACAACACTGGATCCTTGTCGTGTGGGGAGTAGGGGACTCTCCGCCCCACCGTGGGGGGTAAGCCGGAGGTAGAAGGCAATGGGGGCTTCACTAGGAGCCAGGGCGGGACTGGACGGCGGCCGGAAAAATGGACGGATGCCAGGACGTGAATACAGACCAGAGGCCACAAGGTAAAAAAGTACTAACAAAAAAAAACAAAAAAAAACACCTGTCACAGTGCAGCATGGCCTGGTGTGCATTCCCGACCCCTGCCCAGCTCACAGATAATGCTAGTCTCACCAGTATGTACTGCCGTCTCCTGGCACCACCTCCTGTGCTGTGCACAGTGTTATTCTGTTCCACAGGGTGCCCATGCCTGTGAGGTCTGTCTCCTGGGACACCCAGTTGCTGTACACATGCCCGTTGTGCTCTGCACATTGTTGCACAGTCCTTCTGGTACACGTGACCTGTGTGCCACACATGGCATGGACACGTGCATGTCCTGTGTGGCCATGCATACTATGGTGTGTGCATTACTGATGGGCTGTGGTCCAGCCATACCACATGACACAAGGTTCCAGACCTGCTACAGTGACATGGTGTGCATTTACCCTGGCACTATAGGCATCCCTCCTTCAGTATCCATTGGAGGGGACACGCATACACTGTGTGACAAAGGCACACACTGGGTCACCTTTGTGCTGATTGTCTGCCTGACATCCATGGCTGGTGGGTACGCAGTTCAACATGCCTATCATGCTGGATGTTGTCCTCTCTGCCATGGTGGTCTCCCATGTGCAGTACTCACCTCACCCCCTACCAGTCCGTCACTTATTATGTCACATGCCCTTTCACTTCTTGTTGCACTTGCACAGGTTGTGATAGCTCTAGCTGGCCTGGACACTGTCAGTTGCTGCTTCACATTTTGGGCTGTTTGTCTCATTCAGCTGGGTGCATGGCTTGTGTTCCTGTGTCTGGTAGTCCATGTCACCCACTGGTGCATCGCCTACACCATGTATGCTGTCTTGTGATGCCATGATCCTGGGACACGTTGGCCCTGATCTGTGTTGCTGTGGCCCATTGCTCGCTGTACCATGAGGCGTGTGTCATGTACATTGGCATCGCATCAATGATGTCCCATGCCAATGCCTTCAGGTGCTGGTGTACCACACAATGAACCCTGCAGCTGCACTTCATTACCGTGTATAGCATGGTAAAGGAGCACAGCAGCAGGGTTGATTGTGTGGTACACCAACACCTGAAGGCGTTGGCATGGGACATCACTGCTGTGATATGGGCATTGTAGGAGAAGTCAGGCATATGTGGGGAACTGGCCATATTGGCAGCGGAAGGAACCAGGCATATGTGTGGGGAGCTGACCGTGTTGGTGGGGGCAGGCATGTCGCAGGAGCTGGCCATGGCATTCAGGGGTAAGGGTGCCAGACATAGGGACCTGACCATGCTGGTGCCTTAAACTGGTGGTGCAAGGTTATTTGTGTCTTGCAAAATGTAACCTGCCCTCCACCACCCCACTGTGTGTCGGGGTCCCGATGGTATGTAAAAAAAGGGGGGGTACAGACCAAAAACCTTCCAGGGAGGTAAAGCCAGCAGATATAGAAAAAAACAAGGCCTTACCTCAACTTGGTGCTATCAGTGCAGTGCAGTATACCTCCGCCACTATACCTTATCTTACCACTTGCTGCAGCTCCAGGCAGGGCCAGGGGGAGGAAAACTGGCCATCATGCTTTGTCAGAGCAAGGAATCAATTAGTTCACTCCATAATCTCAGCAACACATGAAGTAGAATGAAAGAAATTAAATTCTGATTCTCATATTAAATTTAATAAATAAATAAATTGCTCAGCTCCATGGAGTTGGGAGATGCAGACAGACGCAGGGCAATATTGGAGAGGCATTGAACAGTACCAGATAACACCAGGGCTTG
Source organism: Neoceratodus forsteri (assembly GCA_016271365.2). NCBI lineage: Eukaryota > Metazoa > Chordata > Ceratodontiformes > Ceratodontidae > Neoceratodus > Neoceratodus forsteri. The sequence continues at coordinate 129,350,389 of CM028135.1, read as the reverse complement.
TAAACAGGCCTAAAGTAGTTAGACCAGGCACAGACTCCATGCAGATACCCAAAGCCATAACAAAGCTCAGGACCTTAAAGGGTGAGAATCCATAACCAACCATTGCCGAAGGGGGGGATGCCTTACTCCCCTTCCCCGAATTAACCAGAAATACTGGGGATGCGGCCTTTAATCTATACCATGGCCTCCCTTGACCCTTGCTAAAAGCCCAACCAGTTCACCACCCTTTTTCGTACAGGAAAGATGATAGAAATAACTACAGAAATGGACGATATGGCTCCCTCCTTTCCAGTTACTCTCACCGCTGTGCATTCCGTTAATAGGTTTAACACAGGTCCTGCCCCAGACATGGGCATGGCATCCTTATATCCATATCCCTGGGATACACCCACCAGAACTGACCTGCAGCAGCATGCCACAGTAGGTAATGAACCCCGGAGCTGCCACCTCCAAGAAGGCCCTGCCGTGGTCCTGCCACCACCGAGACAGCACCACTGCCATACCTTTCTGTTTTTTTTTTTATATGTAGTTTCCGTGTTTTTGAGGATTTTCTCCTGACCCCTACACCGATGCGTCCCCGACATAGCGTGTGTGTGTGTGTGTGGAGGCATGAGCACGCCATTCAGGATGCCCGTCCCTTCCAGTCTCACCGTTAACTGCCTGCGCCAGCACCAAACCTCCATTCAGTGATGGCGGGACTACAGGTGGGCGACCCCACCCCTTACCTGGAAGAGGAGAGCCAATGCTCGCTCCTACTCCCACCCTACCACCCCCCATGCTGGCACCCCAGTGACCAGAGGTCATTCCCAAACCTGGGTCGCTGGCATAGCGCGAGGTGTGGAGTCCAGCACCTCAACCCTCAGTGCCAACAGGTTGGCCTCCTTTCTGGGTTTTGTAACAGTTTCAGGTAATTTCGGTGTTATGTAACATATTTCGGGTAACTGAGTTCAAATTGCTGTGTTCTCTTTCACCTGCCTTCAGTTGCTGAGGTTTTGCTTTGAGGGCTATTTTACTGCTAAACTTCAGGAAGGTTCTGGATTTTGTAACAGTTTCAGGTAATTTCTGTGTTATGTAACAGATTTCAGGTAACTGAGCACAGGTGCGGGGACTAGAAGAACAACAATGTGGCATGCTAGTGAAGGTGGCAGCGAGGGGGAATAGGGCTGCAGGGGAGGGGTTGATGGCAGGGTGTGGGGTCTGGTACAAGGGGCAGAGGGACTGCAGACAAACCTGGATGGGAAGAATAGTGAGTTGCAGTGGTTGTGGGGGAGTTAGAGGGGTCTGGAGGCAGAGGTACAGTGGCTAGGAAGGGAATTAGCAAGGATTGGGTGAATGAAGGAGATCAGTGGAACAGGAGGGCCACCTCCTTGGGGATCCAGGGGTGCAGAACCAGGGGAAAAGAAGAGGATAGGGAATAGGGTAAAAAATTTGAAAAGCAGTAAGGTGGACCCTCGGGATAGTATGAGGAGAGAAGCAAACAGTAGAAGTCCAGGGTCAGGTGATAGGTTTGATGTGCTGGCTTCAATGGTGGATGATGGGGGAAGGTCTCTCTGGGAGGGGGCAGGAGGAAAAGGGGGTAGTGAAAGCCCAGGGGGCAACAGTCAGGCAGAAGAGGGGGACAGGGGTATGGGTAGTAAGGGGAAAAGGAGTAGGGGTAAAGGGAAGGGCAAGGGGGATGAGGCAGAGGAGGCAGAAGGGAAGAATAGGCCCAGCAAGGAAAGGAAGGAGGGTGACGATGCTGGGAGAGGATTGGGGAGTAGGGGTAATAGGGGAAGGGGTAGGACTAGGGTAGAGGCTGGGGCATAGCAGAAGGGACAGATCAGCAAGCGGGGTGGGGGGAATAGCATGTGAGAAGGGGGGTGAGGTCTTAGCGCTGGGAGACTCAACCCTAAAAGGGGTCAGATGGAGAAGTGAAGGGGAGTGGCATAGTCGAATATGGGTGGAATCAGTACTTGAATTGACAGCGGGTTGGGCAGGACAGTCTATTCTCAAGTGTTTAAGGAGAGGAAGGGAGAAACCGCATGTAATGGTGCACTTGGGTACAAATGACTTGGGGGAGGGATACGGTTGAGTCGGTAAGGGAGGGGTTCGAGGAACTGGGGAAGTTGTGTGAGGAGGCAGGGAGATCAGTGGCCTTCACAGAAGTACTCCCAGTACCCAGGGCAAGCACAGCGAGGAAAGTAAGGATAGAGGGAGGAGTTCAACTTTTGGCTGGGAGAGTGGTGTCAAACCAAAGGGTATGGGCTAGTGGGAATCTGGGGTAACATCTGGGACAACAGTGACCTATTTGCAGAGGACAGATTACATCTGAGTAAGGGGGGATGGGGGTTTTGAAACAGAGGCTAGGTGACTACAAAGCAAATAAGGTGGATTTAAACTATGTGTGGGGGGAGACAAGTGTGCAGCAGGTATGCAGGGCCACCGGAGAGGGGAGCTGAACAAGCTTACCTCCCAAGCTAGCAGGGATGGTACCAGAGTAGAGGGTAGAGTCACTGGGGGGGGTCTGATGGGATTCACCCCAGAACTCTAAAAGAACTAAGTGGAGAACTAGTGACACCACTGACCACCCTCTTTAATAAATCATTGGGGGATGGGGTGGTACCTGAAGACTGGAGGAGGGTGGATGTGATTCCACTTAACAAAAGTGGGAGCAAGGCAGAGGCAGAAAACTACAGAATTGTGAGTTTGACCTCAGTGGTAGGTAAAATGATGGAATCACTTCTGAAGGAAAGAATTGTTGAGTACCTAGAGGCCAGCAGGGCACAGGACCCAAGGCAGCATGAATTCACAGCGGGAAGGTCATGTCAGACGAATCTAATAGATTTCTTTGACGGGTGACCAAAATAGTAGACCAGGGAGGGGCTGTAGACGTGGCCTACCTACACTTTAGCAAGGCATTTGACACAGTCCCACAAAGATTAATAAACAAGTTAGCCAGCCTTGGAGTGGGTCCCAGGGTGGTAGCCTGGGTAAAACTGGCTGGACAACAGGATGCAGAGGGTAATAGTAAACAGAGTCCACTCTGAAGAAAGGGGGGGGTTACTAGTGGGATACCACAGGGTTCAGTACTGGGACCGGTCCTCTTTAATGTCTTTATAAGTGACATTGCAGAGGGCTTGGAAGGAAATGTATGTCTCTTTGCAGATGACACAAAGATCTGCAACAGGGCTGAGGCACAAGATGTTGTGGAAAGGATAAGAAGGGACTTAGCAAGGTTGGAGGAATGGTCAAATGTATGGCAGCTTAGATTCAATGCAAAGAAGTACAAAGTAATGCACCTGGGAAATAAAAACCCAGGGGAAGAGTACAAAATGGGGGGTGAGATACTAACAACAACAAAAATGGAAAGGGACCTGGGGGTAGTCATATTAGATGACCTAAAGGTGGGCAAGCAATGTAAGAAGGCAGTAAGGAGGGCTGGGGGGATATTGGGATACATAGGGAGAGGCATCACCAGTAGAAAACAAGAAGTTGTTATCCCTCTGTACAGACAGTTGGTGAGACCCCATCTGGAGTACTGCGTGCAGTTCTGGAGACCCCATCTCTGCAATGACATAGACAGGATGGAGGCTGTCCAGAGGAGGGCAACTATAATGGTGCAGGATCTGCACCCGAAGACATATGAAGAGATACTAAAGGAACTTAATATGTATACCCTCGAGGAAAGAAGGGAGAGAGGGGACATGATAGAAACTTTCAAGTACCTCAAGGGAATCAACAAAGTCCAAGAGGGTAGCATCTTTCAGAAAAAGAGATGTGCAAGAACAAGGGGAACAATTTGAAGATAGAGGGGGATGGCTCAGAGGTAATGTGAGGAAGTATTTTTTCATGGAGAGAGTTGTAGATGCATGGAACGACCTTCCTGAGGAGGTCGTGTAGTCAAAAACTGTGGGGGAATTCAAGAATGCATGGGACAGACATAAGGCAATTCTAGTGGGGGGTAGGAGGAAGTAGGCTGTTGGTTTACTAGGATCTGCAGCTTATCCATTAGGTAGAGAAATGGGCAGACTAGGTGGGCCAAGCAGTCCTTATCTGCCATCAAATTCTATGTTTCTATGTTTACGGATGGGGAGAAAAGGGTTAAGGAAGGGAAAGGAACACATTGGGGGGTTGTCTCCCTAAATGCAAGAAGCCTGGGGAACAAATTAGCTGAGTAACAGGCTCTCTTGGCAGTGGGCATGGTGGACATTGTGGCCATCATGGAGACTTGCGCCACCCAATACCAAGACTGAGATCTGATAATCCCGCGGTATAGGATATGCAGAAAGGATAGGGGCAAGGGGGAAGGGTGGTGATTTACATAAGGGAGGGGATAAGGTGTGCAAGGGAAGAGGGTGAGGAGGGTAGCACAGAGGCAATATGGATACAATTCCCAAGATTCAAAAAGTAGAACACTGAGGATGGGAGTGGTGTACAGGCCACCAGCTCAAACAGAGGACTTGGACAGGGAGTTAGCGGAGCAGATTAGGAGGGTTTGTGGGAAGGGAAACATCGTGATCGTGGGGGACTTCAGTCTACCAGGAGTAGATTGGAGCACCCCAGCCACCTCGATTGCAAGGGAGCAAGTGCTTCTGGAAGCATTCCAGGACAGCTTCGTGACACACATAGTTAATGAGCTGACTCGGTTGGATAAAACTCTGGATCTAGTACTGTCTAACAGGGAGACTGTAAGGGAGTTGGCGGTGGAGGACCCACTGGCTGGGAGTGACCACCACTTGGTGTGGTTCACACACAGCATGGGCAAGTAAGCTGTAAGTACAGGACCCAGGGTGGTTGACTTAAGACATGCTGACTTTGGCAAGATGGGGTACATTTTGGAAAGGCACCTGGCAGGAATCACTCCAAGCTTGGATGCAAGCCAAAAATGGGAAATTATCAAATTACATATGAACATATGAATTTGCCAGCAGAAATAGGCCACCTGGTCTATCAAGTCTGCTCAAGTGTACAGCTAGCACCCTCCCCTTGCAGCTGCCCCGCCTCTTCCCACTACTCCCTCTCACCTTGTCCAATCCCCTTTTGAAACTACCCACTGTCTTACAGGCTATCACCTCCTCTGGTACAGCATTCCATTCTGCCATGATCCTCTCTGTGAAAAAGTGTCTCCGCATTTCTGTCCTAAATCCCCCACCCTCCAATCTAAGGCCATGCCCTCTCGTGTCCCTCCCCCTCCCCAGCCTAAGTATCCCTTCAGTGCCTGCCTTATTTATCCCCTTTACGTACTTAAAGGTTTCAATCATATCCCCCCGGTCCCTTCTCTCCTCCAAGGAGTACATGTTCAACTCTCTCTCAGCTTCTCCTCGTATGGTCTGTCCTCCAATCCCTGGATCATCCTTATTACCCTGCATTGTACCCCTTCCAGTAATTTCACATCCTTCTTCAGATATGGGCACCAGAATTGCACACAGTGCTCCAGGTGCGGCCTGACCAGTGCCCTGTAGAGAGGCAGGATCACCTCCCTGCTCCTGAAGGAGATCCCTCTCACGATACAACCCAGCATCCTGTTGTTTTTTGCTGCCGCTCTCCTACACAGCTCTGTATTGTTCATCTTCCCCATTACAACCACCTCTAGATCCTTCTCCTTCTTGGTGAAACCTAGCTGCACCCCTTCCAGCTGGTAACCCCTCCCTTTGTTCTTTGCTCCAAAGTGCAGGACTTTGCACTTTTTTGCATTGAACCCTAACTGTCACACTTCTGACCACTCCACTAGTTTGGTCAGGTCATCTTGAAGCCCCTGCCAACCTGCTATATTGTCCACCGCTGCCCCCAATTTGGTATCGTCAGAGAATAGACTAATCTTATTCTTGATGCCATATAAGATGTCTGCTATGAATATTCCAAACAGCACTGGCCCCAGTACTGATCCCTGCGGCACCCCGCTTGTCACAGCCCTTGGAGATGAGAGTTCCCCCATCACCACTACCTCTGCTGTCTCCCTTGCAGCCAGTTCTCAATCCATTTAACCATCTTAGTCCTCACCCCCATGTATCTCAACTTCCCTCCCAACCTTCCATGCAGCACTGGATTGAAGGCCTTACTGAAGTATAGGTATATGACATCCACCGTATGGCCCTTGTCCAATTTCCTTGTGACCCAGTCGTAATACTCAACTAGGTTCAGTTAGGGCTGATGGAGGCTACTGGGTTATGCAACAAGACACAGAGCAAGAAGGGAAGGGCTAAGAAGCCAAGCTGGTTGAATCAGGAGGTCTTGGAAGAGGTGAGGGCAAAAAAAGCAGGATTTAGGAGGTTCAGGAAATCCGGGAAGGAGGGACAGGGAAATGTATTTGAAGAAGTCCAAGGAGGTAATCAGACTAGTCAGGGTGGCCAAGGCTTCCAGAGAGCTGAAGATGGCATAGGGCATCAAGGACAGGGAAAAGGACTTATTCAGGTGCATCAGGGAGAGAAGGAGCTGCAAGGACCAGATAGTGAGGATTAGGAAGGACAGGGGTGGTGGTGGAGAAAGGGGTGGAGCAGGCAGAAGCACTAAATTAGTACTTCTTTTCTGTGTTCATGAAGGAAAAAGGGCAGTCAGCTACCTTGGGATGGGGAACATGGGCAAGGTGGGGGTTGGTGACGAGGTAATTACAGAGGGTAGGGTGCTGTAGGCTCTGAAGGCATTGAGAATGGATAAGGCACTGGGACCAGATGGCATTCACCCCAGGGTGCTGAAAGAGCTGGCGGAGGTCTTGGTGGGGCTGCTGGTGGACCTGTTCAATACTTCCTTGGACACAGGATGCGTACCACAAGATTGGAGGATGGCTCATGTGGTGCCCCTCCACAAAAGTGGCCCAAAGGATGAACCAAGCAATTACAGGCCAGTAAGCCTCACATCCATTGTAAGAAAACTAATGGAGGCAATCCTGAAAGAGAGGCTGGTGACCTGTTTGGAGGACAATGGACTCCAGGATGGTCAGCAACATGGGTTCATCTCAAGAAGATCCTGCGAGACCAACCTAGTTGAGTATTACAACTGGGTGATGAGGGAACTGGATAAGGGTCATGCAGTGGCTGTCCTGTATTTGAACTTCAGCAAGGCTTTTGATTCTGTGCCTCATGGGAGGTTGGGGGGAAAGTTTGAATATGTGGGGGTGGGGAAAAAGATGGTAAACTGGATTGTGAACTGGCTGAATGGGAGGCAGCAATGGGTGGTGGTGGTAGTGGGGGACTCTCATCCCCGAGGGCTGTGACAAGCGGGGTTCCACAGGGCTCAGTAGTGGGCCCGGTGCTGTTTAGGGTATTCATAGCAGATATCTCACATGGCATCAGGAGTAAGATCAGTCTGTTTGCTGATGATACCAAGATGGGGGTGGTGTTGGACAACATAAGAGGGTGGCAGGGGCTACAGGACGACCTGACTAAACTGGAGGAGTGATTGGAAATGTGCCAGTTGGGTTTCAGTGTGAAGAAGTGCAATGTTCTGTTCTTCGGAGCAAGGAACCCGGGGAGGAGCTACCAGTTGGGAGGGGTTCAGTTAGGTATCACCGAGAAGGAGAAAGATCTAGGGGTGGTTATAATGGGGAATATGAACAACTCAGCTCAGTGCAGGAAGGCAGCAGCTAAAGCCAACAGGATGCTGGGATGTATTACGAGAGGAATCTCATTCAGAAGTAGGGAGGTGATCCTGCCTCTATACAGGTCACTAATCAGGCCACACTTGGAGTACTGCATGCAGTATGACTTCCATTTCTAAAGAAGGATATCAGATTATTGGAGGGGGTACAGTGCAGGGCAACAAAGATAATCCAGGGATTGGAGGACAAACCCTACGAGGACAGGCTGAGTGAGTTAAATATGCACACCCTGGAGGAGAGGAGGGATCAAGACCTTTTAGATACTTGAAAGGGATAAACAAAAAAGGTACAGAAGGGGTCTTTAAGTTGAGGAGGGGGAAGGACACAAGAGGGCATGGTCTCAGATTGGAGGGGGGAAGGTATAGGATAGAGATGAGGAGACATTTTTTCATGGAGAGGGTTGTGGCTAAATGGAACACTCTGCCCCAGGAGGTGGTATCCTGTAAGACGGTGGGAAGTTTTAAAAGGGGATGGGACAGGGTGAGAGGGGGGATAATTGTGAGGGGGAAGGGGAGGGGGCAGTTGCAATGTAAGGGTGCTAGCTGCACATTCGAGCAGACTTGATAGACCATGAGGCCTGTTTCTGCTGGCAGATTTGTATATTCGTAGAGCACCAGGCCTCCTGAACCCAACCATGATCAGGCCTTCCTCAAACTGCTGTCCTCCTCACCTCCGAGCTCCTGGATCCAGACCCCATGGTCACCACACTCCTGCCACCTTTCCCTTTGGAAATTAAAAAATAACCACTGTAGCAGTAATGTTCACAAGGCCGGTACCTCCCGGGCCAAGGGGGTTTTAGGCCCCAACCCGACTTGCCTTACATCTTACCTGCCAGCTCTCCCGCTGCAAAGGAAACTTCCCCCCTTTTATATCTGCACCTGGAGCAACACCCCCCTCCCCCCCAGGGGCGGGACACAGTGATGCCCCAAAGCCAGGATCCTGACCAACAGGGGAGAGTACGGTGTACTAAGCCAGCCCCGAGAGGGGTGGCTTACACAAAATGTTACCAAAGCATGCTGTACTTTGGGAAGTATGTTATATATACTTGTGTGTGTGTGTGTGTGTGTGTGTGTGTGTGTGTGTGGTATAGGCGGCTCCACATACTGTGCTGTATTGCACAGGCTATGGGTGGATGTGTATGGTGCATGGGGCCAGACCATTTAGGTGAGCTGTCTATGAGGAATGAGGGAGCAGACTGTGTTTATTGGGGGCCACACACGTGTGGTGCTGGCCATGTTGGTGAAATAGTAGAGATGACTGGTTATTTGGTATCATGGTATGGGGCTGTTCATTTTTGTGCTTTGGGGTACTGTCAGTGGAATAACTGTGTTGCAGTGGCTGGGAGAGCCATCTGTGTTCCCTTGTGCATAGTGGGGGGACTCTCCGAGTTGGTGCAAGAGGTGGAGGAGCTGGCTATGTCTGTTTGGGTTTGGTGGATTGAATAGCTGTGTTGGAGTGTAGGGGGATCTGGCTGTCTTTTTGGGTGTAGGTAGTCATGCATGCTGGTGGGATGGTTGGGAGGGACTGGTCATGCTGGTATGGTAGGAAAGCTGTGGTGGGGTTGTGGGATAACAAGTGGACCAGACACCAAACTTCAGGTTCAACACACAGTCTTTGTGTGATGTTTATTCAAAATACAGGAGATAACCTTAAATAATTACATATCCCTTCTTCAGTACATCAGTTTGTGGCAACAGACTATGCAAATCTTTCCTCTACACTTAGCCAGCACCTACTGACTCACCGATCTCTGATCTACTTAGCAGTTAAGATTCAGCCTCCATCCCTATGCGGGCCTTGTTTGTTTGGATTGTGGGGGCTCAGATAAAAAACCAAAAACAAAAGATAAAAACAAAGAACCTCAGTGCGGAAGCACTGAAACAAGGGTTACCCCAAATGGCATTGACAATAAGCCAAGTTTCAAAGAAACACAACATCACACATACTTCAATAATGTATAGCATCATGGGATATATGCAAATCAACATGCCATATCAGACTGTCTCAGTTTACAGCAATTTACATGCATTTTAAATAGCACAACTAACTTCATTTTTATAATGCAGTCAACTAGTACTTTTTACCTTTATCAAAAACACCTAGTGTCACGGTATTTTCAACATTTATAGGTTTCATAAACATAAAGTATATACATCAAGGTATTTTATGACATAGTAGTGCTATTACATACTAAATCCAACAATGATAAAGACAACCTGTTGTTTTACATATGCTCGCAGGTCACCACAATAACCTCCCTGTACGAAAACCTGAGAGGGAAAAAGAAAATTAAAGAGGACACTATAGCATAGTCAAGAAAGGGGAGGAGGTGCCCATAGGTGGCCAACCTAACATACTAACATACATACTAGACGCCAGCAGAATAGGACTATTGGTCTGTCAAGTTTGCTCATGCTTAAGCACCCTGATTGGGTACCGTAGCCCTCTATCTGTCTCCTTCCACTGTTACTACATCCCCCAGTCCTGCCCCCCCGGGCAAACCAGCCTCTGCTTCACCCCTTGCCTATACCTGTCCCACCCTCTCTTGAACCCCTCCATCATAGCTGCCTGTACCAGCTCCCCAACCAGTGCATTCCACAGTTCCACCACTCTCTCGGTGAAGTACCTCTTCCTCCTTTCTCCCCAATCCTACCACCCTCAATCTTCCAACTGTGTCCTCTGGTGATGCCACCCTCCTTCAGTCGAAAGATCCTACCTTGGCTTACTTTATTTACTCCCCTGAGGTACTTGAAGACCTAAATCATGTTCTCCTGGTCCCTCCTCTCCTCCAATGAGAACAGGTTGAGCTCCTCTAGTTGTTCCTCATATGTCATATCCTCCAGGCCCCAGATCATTCTGGTTGCTCTCCTCTGAACCCTCTCCAGGAGTTGGATGTCCCTCCTTACGTGCGGCCTCCAGAACTGTACACAGTACTCAAGATGTGGTCTAACCAGGCTGTTGTACAGTGGCAAAATCACCTCCCTGTTCCCCCTAGTGATGCATCCCAGCATCCTATTTGCCCTGACTGCAGCCCTCCTGCACTGCTCTGAATTATTCATATTAACATCCACCAAGACTCCTAGGTCTCTCCCCTGCTGTGGCCTGCAACTCATCCCCCCAGAGTGTACACATAGTTGGGGTTTTCCCGCCCTAGGTGTAGCACCTTGCACTTGGAGGACTTAAATTTCAATTTCCAGGTGCAGGACCACCTATCCAGAGTATCCAGGTCCTCTTGCAGGGCCAATCTCCCCTCCTCCCCTTCCACCACCGCCCCCAGCTTAGAGTCATCCGCAAAGAGACTTATTTCACACCCAATACCTTCTCTGATATCGGAGATATAGGCGTTTAAACAGGAGTGGCCCCAGGACTGATCCCTGTGGGAACCCACTTATGACCTCCCTAGGAGACAAGACCTCCCCTCTGACCACTACCAGCTGAGTGCGACCTGAAAGCCAATTTCCAATCCATCTAACCGTCAATGGGCCTACCCCCATCCCCCCCCCAGCTTCTCCCTTAGGCCAATGTGAGGGACCGAATCAAATGCCTTGCTGAAGTCCAGGAACAGTACATCCACTGGTCTCCCCCATTGAGTGCTGATGTCACCCACTCATAGAACGCTACAAGGTTTGTTTGACATGATCTACCTGGCACAAACCCATGCTGCCGGTCATCCAGGTAACCCATCTCCTCCAAGAAACCTCCCAGCCTTTCCTTAAGTATGCTCTCCATTACCTTCCCCACCACTGACATCAAACTTATGGGTCTATAGTTTCCTGGCTCTTCTCTCGATCCCCTTTTATGGATGGGCACAATATGCGCCTGCTTCCAATCCCTTGGCACCCTCCCTGTCTGGAGCGACAAGTTCAAGAGATCCGCCAATGGTGCAGCCAAAACATCTGCCAACTCCTTCAGTACTCTAGGATGAATAGCATCAGGCCCCAGAGAGTTATCCTTTTTTAGAGACTGGAGGGCTTCCCACACCCGACTGATAGGAATATCAGCATCTGTCCCCCCCCCCATTCAGCAGAACCAGTCTGAGATCTCATCCCTGGCCTACCTCCTCTAGCGGCTTGTTCTTCAGCAGGTACCCCAATAGTGAGGTGTGCTGTCCTTCAACCACTTGTTTGGAAATTCCCCAGTGTCCTCCCTAGTGAACACTGAGGCAAAGTAGTCATTCAATACCTCCGCCTGCTCTCCAGCCCCTTCCACCCACCCCCCACCTGTCTTCAACCTACTGAGCTGGCCCTTGACCTTCCTCTGCTCACCAGTATACCTAAAGGACCCCTTTTCCCCACCCCATATCCCCTGCACCAGCTTCTGCTCTTTCCAGACCTTTGCCCCCTCACCACTCTGGTGACTTTCCAACCTTATGGACTAGAAATTGTAAAGGATAGGTTAGGCTAAGAAATAGAAGAACTGTTGCAAAAGATTTAAGAAAAGGTCGTTCCTCAAGAGTGGCAGGAACTCCCTGTCACAAGAGCCATCTGTCTTAATGTGGGTGGGCTGGTGGTATTGGTTGCAGGGTTAACTAAGTTTGCCTGGGTAGTGTAGGGGTCTGGCAATGTTGGAGCAGTGATGGTCTGTTTGTGTTGTGTGTGGGAGACTGTGTGAGAGCTGACTCGGAACACTAGAAAAGGGAAAGGGGAATTTGTTTAACCAGGAAAGACACCCTAAGCCAGAGCTTGTTTCCACGTGCGACGTGGGAGCACAAGAAAGTTAAGAGGCTTGCTTAGGGTCACACAGTATGCAAGTGGGGACTAATGGGCAGTGTTGGGTAAGTTACTTTTTCTATTACTTTCTATTATGTTTGAAACTTGTTCAGGAATTGTGTGAAGTCATTAAGATAGAGAAGCACAGAAAAGTAATACACCTTGCAAATATAGTTACTTATTTCTTCTTATACAAAAACAATACAGAAATAATAAATAACTATAACAGATTACATTTTTTGAAAGTAATAGGTTAGTTACTAGTTACTTTCAAATAAATGTAATCAGTTACAGTTACGTATTTCTTTTGTATAAAAAGACATAAGTAATTGTAACTGTAAGGTGTATTACTTTTTCCAGTACTTCTCCATCCTTGCTAGTGACTGCACAGAGCTTTCTGGAACAAGCTTCCAAAAGTAATAGAAAGTAATAGAAAAAGTAACTTACTCAGTACTGCTGATGGGATTCAAACCCAGGTCTCCAGGTTTGCAACCCAGTGCCCTTAACCACTATGGTATACTGCCTCCTACAACAAAACAGTCCCCTTTACTTTAAAAATTATTTTATTAGTTTACAGGACAAGTGTGTGTGTGTGTGTGTGTGTGTGTGTGTGTGTGTGAAGACAGAGACAAATTAGGTATTTTTGGTTTTTATTTAATTACTACAAATACTTTAACAAAAAAGCACTTGCTTACTCTAAAGATGTCATCACTCATACTCATCCAAATTTGGCTTTACTCACCTCAATTTGAAAATAAGGAATATATGCTCACTCTGTATCGTACTGTGCCTATGTGTGGAGCTGGCTATGTTCGGGGGGGGGCAAACATGTGCACTGGAAGCTATCCATGCTAATGTCTTAAAACGGGGTGAAAAGCCATGCCCTCTGGTGACTACATCCATATTTCTTACAAACCGGTCCTCACTACTCACCTTGTTATACCCCCTAGGTGTGTGCCCCATCCTGCTCCATGGGCTCCTGCCTAGACTCTAGCATGTGCATATTTAGGGCTCCAACCAACCCTCATCATAGGATCTGCCCTGCTGGCCCTGGATTATCTTTTTAACCCTTTGTTGCACTGTCGCTAGCCTGTCCATGTCTTTCCTTGGATAAGGAGCCGGGCATGTGGCGGGGGGCTCTGGTAGCTGGCTGGGTTTCCTTGGGTGGGATGGTGGGACTGCAGCATTTCCACAGGCCTGTATGTCTGGGACAGTGGTAAAGGAGGTTTTGTTTGCCTTGGGGGGGTGGATTTACAGAGGTGAATTATATTTGTGTCTGAGCTCTGACATGAAAACCAAGAGGCTCCCTTTTCATGAAATAAACACGTACTGTGAGTAACTGATTTACTCTGCACGGTTTCCTTTCCTAGACTCATTCAGAAATGTCTCTTTGTGGACATGCTGTGGATGAGGTTACAGTGAGGTATTCAGAAGGCCCATGACTTCAAAAACTATAGGACTTGGAGTATTTTGACTTCCAAAATTTGTGGATTGGGATTATTTTGACTTCCGAAAATTGACAGCTGGAAGTATTTTGACTCCCGTAAAACTGAAATGACTTCCAGATTTCAACCCATAGAAGTATTTGACTTCCACCAAAACAAAATTATCTGGAGTCCTTGGTGAGAGTGAGGATGAACTGCTCAGACAGCTGGTGAGGCAGCAGAGGATCCTTCTGGAGCACAAATCCAACATGGAGCGGATGATGGGGAGGCTGTTAGAGCTCTTGGAAGAACTTGTCCAGCTTCACAGGCCTGCGGAGGGGCAGTGGTAGATTCTCCCACATTCCCCCTTTTATTTATTATTTATTTATTTATTTGTTTTTGTTAACCAGGTAAGCACACTAGACAACGAGTGCCTATTTTCAGGTGCGACCCGGGAGGTTACAGTACAGAGAAACAATAGTACATATACAGAATGACATACAGGCCCGCAACTACAAGTAGGCCAGAATGGAGTACAGTACAGTACATTGCACATAGAATAGACAAAGAACGATCTCACCCACACACAGGTGGGGCCAGAGAAACAGCATATGGACAATAGTACATTATTCAGAGCAACAAACTAGAATACAACTACAGGCTCAAGGTATAAGTTCACATTGAAGCGGTAGGTGGGGAGGGGTCGGGACAGAGGATAGCAAGATTAGCAGTGGGCAGTATAGGGCTGGAAATAGGGGGAACCACTCAGGCAGAGGCGAGCACGGCAACAGGGGGAAACTGACCAATCTAGAGACAGGCCCAAGTAGGCAGGTCTGGAGATGGCGAAGGGACCCCTCAGGAGCCCCGAGGGAGGGAGAAGGAAAGGGAAGGGGATCCAAGACAGCGTAGAGGGAGGAGGAAGAGGGTACATTCAGGAGGGGACGGTGGGGCTGGGAACTGCACCCCCACCCGCCTTATCCTATTTTTTGCACACACACAAACCCGTTGTGGTTCTTTTCAGGTTTTCTCAGCTATATGTTGTATACTGTTTTGTACTGTTTTTATGGATTAAATACTTTTTCTGTTATGCTCCTGTGTCCTGTGTCCTTTTTGGTGCTTTACTGACATATTTCTCTGGTTTGCTGTGTTGCCACTTCTGCCCATTTATGCCCCCCTTGTAGGTGACATCCGTTCCTATCTTGTGCCACAGGGTCACCACTGCTGTCCCTGCAGTTGTCTGTGACTGTGCTTGCACCTGTACAGTGTACTGGGTGTGGCAGGTGTGTTGTCCTGTTGGCGGACATGTTCTGTTCCCCGTGTGTTCCCCTGAACATCTCCTGTGCATTACAGCCACCATCTGAGTTTTGACTGTCCATTCCTGGGACAGTCCCTGTACTTTGGGCACCTCCCCTCCTGCATTGCCCACCAGGGTGGCCTCTGTCTGTGGCCTGTACATGGCTGTGTCCTTGTTGGCATAGCTGCCTTCCATCCCCTTGTGTCCCCATGCTATGTGCTATTCGGTGTGCTGTCACCTGCTCCATGTCAGGGTTCCATGTGTCTTCCCCCTGTGCGCAGTCAGGACTGGTATTAGACCTACTGGCACCCCATGCAGATTTATTTGTGGTGCCCCTTTCACCACTCTCACTGCCCTGTCTCCACCCTTCTTCCCCACTACACTTCCAACATGTGGCACTACTTTTATATGTATGTGTACTGCCATTGCTTCTGTTTTTTCTATTTTTGATTTTTCATTTCCACTTGATCCTTGCCTATACTTTCTACCTTATTGTGCCCCCAGTGGCTGCTTGGTTCACTTGTGCCTAACACTGCCTCCGATTGCACTGGGCTGATGTAGCTGTTTGCACTTGTCTATTTGCTATATTCAGAGCTGTCTTCAGTGCTGGGCAATCTTTGCACTGCACTCTGGGCTTGTTTTTGCACACTTCTGTTTGCATGCAATATTCAGCAGTGTTTGCCCGTGGGCTACTCCTATAAATATTCTATGCAGTGGGTTGTGGGCTACCGCACAAACTGGTGGGCAGTGCAACCTTTGCCCGCGGTCAAGATTTTGAGTGTTGGACTTCAGCAGTCTGTACTGAAAACCCCTGCCTGACATCAGACCAACATGGGTGTTTCCGCCACCTCTGGGGGGCTTTATATGCGGCCATTGTAATGTTTGCTGTTTTTGCAAACAAAGTACACACTTTGTACACCCCACCATAAATCAGGGGTGTAGCCAGGTATTTTGGATGTGCACACCAAGTGGACTCACTGCTACGCCCCCCCCCCTTAGGGTGAGCTACCCCCCCAGGTGTAATCAGACAATATACAAATGTACACCAGGACCGTGTTTGTGCCTCATTTGGCACAATAAATACAACTTTTGTATCTCATGACAGTGGTTGTTGCCATGCATGGGTAATTACAAATGCCATGCATTGTTCCCTAAGACGCCCACATACCAGCCCAGAGCCTGTAAAGTTGTATTGCCCTTGGGATGCAAAGAGAGTATTAGTGACCAATCCTTCTACCACTCCAATTAATAAAATTACAGAAAGGTTCAGTATTTTCTTGGTTAGTTTTCATGGAAAAGGGAAGCAGTTAAGAGCCTATTTGCTACCTTCTTAAATAAAAGTGCACACCATGGACTGCTTGGAGTATGCCTGCCTACACCCATGCCATAAATAAGAATGTACAGGTAGGGCATTTCATCAATTGTTACACTTCCTATGTGGTTCGTGTTCTTGAATACCCATGCCTCATAATCTATGTTGTTACACTAGTCATGCACTTAAAGAAAGGGCTCAGAAGCTCATCCACGCCATTCTCAACCCTTTTCCTGGAACTCCAGAGTGTTCATTTTGCACACTATCATAACACAGTGACCCCGGTTTCCTTAGTTTCATGGCCATTGACCATACTCCCAGACACCCCAGAGGAGGAGACAGACAAAAACATTGCTCAAAACGGAATCAAAATGGATTTATGTTTTACAAGCCATGGTTCCTGATGGACTTAATGAAAGTATTGGTATTCTGCCATTTCTGTGAATAAACTTTTTCCCATGATATTCAATGAATTATTACTGAATTATCTTTTTATTTTATTCTTTTTAAGTTGGAGATGAAAGCATCCAGATTGATTTATGTTTTCTATTGCATATTATTTATTCATTGCAAAAAACATTGTTAATACACCAGTTAGGGTTAAAGTGACAAAAGTAGGGAAATGTGGTGTTAGGGTTCCCAACCCTAACACCCCACCACCACCCTCCAGGCAGCAACATTAAACCCCATTGCAGTTTCACCTCTCCTGAGCCTTCACAAATCAGGTGTAGGATGTACCTTGGGGTTGTCAACCCTAATACTCACCCCATTCCGTTAGTAAATAAGCTGAGATGTGTAGAGTACATGAGAATGGGGTGAGCATTAGGGCTGACAACCTCAAGGTACACCCCACGACTGATTTGCGAAGACTCAGGACAGGTAAAACCATAATGGTTTTTCCTGTTGCTGCCTGCAGAGTGGGGGTGGGGTGTTAAGATTAGGAACCCTAGCACCACATTTCCCTACTTTGTCGATTTAACCCTAACTGGTACATTAATGAAGTTTTTTGCAATTAATTTCCTTACTTTTTCAGATAGTAGAATCATATCCAAGGAACCTGCGTGAACATATCCATTTGCCTGTTGAAGTGAAGCAGAGGGCCCTGCACTTTCATCCCTTCATAGATGCAAACATTCATGTTGGTGTGGAAGTGCAGAGACCAGAGGGCCCTGTGCTTCCATTTCTGCCAAAAAGTAATTTATTTGCTTGGTTGCATGGCTTATTAAACTGCCAATGTTATGCTATGGGAATTTTGATGTTTTAATTTTTGTGTTTTTTCAATTTGCCCCCTAAATTGCTGGGGGGGTATTATGTGTTATCCTTGTAGTACTCATTAAGACCTTTGTTTTTATATATATAGAGTGTCCTTTAACAGCAAATATTGAGGGAGTTGTGGCTTGTTGAATTTGAAACGCGAGACAAAAAAACTACGTCTAAATTCTTTTTTCGTATGAAGGCATCCTTTTTTTGTATGAACGAAAAAGCCATATGAAAAAGAGTCCCATCATACGAAAAAAGAATTGGGGGAAGAAAACCAAAGTCCAAAATCTTTTTTTTGTAAGAAAGAAACAACGCTACGAAAAATGTTCCCTTTATACGAAAAAATAATTTGAACTTATCCCCCCCCCCCGATTCATTTTTCATATGAAGGGATCTATTCCCCCCCGATTCTTTTTTCATATGAAGGGATCCTTTTTCGTATGGCTGAATTCCTTTTTCATATGGTCATATGAATAACAGAAACAGAGTCATGAAAGAAGGATTTTAAAATGTATATGTAAGCCCCCTCTTTGGAGCTTACTAGTAGTGCCCAGTCAGGTGCCTGCTTGGTCCCTGTAGACTGTAAGGGCTGAGGTTCAGGGCTGGGGTGGGCCATTTGCCACCCCAGCCCGCTACCCTTGAAAATCGGTGGAGTAGTGGAGCAGTCGGTTTCCTGGTCTGTTCGTGAGCTGGTAGCTTATGTGAAAATGATTTGGGAGCCGGAGCCCGGGGGGAAAATAGAGCCCACCCCGTGAACTCTAGCAGGGTGGGAGCAGAGTTCATCTACAACAGGCCATCAGGAAGGTTAAAAGACACATGCCGTTGACTCTGGGAAATTGCATGAGCCAGCCGGACTTCTGCATCAGGAAGGATAAGCAGATGTGTGCCTCCACAGTGTGGACAGGACTGACACTATTCAAGACCTTTGCCATAGTCTAGGATCCAGAAGGACAACACACCAAGTACAACATAATCTACGAGGATACCTTTGGTGAGGAGACCACTAAGCCTGACCCAAAGCTGTACTTCACCACTGAACACCCTTGAATGCCAGGACTGAAGAGTGATGCCTGGAATGTTTCAGGACTGTTCCCCCACTGTTGGATGATGCCATGTCTCCCCCGTTCAGGTTTGCTATATGAAGCCCATGTTATTAATTAATGTTTTATGTGCTCCACTGTTGGGGTTGCCTTGTTGTTTGGTGGTTTTCCTGTGTTGTTATGGACTGCATTATTAGGACTTATTCAGCCTTATAGAGATTTTTATGCCTGATCTGGGTTTTGGGCCCTGTTTTGAAAAAAAAAAGAAATGTGTTTCTATCCACTCGTATGGGTGTTGGGGTTGACAGTGTGAGTCCTGTGATTGGTGAGAATGCTGTGTGTGTGTGTGTGTGTGTGTGTTTTGTTGGGGTGTTGGGGTATATATATATGTGTATGTGTGTGTAAGGAGTAAGAGAGTGGGGGGAAAACCTGGTTAGCTTGCAGCACTTCTGCTAATGAAACTGTATTTAAAGCTTAAGTGTTTGGCACCTCTGTTTTAGGTGCCCTGTTTGTTGGCCGTATATCTGTGCATGTGGGTGCTAAAAGGTTCAAGTCCCTTGGTAGCAGCAGCATTGTGGATATGGTAGTTAGTTAGATTGTGGGAGAGAGGTGCCACTGCCCAAGTACCAGGCAGTTCATCCTTGAGAAGTGGTGGGTGGGTTGCCAGAACCCTCAGGTAGTAAGTGTAATTATAGGTAGTGTCCTGGGTTGTAGGGGAGGTTCCACTGTTACAGAAGTGAACCAGCACTGTCCAGTGGTTGGTGGTGGTGGTGGGGGGACCCAGCACTGTCCAGTGGTTGGTGGTGGTGGTGGTGGGGGGACAGTGCGCGTATCTCCCCTTGCTGGACCATTTGAGGTAACTAGTTGGGCAGTTACCAGGGGGTGAAAATCTTTTTTGGGGGGGAACGTAAGCCTCCTCTTGGGAGCTTACTAGTAATGCCCAGCTAGGTGTCTGCTTGGTCCCTGTAGGTCCCCTACTGGCCGGTGGGGTCATGGGGCCGAGAGGTATAAAGGAAGGGGGTTGGTACCAAATAGGGGTCTTTTTGGTTTCTGGTACAGAGAGTGGGTGGGAGTGTGTCCTGTTTCAGCCATAAGAGTCATGGTGGGATGTTTGCCACCCGGCCCACTTCCCTTGAAGATCAGCAGAGTACTGGAAGGGTTGGGGTCTCAGTCTGTTCTTGAGCTGGGAGCTTCTGCACAAATTTGTTTGGGAGCTGGAGCCCAGGGAGAAGTGGAGCCCACCCTGTGAACTGTGGCACTGGGGTGGGCAGCAGTGCAGAGGGGCCTGGGTATGTGTCCAGGAGAAATGAGAGGGAAGAGTCCAGTGTGCTGCCTAGTGGTGGCAGCCCAGGTTGTGGTGGAGTGGTGGTAAGAGCCCGCTTCATGGTTACGCTTCCTATGTGGTTTGTGTTCTTGAATGCCCATGCCTCAAAATCTATGTGGTTACACTATCCATGCACTTAAAGAAAGGGTTCAGAAGCACATCCACTCCATTCTCAACCCTTTTCCTGCAACTCCAGTGAGTGTTCATTTTGTACCACTTCACGGCCACCATCTCCTGGAGGTGTGGTACCTTGTCACGCCAAGCAGGAGTGGTTGGGGACAGGTGGGAGTTTTCAGAGGAGCCCTAGGCATTAGTCTCTGTGTGCTGCCCCTGTGCATGGTAGTCCTTGGCCCCTGGAGTGCCCTTCATGTCATCTGGCTCAGGTGCCTGCTCCTGTGTGTGGACTCTGGTTGTGCAGAGCAGTACATGGACCACCCCCAGTAAGTTCCCTGTACCACCAATTTTGGAGAGATTGCTTTTGGGGCAGCTGTGCAAGCTCTGTGCTGCCTGTGGGGTACTCTCCAGGTGTGTGGGGAATTCAAATATTGTTTGGGAGCCAAGATGGGTGTGCAGGAAGGAGAAGAGTTTTGGCCTGCGGCATGTGAGCTGCATGAAGGAAAATGTTGCTGACCAGTTTGGAGAGCCTTATTTGGCTCCAGGAAACCAACAAGCAATGTCAAGATCGAGTTTCAGATCTGAAATGCTGCTGCTTGTGGTTTTGGCTGCACTAAGTGATTGTATCTGCAGAAATCAAATTCTGCACCCAGACTACTCCATGGAGATGTAATTTTTCTGATTATAATTAAATGTGTTTTGTACGCGTATTCTTTCGTGTAGACAATGGATTTAATCAAAGCACCCAGTGATTCAGATAACTAAGATTTGCCCCTGCAGCTGCTGCACCTCTCAAGTATGAAATGCCTGCACCCCCAAGACCATTCAGTGGAACCCAGGAAAGAGTTTAATTTTCTGTGACTGTGTTTCTTGGTTGCAGGTGCCCCCCCTCCCCCGTGTAGCATCTAGCATACCCCTAGACCTGGGAGGGGCGGCTTACCTATAAAAACACATTTCTGGGTCATTTTACAAAAAAAAAAAAAATAAATGCAGAATCCCCCTAATGGTGTCCCGATTAGCAGGATACATGTGCTGGTGTCAGTGCAGGATGTCATTTTTGTGGGTTTTGAAACTTTTTTTTTTAAAACAGAGACGAGATGGTAGCCGTACGAAAAAGGATTTTTTTTCTTCATGAAAAAGGATTGCCCCATATGAAAAAGGATCCTTTTGGGGTCATCCTTTTTCATATGGACCAAATTTTTTTTTGTTCCAAGCAGCTATCCAAAAGGCCATACTGAGCATGCACAGAACCAAAATTTAATAACTTTGGAACGGATTGATATTTTTTCACCAAACCAGTGAAAGGCACCACTATGGGTGGCCCAAGCCCTTTCTACCCTGAAAATTTCAGACCAAAATTCCAAACCTTCTAGGTGCTAGGTGATGACAAAAAAAAAAAATGCAAAAAACACCAATTTTTTTTAAAACTTTTTTTGCTATCTGCATCTCATAATCCACACACCGAATGTGAAAGAAACTTGGCACATCAAGAGAGCTACCCTCCGAGACCGCACTTGCAAGATTTTGTGCAAATCCGTTGAACGGTTGCAAAGCTATTAAAGTACAAGGTTTGGGGTTTAACATAGAAACCCCTGCTCAGTCCTAACTGTAGTGGCACTACTGCGCCACTATGATAAAGGTTTATGGTCTAATAGTAGTTATGTAGTTGTTATTTAATTTTCCTCTTGTTTAACTAATGTGTATGGTCTGGTCCATTTACTTCTTTTGTTTTTTCTGTCCTTTCTCCACACCATTTGTTCTCCCCTCAATTCTTTACCCCAATACCTACTTGTACTTTAAAGCTCCCACTTGTTCTCTTCATATTAGAGGTTGTAGTATGTTGATACTCTTATCTGAAAAGAAAGACAAATGCCTTGGCATGCATAAGATTCAGCGCTTTTATTCACTGCACACTTCTCAGCTGCTAACATACAGAAGGTAACTGTGTACCGAGTACGGCCATAAAGCAACACGTGCACACAACACTATCAACATGCTGCAAAACTAAGGGCTGCAATAATAACTAAGCCCACTAGGTGGTTCTGTTGACCGATACTGATTACAACATTACATCCCTCCTTTACTTTTAGATCAAAACTGACGTTTCCTTTGTAACTGATACTTTCTAAAACCAAAGGTATTACTAATAACTCAAATACTGTTACCACTATCACATGTGGCAAGTTTCATTTTGCTAATTCTAACTTCATCAAGAGAGTTCTTAATAATAATAATAATATTAATAACAATAATACTTCACAGCTTCAAATGTAACTATGGATACTAATACAAGAAAAATTGTATCTTTTTTTTTTGTACAACATATGTCCTTTTTTATCATCTTTAAGGTACATAGTGTTTAAGGTAGGCAGGTGGCTGTCTAGTACGTCTGGTTGGGTACCTCTGGGATGGTGCATTGGTAGTTGGTTGCACAGGCTCTGCATCATCCTCTTCCTCCAGGTTTGATGCAGCATCATGGGTAGGTTGAAGTTTTTTGAAGAATTAAGTGTTTTGGGTCACTTAATGTCCATCTCTTGCATATGTGACCATTGACCCTTTCACTTGTGTGACTTGTGTGGCTTGATGTTATATGGAGTAGAGAGCTTGTTGGCCTTCGGCTGCCAATTCAGCACAGTATCACCAGGTGCAATTGCAGTAGGTGCCGCATGGTGACATCTGTCTGAGGAGGCTTTCCTTTTGGATTTGGCAGCATGATCTCCGCATCTTAAGTCGTTGTTAGATACTGTGTCTCCTGCAATCACAGCAGTGTGAATTTCAGTTCTCATTTTGCGGTTGAATAGCAGTTGTTCAGGGATATTGTCTGTGGTGCTGTGTGGTGTGGAACGGTGGTCTCTGAGAAACTTGCATAGTTCCTTTTGACATGGTCTACCTTGCATCCCAACTACTTTCAGGAATTTTCCTATTGTCCACATAAATCTCTCTGCAGCGGCACTGCTTGCGGTCACAGACATTATTTTATATTGGCGTTAGTTAATTGTATTAGTCCTTTGCTACTGTAAATATCTCTCATTTTACAATCTTGAACTGTGATTCACACTGTTGTATTAATTTCCTTTGCAATTGTATTATTCTTGTCCTACTTTCCCCAAGTTATATTTTGTACAAAACCTGCTTTATCTGTACCATATCCAGTTGTTTTATTTCCCTATATTGTGCATTGTGTCTCTCACCCGGGTCACACCTGGAAACGAGCCTTGGCTCAGTGTGCCTTTCCTGGTTACCAATTTTTAAATTAATAAAGGAGTGATCTTCCTGTGTCGAAAACCCAAATAGGTTGCAAATTTGCTAACCTGATCACTGTTGAATGGTGGGCTGTTGTCCTTCCTCACAATTTTGGGAATGCCAAACAGAGCAAAAAACATTGTCCATCACTGGTGTAACAGTATTGGGTGAAGTGGATCTGATGATCTCTACAATGGTGTATCTACAGTACTCATCTGCAATGACCAGGAGGTATTCTGCAGTGGGTGGAGGTCTGTAAAAGTCTGCACAGACATTCTGCCATGCTGCTTCTGGTAGTTCAGACATTTGCAATGACTCAGATTGCGTAACAGACACTGTGGCCTGACATGCTAGGCAGTTTCTGACCATGGTTTCAGCACTCTGGTCTATGTTCGGGAACCATGCTTTCTCATGAAGGAGTCTCTTTGTCTTCACCATCCATTGGTGTCCTTCACTGGTTAGTGAATAAAACCTTGTGTCGAAGCATAAGGGGTATGATTATTCTGGATCCTTGTAGGATTGCGTCATTGCTTGGTAACAAAATGAGTTCATTGCAAATGTGTTGGTAACACTTTAATTCATCTGCATGGGGTGTATTGCAGTTAATAGTGTGCCATTTCCCACTTTGTCTTAGTGCTTTAACTGTTTGGAGGACTGGATCCTTCAATGTCTCTTACTGTATTTCTTCCAGTGTCACTGCTTTAGGTATGGTGTACTGCGCTAGAAAATTTATGTATTCTTCTGCTACTTTTGCTGCTCTTGAGCTTTCAGGCATCTTTTCTGGAATTGGATGGCATGACATGTAGTCAGCTGGATTGTCTTTTCCCATTCTGTACTGGACCTTGAAGTTATAAGGCTGTAACCATAGTCCCCAGCATTTGGTACGTTCTGGCAGTTTAGACCTCGGGTTATTCCATATCAGCTGTAGGGATTTGTGGTTGTTGACCGGTGTGAATAGATTGCCGTAGATATACAGGTAAAAATGTTCGCAACTCCATACTATATCTAGAGCTTCAGGCTCAGTTTGGGAATATTGCCTTTCAACATCACTGAGAGACCTGCTGGCATATACTGTGATGTATTGCTTTGAAGTGTCTTTTTGTAGGATGGCTTTCTTTGAGTGTCCTTAGTGCTGTTTCTTGTTTCTTGCCCCAACACCATTTGGCTTCCTTTCTTGTTAGTTCTCTTAATGGTGCCATCACTGTTGCAAAGTTTGGAATGAAGCAAGAACAATAAGTAGCCATTCCAAGAAGGCTAGCGTCTTTTGGATTGCTGGCTCTCTGGATACCTTCTACTTTCTTTGGGTCAGCTGATACTCCACTGACTGAAAATATGAAGTTGTAGAATTCTAGTCTGGTTTTATTGAACTCACATTTAGGGTGATTGAGAATGAGACCACTTTCCCTTAATCTCTGGAAAACTGTTGTAAGGTTTCTATCGTGTTCTTCTTGATTCATCCCATATGCAATGATGTCATCACTTAAATTCTTTACGCCAGTAATGCCTTGCAATATTTGGTGTATAGCATTTTGAAATACTTCTGCAGCCAATGATATCCCAAAATTTAGTTGCTTGTGCCTTCTGTGGGTAAAGAAAATAGTGATGTACCTGCTGTCTGGATGCAGCTCTAGTTGATGGTATCCTGCTTTAAGGTCTAACTTTGAAAACACTGTTGCGCTATTTAACTCATGGATTACATCATCCATGGTCGGGGTGATGTGGCACTCATATAGAATGGCTATATTGGCCTGTTGCATATCAACACAAATCCTCACTTTGTCAGGGTCTTTAGGTTTCGGGGGCATCACTATTGTTGAGACCCAGGGTGTCAGTCCTGTCACATCTTCAGTTATTTGTGTCTCAAGCAGCTTGAGTTCTGCTTCAGCTTTTTTTCATATGAGAAAAAGAACTCTGCAGTGTGACTGACTTGTAGGTTTATCTTAGGATTGATGTGAAGGTACACTTGGAAGTTTTTGAGCTTGCCAGTACCTTGAAAGAAGGCAGGATAATGGTCCACAAGTTGGTCTGCCACAGTGTGTGTGTCTGTTAGAGGCGATATTGCATTAACAATTTTGATTAGCCCCAATTCTGAAGTTGTTTGGTAGCTTAGAAGGGAACTGTCATTTCCTCGGACAACATAAAATGTCCCATGTGTGATTTTGTGTTTTCGACTCTATGGAACTGGCACATTTTTCATAGGACTGCAAGTGCTTCTTTAGAGCCATAGGAGTATATCCTTTGTGTTGTTTGGCTGGAGTTATGGGCGTACCTTCAATGTGTTGTACACAGTTTCACTTTTAATGTTCACTGCAGTTCCAGAATCGATCAGTGCAGTCATCTTGGTGCCATGGATTTGTACCTGTGCTTGTGGTTGGTTAATATGTTTATGTCTGTTGACTACAAACACATAGGATCCATCACAGCTAGATAAGTTTGACTTGGCTTCTCGAGCTTGTAGTATGATTTGATTGACCCTGCATTGTGAGTTGTACTTTTTATTTTTGTTAAAGGTAATTTTATAATGTCCTGCAAGCTGCAGCCCTGAGTGGCATTTTCTAGCAAAGTGGTTTGGCTTGCCACATGCTCTGCCATCTTTGCTTTTCACTGGACAGTCTTCCTGACGTGGATACAAGCCACTATAGTTTCTGCATTGAGTGTTTGTGGCCTGCTTTTGTGGTATACTAGTGGGAACTAGCTTGGAATTTAGTCAGAGGCTGATTTTATCAGTGGTGGTTTCTTCACTGGTCGTCCCTTTCTGAATGCCTGAAAAGCGTGCATGTCAGAAGTTTCAAGCACTATGCCATAGTCAAGGAGCTCAGTGAAGGGCCATTCTGGCTCTCTTAAGGCTCTGCGACACAGTCTAGAGGAAGTGCAGTTTTGTATAATCTGTGCTTTTAATCATTCCTCTACATCATCAAACTTGCAGTTCTTGGCTAACATGCGTAGTCTGGTCTGATATGCGTCTAGATTCTCATTAGGTTGTGAAGCTTTCCGAAACACATATATTTCATACTGCACTTTTTTTGAGGGGGGGGGAGAAAACTAGTTGGTGAGCTTTTGTTTAAAGCGATTCACCAATGTTCGGGTCTTACCTGCTACGTGAAGTATTTAGTAGCACTGTACATCGAGTTGCTAAGTCCATTTTGCCAGAAATTGCTTTTTTTAAAATAAAATATTTAAATACTGCAATTGCGATCCCAGAACTACTGCCATGGCCTGTTTTCAGTGCTGACTCAGTGACCTTTGACATGTGCTGTGCATGCTGCGTCACTTCAGGGATGCGCTCATGCGAGTCATAGCTCCTTACGAAGCAAAGTAAACTGCTGGGCTATGGCTGCACCGTATGAACAGTCTGATGAGTGATGATGAGGACAGCATTTCTTCTTCCTCATTATCAAGTTGTAATGCTGATTCTGATGACAGTGTTACTGGAGTCAGTCTGGGTTTACTAGACCCATATAGGGATGACCCCTACGAGTCAGACATGGAGTCTGATGGTGATCCTGGCAGCAGTGATGAGTATGAAACTGCTGATGAGAGGGTCGGTTATGGCAGCGAAAACAAAGTGGGCAATAATGAATGGTGATGACAGTTTATGTAATCTCAAAGCATAGTTTTTAGTTAACAACATGGACCCATTTGCACATTCTGTTTTTCAAGATGGGCAGGGAGGTTGGGAGGGGGTGTCCCATAATTCAGTGCCCTCATCTTTCATTGAAGTATTTAGCATTAAATGTTTGTTACACGTTGCATTTAAAGTTGTGACATGAATATTGCTGCAATCTATTTTTCTGTCACTCCAAGTTTCTATACTGCAAAATTCTTGCTTTCAGAATAACTGTATTGTACGTCTCCACATCAGCTGCTGTTTTATGCCCATGCTGGCCCAGTTTTGTGTGCTCCTTCTGCTTCCCATTTCTTCCATTACCTCCTTCCTCATATCCTGATTGCTGTTGCTTTGCTATATTTTTCTGTTTTAAATACATGCTATTTTCATAAAAAAACCATACCAGATACAGCTGTTTCTATATTTAGAGACTAACAGATTTGTTTATGAGATAATCACAGTAAATGGCAGCAGGCTCTTGTTATCCTATATTCCTGCACCAGTTTAAAGTCTTCATTTCATTCTTTATTTTCATTCAGTTTTCTTTTTCTGTTGTTCATGTCCACTCTTCCCTAAACTCTCTCTGCCAGGCCTCACTGTCAGTTGTGTGTGTTTGTTGGGGGGGGGGAGGGGGCTGCATCATAATTGTTCTCTTTTTATTTCATTTTCTGTTTATTAATTCTTTGCTCCCCCAATCCCACCCATACCCTCTGCATCTCATCCAGGAAGTGCCCTTGCTGCACTGCATCCTCCTGCCGTCTGCTGTCAACTACCTACCTTCAGCCAGTGACATAGGAATCTGGTGGAGTGGTGAGGGCACAGCAGTATCGTATTATCATCCTGGCTGCCACGCTTTGGCTCCATTTTTTCCCCCTGCCTTCTGACCCCCAACTCCTACTGCATTGCACTGAGCAGAGACTTTGGTGACCATGCATCATACACAGTGTACCCCTTCAAAGAAGCAAACAACAGGGCCCATAACAGGACTTGCTGTGGTAGCAGAACCACCCTGAACTGGGATGTGCAGTGCCTGTCTGTGCCAACCGGGCCGAATGCGTCCCAGGTCCCTGAGGTCCCTTTTATACCCAGGTTGCCAATGTGGCAGCACATCATGCCATAGGACAGCCCAGCAACTGAACATTTTATCTCTTGCTCGTGCTAGCCCACCAGTAATATAGCCCTTTGTCAAGGCTCTACACTGCTCATCCTACACAAGCCATCATATACAGGTAGTTATTCTTCCTGGATTTCACCCCACACTCTCTCCTCCATACTGACACTAGCAGTACATTACAGTCTTGATGTACTGCATACCCCTGAAAGAAGAGTTTGCTCCCTGACCCACCTACAGGGATCACTGTTATACCAGAACTGTACGCCGGCCCTCCCTGGTGCAGGCACGCTCCCTTTTGACAGCTGCCTATGTCATGAACTGCACCTAAGTTGGCTAATAGTGTCCACTCCCAATCCCAGACACACTGGCCTGAGATCATTGTGGGGTAGTGGAGGCATCATAATTGATCTCTTTTTATTTCATTTTCATTTTCTGTTTCTGAATTCTTTTCACCTTGTTCCCCCAATCCCAACCACACCCTCTGCATCTCATCCAGGAAGTGCCCTTGCTGGACTGCATCCTCCTACCTTCTGCTGTCTATAATGGCCCCCTGACAGTCACTGCAAAGTTAATCCCCACCATGGTGGGCTACATCCCAAGCAGTGACTGTCCCAAAAGAAGAAAATTACAGTAAATCAGTAAATATGGAAGAGGCGTATTGCTCCAAACTTGTAAACTAGAAGAGCTCATCAGTTGTGCATATTTTTTTTTCAATCCACATTTTATGATCCTGCCAGCTTGCCTGCATCTGTTTGACCACGGTGACCTTCTCCAAGCCCGGTCACCTCCCTACCTTCAGCCAGTGACATAGGGATCTGGGGGAGTGGTGGGGGCACAAGAGTATTGTATTATCATCATATAAAATGGACAAGGAAATCCCTGTGCCCTGATGGATGGTACTTGGTTCTAGCTACTGCAGTAAGAGAGTACCACCAAGGGCTAAAACAAGTCCCTGCCAACCAGGGCAAATCACATAATTCATAAGCCACATATTTCCTAATTTCCATCACAAACATGGCTGCAGCCATTACTCATATATAAAAAACTTCAACCAAGCCCTAAAAATAAAAGTTAATTAAATTAAAGTAAGTAAATAATGTCATGTAAATGAGCCCCCCCCCACACACAAATTTAAAAAATCAAGAGCTATTCATAGTTTCCATTGCTGGTGTGATTTGAATGACCATGACAAATCCTCTCCTATCTCTACCAGTGTGCCAGAAAACTCACTGCTCCTTACCTGGCAACAGATTAAACTGGGGTTCTGGCTCCACTTCAGGCCTGTGTGTGTGTCTTTGTTTGTATGCCAGCTGAACTATGAAGAATTTTGAGTAAGCAATAAGACATCGCTGGGTGTTGGTAGTACTGAGATTCCCGCAGGCACTCAGAAGGGAGGTCACTGGAGGACTGGCCAAGGAGTGTGGCAGTGTAGTAGTTATGGTAGTACAGAAGTACACCACCACTATGGTGTGGGGTAGAGCGATCATAGCAGAGGAAAGTGTAATCTGGTAGGAAAAAGTTTTGGTCATGGGTGGAGCTTTTTAGTCAGGTCTCTGAGATGCCCATGTAACCCCCCTGCAAATGGGGGTTCCCAAAAGACTTCCAGGAGCTTGCTTGAATGCTCCAAGCCTGAATGGTGTTTGGCATTTAAGCCATTTATCAGTGAGTGTTTTTAGAACCTCTGGTACTGTCTCTTTAAGAGCTGTCTGCTTGCAGACATAATTAGTTTGTATGGGGGACTGTGTGTTTCTTTGATTGAGTACCACTCAAGCTGCTGCCAATTCACTTCATTTTGCAGTCACTAGGAGTGCAAAGGGAACCTATCTGAAAGATGTAACTGTTTGCCAGAAATTATTTAGAGTAATAATGAAATTACAGTTTGTCTAACCTGCTTTCTTTGCAGTCAGAACTGTGTCTGCTAGTTCCCCATTCTAGTTTTGAACTGCTGAACTGGACCAATCAGTGTGGGGTAAGCTAGCTCTAAAATGGTGCCTTGGACGAATCAGAACTTGGACTCATAATCTGAGCCAGCCACAAGAGGATTGTATGGGCAGTGACTCTGGGAGATGTAGTTTAGACTTCAGTGCCTTTTGGACCAACAGCAGCAGTCTATTGTGAGTGACAGCCAATCCAGTGAAGAACTGGGAGGAACTCAAAGGAAGTGCCGGTTTTGTCGGTTGGAGTTTCAGTTGAGCTTTGGCAGTGAAGAAGGAAAGAGAGCCTGTGCTTTTCAGTGTGCAGTTTTAGTCAAAACGTGTAAGGCCCAGAGTTCCGGTCTGCAGCTTGTTAGGACTGAATCTGTCCTGTGAAAAGAATCAAAGGATCTCTGAAGAGTAGAAACCAGGCTCACCCTGTAGAAGACTGGAAGAATTGCTGAAAATTGCACTCGGTCTGTCAGGAACTGAATCTGCTGTGTGTTCTCCCGGTATTGTGCAGTAATTACATCGGGATACAGATGCAGCCTGCCTGGTATAGTGCTTTCTTTTATATGGATGTGTGAAGAGGTTTGTGTACCTCAAGTGAGCCCTCTGACATTGAAGGACCCTATCTTATTTGGAGGTCGTGAGTACTAATTCAGGGTCGCTCCCTGTTGAATTGCCACATTAAATCCAAATGGAATTACTGTACTGCTGACTGTTTAATTCTCCTTTTCTCTGTGTGAAAGGGCCCCACCAGCTGCCACGGTTTGACCAGCCACTAGGGCTTGGGTACCCAGGGACAGTAACTGATAGGGATAGGCCTGTGCACAGAGCCATAGGTAGATTATTAGAGTGATAAGCTAATTAACCTGATTTCCCTGTCCTTGTTATATCCCCTAAATAAATCAGAGCTGCTTGTTTCAGCAAAGTTATACTGCCTGAGGTATTTGTCTTGTTAAAGTACTGTACTGTGATTGTTGCACTGTATCTCATTTCACAGGAGGTCCCAGTGCCGGAACCAGTCCTGGGGTAAGTGTATACTATGAAGGTAATTCTGATATATTGTGTGGGCCACTAGTGGGAGAAAGGGGGTTGCAGTGTCCCAGAGGGCTGTGACCAAGTTAGTTTAACTATTGCAAACCCTGACCTCTGGGTGGAGGCACCGCCATTGGATCCAGGCCCCCAACCTGTTAGTGGCAAATCAGGCAGGGGTAGTAGCCCCTGGGATAGCGCCATCTGGGGTTACATCTTGGAGGCTCACCGCTGGGATTGTGTGTCCTCTAGTGGCCATATTCACGAACCACTGTTAAGAAAAAAAATGGGTACCGACAGAAGTGGCTGTGCACCGGCTGGTGGAGTGGTGTACTGGGAGGAGATCGACCCCCAAA
Source organism: Neoceratodus forsteri (assembly GCA_016271365.2). Lineage (NCBI taxonomy): Eukaryota > Metazoa > Chordata > Ceratodontiformes > Ceratodontidae > Neoceratodus > Neoceratodus forsteri. Next base: position 129,319,068 of record CM028135.1, on the reverse strand, counting down.
TGCTATGCTTATCCTGGACATCCCCTGGGTATCAATACGGACACTGTGCAGGAGTACTTTCCAAGGTGGAAGGTTTACAAAATCCTGTGGTGGTGGGTCGGCATGCTAATCTGCTCACCCACACTTTCCTGGCCCTAGTAGAGTTTAAGGATCCCATAGATAGCTCCAAAGTGCCACAGACCATTACCCCAGAGGGAGCCCTCACTGCTTGGAGAGTGATAACTAAGGACAGTAAAGACCCGGGGGGGAATCAGCCCCCACCACTATCTGAAACTTTTGAGGAGAAATTTGCTGAATGGTTGCTGGGAGAGGGGAAAACTGTGGAGGACTTGAAGAAACTATTCTTGCCACCTGGGGGTGTTCCTCCCCAACACCCTCTCCTGCTCCAGTGCCCGTGAATGGTGGCTGAACCAATGCAGACTCTATTTCTGCACCTGCCATTAGTCACGACTCTTACAGGTTGAGGATCTTCTCTGGCACCTCCCCACCCCAAGGGAGGATGACTGGGAGACCTGGATAGACTATGTTGCCCCAAGTGCTAGAATGGCAATGCTCGGAAGGCAAAGCGAAAGAGGGTTAGTGAGAGCCCCGAGGTCCTGCCCTGGCTACCATCCGTGCTAAGCGGGCCAGTAACCCTGAAGCGACTGCACAGGCCTATCTTGAGGCCTTGGAGAATGTGTATGGGAGCCCAGATTCTGATGAGGACCTATGGTGGAGAGTAAGAAATGCACAACAGTACCAAGGGAGTTGTTGTCTGTGTATGTCTCGGCTGGAAAAATTGTTGCAAGAATGCCTCAGAAAGGGTAGTTTGCCAGCGATTGAACTGGACCGAACCAGACTGGACAGAATCCTTAAGTCTGCCCTTCTCAGAACTGCTGTTGCTTCAGTTACGCCTGGCAAATCGACTGGAATCCCCACCCTCCTATGATGAGTTAATGAGAGAAATTCGAGGAGTTGAGAAAAGGCGACCTCGGGAGGTACCTGCACCAACAGCTGTGACTACGACACGAAGTGACTGAGGGTGACCCATCAAGTGAAGTTCAGGGCAGAGGTTGACAGTCAATGAGTGCTCTGACAAGGAAAAGATATGCCACGATGGGGCTTAACTGTTGAGAGAGATCCGGAATTCAAAACAGTCCCTTTATGAAGGCCACGCCTGCAAGTACGGGCCCTGACCTATATCCGACTGCATCTGCTATGGGGTGGTGGTACCCACCCATGTATCTCCTGCTGATAACAGCTCCAAACTCAATTCCTTGACCATGGAAGTGGAGAAACTGACGAGATGTCTCAAATGCTTATCACGCCGCAGACAGAGATGGCACCCAGGTTTCCAGTTAGTAATACCCCCGCCCTGGCTCCCAGTTTGCGCCGGCCAGCTCAAACTCCAGAAAGTATGTTTGCTATAATTGTGGGAAAGATGGGCACATGAAAAGGGAATGCCAGTCCCCAAAAGACACTGACAAAGTTGCATATAGGCTACAAGGAGAGCTTGGAGAAGAAATCAGTGGTTAAGAGGTGCACAACATGATCCCAGTGAGGGCACCAAAATGCTAATTCACGTCCTTTGTGGCAAGGTCAGTTGCCCAGGCCCCACTCACCGCCTCTCCAGACTGGTCCAGAATAGTGGGTCCCTCCATGGAGACCACTGTAAGGAGAATGGAGTGTCTACAAGAGCTGTATTAGACAGTGGCTCCCAAGTGACAATTATGTTCCAGGATTGGTATCAGAAGCATTTGTCAGGCGTGCCCTTACAACCATTAGAAGGACTGCATGTATGGGGTTAAGAGAGAGGCCTACCCTATTCCGGGTATATCCGAATTTGGCTGTCTTTTCCCCACCTCCGTGGCTGGAGTGGCCGAACAAGTAGAGACCCTAGCCTTAGTGTGTCCCCCACTGGACTGTATGATGGTGTCCCTTTGTTGATTGGAACAAATGCTCATATGTTCGGAAGGCTGGCACAGTTGTGTTATGAAAACAGGGTCAAAGACTAGTAGAGCTTTAAGAGTTCCGGCTTTAATTAAGAAGGCCTATGAGGCACAGAGAGATGCTGGAAAAACAGAACCAGAGGAACCGGTAGGAATTGTATGGAAGAAGGATCCTGAGTCTCTGATCCTGGCGCCAAATGCCCAGTGTACCTTACAGGGAGAGGTCCGTATCAGGAAGGATGTTAAGAATAAAATATTAATGTTGGATGCACCAGCGATGGAAAATTGCCAGAGGAGTGCTTCAAGCCTAGTATTTTGCCCGCTAGAGCCCATGCTTATGCCAGAAGGGTAATGGTCCAAGTTCATAATGTGTCTGAAAGAGACATTCGAGTAAACAGAGGTTGCATCCTGGCTAATGTGCATTGTGCAGACACTGCAGTGCTACCCAGCAGCAAGAGTTCAAGGAAGAATGACAGAGTAACGCCTGACTTGTTTGATTTGCGACTCCGCTGCCAGCTGAATGGAAAGTGAAGATCAGTGAGAAGCTTGCCCAGAGAGACCAGGTGTTTTCTTTAAAGGAATGGGATGTAGGATGCGTGCAAGGAGCTGAGCACAATATCCGCTGCATGACGAAGACCATTTCGTGAGAGGTCTCGACGCCTGGCACCTGCTGACATAGATGATGTGAGGCGGCATCTGCAAGAGATGTTAGCTGCTGGTGTAATACAAGAATCCAGAAGCCCTTATGCTTCCCCATTGTGGTAGTGGGAGGAAAAGAATGGAACAGTAAGGATGTGTGGATTATCGCACCTTAAACCGCGGACTATCCTGATCAGTACACAATGCCCGCATTCAGGATGCTTTGGACTGCCTAAACGGGAGCAAGTGGTTCTCTGTGCTGGATCTCCGCAGTGGGTACTATCAGATCCCGATGGCCCCAGAGGACGTGAAAAGACAGCCTTTATCTGTCCACTTGGCTTCTATGAATTCATGAGGATGCCTCAAGGATTTCAGGTGCCCCAGCCACTTTTCAACGATTGATGGAGCGTGCAGTGGGGACATGAACTTACTAGAGTGCCTGGTATACCTAGATGCTGTTATTGTGTTTGGCAGCTCACTGGAGGAACATGAGAGCAGATTATTTAAGGTATTGGACCGACTGGAGGACTTTGCCTTAAACTGTCCATTGATAAGTGTCAATTCTTTCAAACATCAGTAAAGTATGTGGACACATAGTATCCACCAGGAATAGAGACCGACCCAAGTAAAGTTGAGGCCTTGACCACCTGGCCACAGCCCAAAAATCTAAAAGAACTGCAAGATTCCTGGGATTCTGTGGTTATTATCGGCGCTCATCAAGGACTATTCAAGAGTGATCCACCCTTTACTTAACCTTACTCAAGGGTATCCCCAACCCACAAAAATACCAAAGTCAGCGTCCCTCAAGACTGAAAGAGTGTATTTTCATCCGAAAGTAAGATTTGGGGCCCGCTGGACTCCTGATTGTGAGACTGTCATGAGACTCATATCAACTCACCCATGCTCCAGTGCTGCCTATGCCGATCCAAGAAACCTTACGTCCTGCACACTGGATGCTAGCTTGCAAGGGTTGGGGCTGTGTTGTACCAAGAGCACGAGAATGGCTTGAGACCAGTGGCCTTGCCAGTAGAAGCCTGACCCATCCGAAAGAACTATCCTGTACATAAGTTAGAGTTCCTAGCTTTGAAGTGGGCTATTGTTGACCAATTCCATGAGTACTTGTATGGGGCTAAAATACTAGTAAAACTGACAATAATCCTTTGACCCTATGTGCAGACCTCAGCTAAGTTGGATGCCACTGGCCATAGGTGGCTTTCTGCATTATCTACATATGACTATGCTCTGAATACCGAGCAGGTCTGAACCACATAGATGCTGATGCTCTTCCCGAGGCCTGTTCCCCAGAATGACTGGGTCCGATTGGCAGAACCTGACATTCGGGCACTCTGCCGGAGGTTTGACAGGGAGGAACAAATGTCACGGACGCAGTGGACTGCATGGTGGATTGCTTGGAGCCTCTGAGAATTGCATACCTGCTGCTTATTGCCACTTTTCTGCAATAGACATTGGTGCACTGCCTCAGCTGGACAATGACAGTATTCGGCGGGCTCAATCCTGCGATCCCATGATCAAAGCAGCTTTAGAAGCCCTCTATGCAGGAAAAGATGTGTCCAAATTACGCCCACTGATTTGAGAACTGCACTGTTATACAAAGAAGGTCCTAAGTTGAAACTGATCAATAAACTGTTATACAGAGAAACAGTAGACAGAGGGGACAAGTAGACAAACAACAACTAGTGCTGCCCACTGCCTTTCGAGACTCAGTACTGAGGTCCTTGCACAACCACATGGGGCACCTTTGTATAGACAGAACACTTGACTTGGTGAGATCCAGATTCTATTGCCTAAGATGGGGCTGATGTGAGCAACACATTCGAACTTGTAGTCGCTTGCTTACAGAGGAAAGCTTTATTCTGAGAGGCTGCCCCCTTGTTAACATCACCACCAGTGCACCCATGGAGCTGGTCTGTATTGATTTTCTAAGTTTGGAGTCAGATCAAAGAAATATCAGTAATGTGCTGGTGGTCACTGACCATTTCACGAGATATGCCCAAGCTTTCCCCACCAAAGACCAGAAAGCATCCACTGTGGCCAAAGTACTTGTAGAAAATTCTTTTGTTCACTATGGGCTCCACAAAGAATCCATTCTGATCAAGGGAGAGACTTTGAGAGTCATCTGATCAAAGAGATGTTTCTTGTGGGGAGTGCGAAGTCCAGAACACTCTTACTACCCCCAGGGGACCCACAGCCTGAACGTTTCAACCGCACTCTATAGATATGTTAGGCACCCTGCACCCAAAGGACGTTTAGATGGAGCCAACAAATTAGCACCCTGGTACATGCTTATAACTGCACTAAAGTGATGCCACTGGATTCTCCCCTACCGCCTGATGTTTGGAAGAGAAGTCGACTACCAGTAGATGTGTGTTTTGGGGTCTCCTGATGGGGTTCAAGCTGACAACTATTTACAGTATGTGCAAAAGTTAAAGGCCCAGCTAACTCATGCGTACTCAACTGGCTCAAACCATGGCTGCCAAAAGAAATCTGGCCAACAAAGAAAGGTATGATAAAAGGTGAAAGCACAGGAACTCCAGGAGGGAGATCGGTATTGCTAAGAAATCTGGGATTACATGGCAAGACAAGATTGCTGACAGATGGCACCATCTCCCTCACATTGTAGTGGGCAAACTAGATGATCTGCCAGTGTACAAAGTAAGGCCTGAGAATAATTCAAAAGATGTAAAAACAATGCATAGAAATCATTTACTGCCCATTGGACAAATCTTAATTGAGTCTGAGCCCTAGAAGATGCCCTCTGGACCAGTGACTAGAGCTGCTGCTAAGAAAAGATCAAGAAAGTCTGCACCTACAGAAGCAAAGTTAAAGTGTTCCCTCCACAAGTCCCAGTTGAGCATGACTGTCAGTCCATATCGGAAGAAAGTGAGAGTGACTTTGAATACTATCCTTCTTCGAACTGAGTCAATTGTTTCGGGCAATCCCTAGTCAATACTGGAGACAAAGCTGGGCCTTCTGACTGTCTAAGCCCCCAGCTTCATCCCTGGAGCCAATGCTCCAGAAAGTGAAGTGCAAAGCATCAGATCAGATGAAATGGAATCATTGTGCATGGTTGAACTGTTTGAGCTTTCAGGGAGGAAATGATAGATTGGGGCAGACTGGTGATACACCCGAACAAGAAGAGTATTTTGAGTGCCCTGACAGTCCACTGCCAGTGTCCCAAAGCTCCATGCGAGCCAAATGTTGTGGACTCAGAAACTGTAACTCCTGGAGCTGAAAGTGCCCCAAGTTCTAGCCTCCTACCCCCATGGAGACTCCCCTGACAAGTGTGGACAATGCTGAAAATGAGGCTCAGAGTGCAGAGACTGTAACAGTTCCCCCTAGAAAGACTGGTCGAGCTGTAAAGCCTGTGGTGCACCTCAGTTATGATTCCCTTGGGAGGCCTGTGGATTTGCCTCTCAATGTTGTCCATAAAGGAGTGTATGTGTCCCGAGCTCATTGCCCAAACTGAGGTCATTAGTGCTAACCCAAGTTACTTGTGTTGCCTTTCATATGGTGCCCTTGCCCGGCCCAGCCCCAAGGTAACTGATAGGAAGGGCCCCTCTTCAGGTTTCATGTACAAGAGGTAATAACTTGAGTTATGGTACAATGTGTATGTAATACTGTGTAAAGAGGACGACTGCAATGTTTCAGAAATGTGTTCTTGGTAAAATGATATATTGACTGATGATTACATGTGCGAGCCTAATGCAAATGTATGTGGTTGCAGTTGAAACTTATAGGTACTTGCTTGACGCGGACGTCAAGCTTTCCCAGGCCAGGAAGGGTGTAACCCCTGCAAATGGGGTTCCCAAAGACTTCCAGGAGCTTGCTTGAATGCTCCAAGCCTGAATGGTGTTTGGCATTTAAGCCATTTATCAGTGAGTGTTTTAGAACCTCTGGTACTGTCTCTTTAAGAGCTGTCTGCTTGCAGACATAATTAGTTTGTATGGGGACTGTGTGTTTCTTGATTGAGTACACTCAAGCTGCTGCCAATTCACTTCATTTTTGCAGTCACTAGAGTGCAAAGGGAACCTATCTGAAAGATGTAACTGTTTGCCAGAAATTATTTAGAGTAATAATGAAATTACAGTTTGTCTAACCTGCTTTCTTTTGCAGTCAGAACTGTGTCTGCTAGTTCCCATTCTAGTTTTGAACTGCTGAACTGGACCAATCAGTGTGGGTAGCTAGCTCTAAAATGGTGCCTTGACAATCAGAACTTGGACTCATAATCTGAGCCAGCCACAAGAGGATTGTATGGGCAGTGACTCTGGGAGATGTAGTTTAGACTTCAGTGCCTTTTTGGACCAACAGCAGCAGTCTATTGTGAGTGACAGCCAATCCAGTGAAGAACTGGGAGGAACTCAAAGGAAGTGCTCGGTTTTGTCGGTTGGAGTTTCAGTTGAGCTTTGGCAGTGAAGAAGGAAAGAGCCCTGTGCTTTTTCAGTGTGCAGTTTTAGTCAAAAACCGTGTGTAAGGCCCAGAGTTCCGGTCTGCAGCTTGTTAGGACTGAATCTGTCCTGTAGAAAAGAATCAAAGGATCTCTGAAGAGTAGAAACCAGGCTCACCCTGTAGAAGACTGGAAGAATTGCTGAAAATTGCACTCGGTCTGTCAGGAACTGAATCTGCTGTGTGTTCTCCCGGTATTGTGCAGTAATTGCGATGGGATACAGATGCAGCCTGCCTGGTATAGTGCTTTCTTTTATATGGATGTGTGAAGAGGTTTGTGTACCTCAAGTGAGCCCTGCTGACATTGAAGGACCCTATCTTATTTGGAGGTCGTGAGTACTAATTCAGGTCGCTCCCTGTTGAATTGCCACATTAAATCCAAATGGAATTACTGTACTGCTGACTGTTTAATTCTCCTTTTCTCTGTGTGAAAGGGCCCTACCAGCTGCCACGGTTTGGACTAGCTACTAGGGTTGGGGTACCCAGGGACAGTAACTGATAGGGATAGGCTGTGCACAGAGCCATAGGTAGATTATTAGAGTGATAAGCTAATTAACCTGATTTCCCCTGTCCTTGTTATATCCCCCTAAATAAATCAGAGCTGCTTGTTTCAGCAAATTATACTGCCTGAGGTATTTGTCTATGTTAAAGTACTGTACTGTGATTGTTGCACTGTATCTCATTTCATAGGAGGTCCCAGTGCCGGAACCAGTCCTGGGGTAAGTGTATACTATGAAGGTAATCTGATATATTGTGTGGGCCACTAGTGGGAAGAAAGGGGGGTTGCAGTGTCCCAGAGGGCTGTGACCAAGTTAGTTTAACTATTGCAAACCCTGACCTCTGGGTGGAGGCACCCGCCATTGGATCCAGGCCCCTCAACCTGTTAGTGGCAAATCAGGCAGGGGTAGTAGCCCCTGGGATAGCGCCATCTAGGGGTTACACCCAGTTTGTCCTCTCACTTACATATCTAAGGAAAATTTTATCCCCTTCTTTTACTGATTGATCAATACTGATTCTTCGCATTCTATGTCTTTTCGTACTTTCTAAATGTTAGATTTTATGTTCTTTTTTGCTACTTCTTTAGAGAACCACAGCAGTTTATTTTTTCTCTTGCCTTTGTAACCTGTCTGACACAGAGATTTGTTGCTTTTTCAATGTCCCCTTTATTTTTGCCCATAGTTCCTTGATTCCCCTCCCAAGATCCTCTATCCTTGTCTGGGTGTCCCTGAGGCATTCTCCCATATTCCTGAAATCGGCCCTCTTGAAGTCCAGGACTTGGTATGGCTCAGTTCTGGCCCAGTTCTTATATTGAACCACACTGTACGGTGATCACTGGACCCCAGGTTGTTACCCATTGTGACATCAGCAACACCATCCCCGTTTGTCAGTACCAAGTCCAGTATCCCCCCAACGAGTGACCTTCTTAACTAGTTGTCTGAGGAATGCCCCTTGCAGGGATTCCAGGATGTCCCTATTTCTGACTGTTGCTGCAGTTGATAGGCTCCCATCCACGTCTGGTAGATTGAAGTCCCCCACAAGCAACACCTCCCCTTGCATGCCGTCCTTTGGCTAGCTTCCATCATGTCCTTATCACCTCCCCCCCCCATGCTGGAGGTCTGTAGCTCATTTCTATGTGAATAGTGGCCCCTTTATGTGTTTCCAGGGCAACCCACAGACAGTACTTCAGCTCCTCCTTGCTCTCCCTGTATTTCCATGGCTTTTATTTTGCTCTTAACATAAAGAGCCACTCCTCCCCCTTTTTTACCTACCCTGTCTTTTCTGAACTAAGAATACCCTGGAATGTCCACATCCCAATCCTGGTTTTCATTGCACCAGGACTCGGCAATTGCAACCATGTCTAGGTCGGCTTCTGCCATGGTGGCCTCTAGGTCTGCAATATTGTTGCCTGACTTAGAGCATTTGCACACATGGCTCTCCAGGTTTTGCTGGTTTTGTTCCCTTGTTTCCCATTTCCCCCCATTGTTTCCTCCACTATCTATCTCATCATCACTCTTGCCTTCTATCCCCCAGATTCCTTTGTTACAGGTATATGGTTCATTCTGGGGTTTTATCCCCTCAGTATTCCCCTTGCTGACCTCGTTTGCCTGTGGGGGAGACAGTTTATGTCTCCCTTCGTCTTTCTACCTCCCCCTTGGCTAGTTTAAATGCTGGCCAATGTAGCATTTAAACCATTCATTAAGGACCACAGTTCCCCTCCTGGACGGATGCAGGCTGTCGCTCCTGCACAGGCCCTTTTCCCTCCAGGTGGGGCCCCAGTCCCCAGTGAAGCTGAAACCCTCCTCTCTGCACCATTCCTTCAACCATGCATTGGAGTTCCTGGTGTGGACAATCATGCCCTTCCCCCTGTCGTAGACAGGTAGCACTTCCGAGAAGGTCACAGATCATGCCACCTGCCCAAGACCCCTCCCCAATTCCCTGAACTCCTCCTGAACTACTGCCGGCTCATCCCTAGCCAGATCATTGGTCCCCAGATGAACAATAAAGTCTAGCTCTCCTTCTTTTCCTGCTGCCCTAGTGATCCTTTGGATCTTCTTTCCATCACTGCGAACTGTAGTGCCAGGAAGGCATGGTATCTCCCTCTCCTCATCCTTACCTGTCCCCAGTTCTCCCCCTCTCTATGGAATCTCCTACCAGGATTTGCTTCCTCCTCCTCTGTGGTCCTCTGCCACTCCCGTTGGGGTCTCCACTATGGAGGACCCTCACATCCATCCTGGTCACTACTTTGGGTGCCTTTCTGGCATGTTCTCACTCTACCCATGTGGCGCAGAAGTTTTGCAGTGGAACTGGGTGTGGGATGTGCCTGCGCTCCACCACCCTAACTCTCCCTGAGCTCATTGTTGTCCAGCCACTTCTCCTTTTGGGCAACCTCTGAGGTAGTGGCAGTGGACTTGGTGGTCCCTGGGTGGGAGAGAAGGTCCTCTGAACCCAAGCCAACTCGGTCTTGAGTCTGGCAACCTCCTCCCCCAGCCCTGAGAGATGCATGCAGATAGGGCAGCAATACACCCTCCAGAAAGTCTCCCTGAAAACTGCCGCCCCACAGCCACTGCACTGCACCACTCCCATCATCCTAGCCTACCTGCTTTCTCTGTTATTTTACCCTTTTAAATTCCCTTTATTACCCTACCCTATATAGTGAGTTTCAACGACCCCTATGTTTTTGTAAGTTTTGAACCTCTAGTGTAGCTTAGCCCTGTATAGGGTGCTGCACCTTTTTTCCTATCTAATGCCTTGTGGCCATAGACAGCTGCTTACCCCTTTTACCTACTCACGATTTGCGGGGCAGAGTGTCTGGCCTCCACTGCCTCCCCTGGCTGCCTCCCTCCTGGCAGACTCCCCTGTGTTGTCCTTTGCGCAATGGTCCTTCACGTGGAGGTCCGCTTGATGGATACTTCCTTATATATCAGGCAATAGCTGATTGGCTCACTTGAGGAGATCCCCCGATAGGCTGTTGCGAGTGAGTCTTTATATAGCAATCCAAAACCAACCTGCAATCAGAAATGTGACTCATTCAGCCCCTCCTCCAGTTATCACCTAGCTGAGGCCCCAGGCCAAACAATTTTCACCCAGCCCCCAAACTAGCAGGGCAAGACACAACTCTTTATTACAGCCCTTAAATATGGGCTGTTGTGGCTGGCCTCAGTTTATCCTACAGACAATAATTAAGACACTATTTCAACAAATTTCTCCACAACTTACCCTACTTATGTTGTCTCAAAAAGCTTCTACAATTTCTGTCTGTGAGCAAAACACACAGACTCTGCTTTAAGGCAGCAACCTGCAGGAGTGAGTCTTTATATAGCCAACCGTCCTATGGCGCTTTTTTAGGCAGATGGGATCATTGGGTTCCCATGCTGGCCATCCTAGCACAAGACCCTGCCACTACCCTGGGCCTGGCAGACCCCCTCCAACCAGCTGTAATGTGGACCTGACAAGGCATCCACAGCTCCTGACTTTGATCTCAGACTAAGAGCTGAAGAGACTAGCTGAACTTTATTTTTATTTATTTATAGAAAATTGGTAACCAGGAAAGGTACACTGAGCCAAAGCTTGTTTCCAGGCATGCACCAGGGGAAGGGGTACAGGGAGACACATAGATTCAGTGGAAGGTGTAGTGAGCATTAACAAAACAGGGTACTGACAAAATGAATGATTAGAAGTCAAAATCAAGGCCACTGGTTTTGGTTTTTTACCAGAAAATCCAGTAAAATTCCAGAATTTGGACTGCCTGCACACTGGTAAAGACACAAACTTTCACAGAATTTAGTATTTTACAAACATACAAAAATGCCAACAGAAATAGGCCCTTACGGTCTGTTGAGTCTACTCGATTGTGCCGCTAGCCCCTCATCTCACAGCTGCCCCTCCCACTCCTCCCCTCCTTAGATTTACCCTCCTCCTCACCCTGTCCCATCCCCTCTTGAAACTGCTCACCATCTTATAGGCCACCACCTCCTGTGGTAGAGTGTTCTACTTGCCCACCACCCTTTCCGTGAAGAACTAACTCCTTACCTCCCTTCTGAATCTTCCCCTCTCCAATGTGAGACTGTGCCCTCTCATGTCCCTTCCTCTTTTTAATTGGAAGATCCCCTGTTCAAGTCTTGTTCATTCCTTTCAAATACTTAAAAGTCTCAATCATGTCCCCCATCCCTCCTCTCCTTCAATGAATACATATCTAGCTCACTCAGCCTTTCCTCGTAGGGTTTGCCTCCAATCCCTGGATCATCTTTGTCATTCTACGCTGTACCCCCTCCAACAATCTGACATCCTTCCTCAGGTACGGGTGCCAGAACTGCATGCAGTACTCCAAGTGCAGCCTGACCAGTGACCTGTACAGGGAGAGGACTACCTCCCTACTTCTGGAGGTGATTCCCCTTTCTATGCACCCCAGCATCTTGTTGGCCTTTGCTGCCACCTTCCTACACGGAGCAAAGTTGTTTATGCTCCCCATTATAAGTACCTTTAGGTCGTTTTCCTCCATGGTGCTACTGAACTGTACCCCTCCCATATCATAGTCCCTTCCCTGGTTCTTTGCTCCGAAGTGCATTACCTTGCACTTCTTGGCATTGAACCACAGCTGCCATGTTTCTGACCATTCCTGCAGTTTAGTTAGGTCATCCTGTAGCCCATTCCATCCCTCAATGTCATCAACCATTGCCCCCATTTTAGTGTCGTCTGCAAACAGGCTGATCTTACTTTGGATCCCATGTGAGATATCAGCTATGAATAACCCAAACAACACCGACCCCAGCACCGATCCCTGTGGCATCTCGCACATCACTGCCCTCGGTGCTGAGAGTTCCTCTCCCACTACCACCCTGTGCTGCCTACCACTTAGCCAATTCTTTATCCATTTCACCATCTTTCCTCCCCCCCTCAGATCCAGCTTTCCCAGCCTCCCATACGGCACAGAGTCAAAGACCTTGCTGAAATCCAAATACAGGACATCCACTGTGTGGCCCTTGTCTAGTTCTCTTGTCATCCAATCGTAGTACTCAATGAGGTTGGTCTGGCAGGATCTTCTCAGACAAACCCGTGCTGATTTTATACCAGATCAGTAAATCTACAGAACTTGTATTTTTCTTATAATTGCCCTCTGTACTATTTCAGTTTGCTTCATTTCATGCTTTGTATATTGAGCCTTCTTGTAGTCTGACTATTTATACTCATACTAAAAGAATGACAGTAGAATCCCGGTAAAATCCAGACATTAGACTTACAATTACTGGTGTAATTCCTGGAATTTCAGGTCTTAGAAATGGAACTTCATCGCTTTAATCACCATAAATCAATGGTCTTGGTCAAAATAAACAGTAGGCAGGTACAGACAAAATATACAGTAAGCAGGCAAACTTAGCAATTCATGGCATAGCAGTTCTAGAATGGTTAAGCAGAATCTGCGTGTATTTGCCACTGGAGGGACCAAAAAAGCTTTTGTTTCTGGAGATAACATACAGATAGGTGGCGTAAGTTGTGGTGAAACTTGTTTGAATTAGCGTATTTATTGAGCGAAGGATAAATATGAGACCAGCCAGAGTAGCCCACATTTAAGTGCCATATTATAAAAACTGTGTCTAGCCCTGTAGTTTGGGGGAGTGGTGCTAATTGTCTGGCCTGGGGCCTCAGCTACTTGATAACTGACCTCCCACAGTTAATAGTGTGCCACCAGGAAGGGAGCAGATTCTGCATAAAAGCAGCCACTGCCAACATGTCCCACACATTCGTGTTCAGTGAGTGAGTGGAACAGGAAGGAGTGGAACAGGTGACGGTGTCATAGACCTCTGCAGAAGAAACCAGAGAAGTGGGGTGGGGTGGGGGTGGGGGTGGGGAACTCTGCCCGGTTGATTAAGGCAAGGCACCTGTTTGCTACTTTGTAACAGTCACTGTTGGAAAGTGCGAAAGGTCAAAGGGAGACCTAAACTGGGAATAGGAGCAACACCAGTCTAGGGTAGGAGTATAAAAATATTTAAACAAGGCATGGGGGAACAGAAATAGAAACAAACAAAAAAGGGCAAACTAGAAACACCCTATTGGGGTAAGAGGACAAAAGTATTTTCAGGTAACACCGGGAGAACAGAAATAGAGAATGCTGGGGAGTGATGCAGTGCAGTGGCTGTGGGGCAGCAGTTTTCAGAGATACCTTCTGGAGACTGTGATGCTGCCCCAATCTGCACATACCTCTCTGGGTTGTGGGAGGAAGTCACTAGACTACAGGCTGAGTTGGCTAGGATTTAGGGAACCTCTCCCCCCCCCACCAGGGACCACCAAGTCTGCCACCGTTGCCTCCGAGAATGCCAGTGAGGAGGAGGAATGGCTGAGCTCTGGAAGGGTGGGGTTTGTGGAACAGAGGCACATTCTTCAGCTGGTACCACCACATAATTCCTACGCTGATCTGGTGGGGTGGGACTGCTGGGAGGAGGCACCTGCGGTAGTGACCAGGGAGGATGTGGTGGGGGACCTCCATAGTGGAGACCCCAAGGAGGGTGGTAGAAGACCCCAGAGGAGGAGGAGGAGGAAGCAACTTCTGGTGGGGGACTCGATTGTGAGGGGGATGGATTGGGGAATAGGAAAGAGGGGGGGAGAGGCAGGTTAGGTGCCTACCTGATACATGGCCTGGACAGATGGGAAGCAGATCCTAAGGATCACTAGGGCAGCAGGACAGGAGGGAGAGCAGGATGTCATTGTCCATCTGGGGAGTAATGATCTGGCTATGGACAGGGCTAGGATAGTGCAGGGGGAGTTTAGGGAGCAGGGAAGGGGATTTAGACAGGTAGCTTACTCATTGGCTTTCTGGAGGTTCTGCCTGTCTAGGACAGGGGACAGGAGAGGTCTCTCTGAACCAGGAACTTCCACTCATGGCTGAAGAAGTAATGCAGAGAAGAAGGGTTTGACTACACTGGAGACAGGGGACTCACCTGGGAGGATAAGGGCCTATATGGGGTGATGGCATGCATGCATCCATTTGGGAGGGGAACTGCAGTCTTCACTGTATAGTTTAAATGTTACTTAGATGAACATTTAAACTAGCCAAGGGTGGTGGTAGAAGGAATCGGGGAGTCAGACCCCCCCCACAGGCTGACGAAGAGAGTAAGGAGAACCCGAGGGGAGACGAATCCCCCAGGATGCAATTTAATAAATTAAGCAGGGTGGTGGAGATAAAGGGGGAAAGGAACGGGAGCATTAAAAAAAGAGGTGGGAAGGAGGGAGGGCAAAAAGGAAAAAAGGGATGAGAAGCAGAGTGGAATCAAAATCTAGAAGGCCATGTGTGCAAATGCTAGATGTCTAGGAAATAAGATTCCAGATCTAGAGACCATCATGATAGAGGCTGACCTGGATATTGTGGCCATTATCAAGTCATGAGACTAAAAATAAATGACTGGGACATGGCCATACCAGGTTGTACTTTGTTTAGGGAGGACCGGGTGGGTGGGAAGGAAAGGAGAGGGTTTGTGTGTGTGTGTGTGTGTGTGTGTGTGTGTGGTGCTTTATGTGAGGGAAAGCATAAAAGCAACAGAGATATAGGGAATACAGGGGGAGACAGAGGTACTGTGGATCACCCTGAAACAGGAATGGAGCCACTATTCACACTGGGTGATCTACAGACCTCCAGCACATGTGGAGGAATTAGATAAGGTACTAGTGGAAGCCATTGGCAAGATGGCAGAAAAGGGGGAAGTGCTGCTGGGGGGGGGGACTTTAGCTTGCCAGATGTAGATTGGAGTCTCCCAACAGTGACTTCAGCTAGAAAGCAGAGACATTCAGGAATCTCTGCAGGGGGAGTTCCTCAGGCAACTAGGCAGTAAACTCACTCGTGTCAAGGCAATACTAGATCTGGTGTTCACCAACAGGGACAGTGATGCAGATGTCAAGGTGGGAGGCCACTTGGGGACCAGTGAACACCGTACCATGTGGTTCAATATAAGGACGACTGTGGACTTGAACCACACAAGGGCAAGGGTTCTGCACTTCAGGAGGGCAGATTTTATAAAGATGGGTGAATGCCTCAGGGAATTACCTGGCTGGGGGGGTTGGGGGTGGAGGAACAGTGAGTGAAAATAAAAGGGAACATAGTAAAGGCAGCAAACCTCTGTGTGGAAAAAGTGAGCAAAAGCAAGAGGAAAAAGACTCGACTGGTTCTCGAAAGAGGTGGCTGAAAAGGTAAAGATAGAAAGGGTTTCATTTAGAAGGTGTAAGAAGATGCAGAGGGAAGAGGATAGTGAGGTGTATCAGGGGAAACAGATGGATGCAGAGAAAGAAGTATGGAGTGCAGAGGTACAAACTGAAGAGAGAATAGCCCACGAAGGAGGACAAGACATTTTAAGAAGAGGACCAGGCGTGGGAGTGTAAGATTAAAAAGGGAAGGAGGGGACTGTGCAGAGGGGGAGCAGGAAAAAGGCAGACATCTTGAACAAATACTTTTGTTCGGTGTTCACAGAAGGGGAAGGGGAGGGGGCCACAAAGTAACAAAAGCTTCAGAGGGAGAGAGGTGTACACTAGTCCTTTTTTTGGAGGCGAGAGTCCTGAAGGGACTTGCTAAACTGAAAGTGCGCAGAGCAATGCGCCAGCTGGGGTGCATCCATGGGTATTTAGGGAGCTCAGGGAAATACTGGCTGCACCTCCGACAGTTTTGTTTAACAGCCCACTGGAAACAGGAGTAGTTCCGGGGGGACTGGAGAAGGGCAGATGTAATCCCACTACAAAAGTAGTAGCAGGGAGGAGGCTGGCAATTATAGGCCAATCAGCCTGCATTGGTTGGGGGAAGATAATGGACTCCATGCTGAAGGAAATGATTGTGGAATATCTTGAATCCAGTGGGTTACAAGACCTGAGGCAGCATGGGTTCACAGAAGGGAGGTCATGTCAAATGAATCTGATGGATTTTTTTGATGGAGTGACCAAGGAACTAGATCAGGGTGGTGGGTTGGACATGACCTACCTAGATTTCAGTAAGGTTTTCAACACCGTTCCACATAGGAGACTAGTAAGCAAGCTGGCAGGCTGGTAGCTTAGGAGTGGGTCCAAAGGTGGCAAACTGGATAAGAAATTAGTTAGGGGATAGGTGACAGAGGGTGGTGGTAAAGAGAGTTCACTCTGAGAAAGGGAGGGTGACCAGTGGGGTGCCTCAGGGATCAGTGTTGGGACTGCTCCTCTTTAATGTCTTTATAAGTGATATTGCAGAGGAGCTGGAAAGGAAGGTCTGCCTCTTTGCAGATGACACCAAACTCTGCTACTGGGTGGACACTCCAGGGGATGGGTGGAAAGGATGTACAGAGATCTGAGAAAACTAGAGGAATGGTCAAGGATATGGCATCTGAGTTTCAATGTGAAAAAGTTCAAAATAATGTACTTAGGGCACAGAAACCCAGGGGTGGAGTACAAAATGGGTAGAGTGGTACTGGCTATCACTAAGCAGGAAAGAGACCTGGGGGTAATTATATTCAGTGACCTAAAGGTGGCCAGGCAGTGTGACAAGGCAGTAAGGCAGGCTAGTGGGATGCTGGGGTGCAGAGGAAGGGGTATCACCAGTAGGAAGAGGGAAGTGGTATTGTTTCTGTATAGATCACCAGTAAGACCCCACCTAGACTACTGTGTCCAGTTCGGGAGATCACATCTCTGGAAGGACATAAACAGAGTGGAGGTGGTTCAGAGGAGGGCACTAAAATGGTGCAGAGTCTGCATCAAAAACTCTATGAGGAGAGACTAAAGGATCTCAATATGTACACCCTGGAAGAGAGGAGGGATAGGTGGATATGATAGAGACCTTTAAATACCTCATGGGGGTAAATAAGGTACAGGAGGGAAGTATTTTTCAGAAGAAAAGGTGCTCAAGAACAAGGTGACATGCTGTGAAGCTAGAGGGAGTAGATCTAGGAAAGATGTGAGGAAGTACTTCACAGGAAGAGTGGTGGATTCCTGGAACAGCCTTCCAGCGAGGTTGTGGGAATGAAAGTAGTGGTGGGGTTCAAGAATACATGGGATAAGCACAAGGGAATCATAGTGAAAGGAAGGAGGAGGGAGAAAGCTGTGGATCGGGTATGGTCTCTGGTAACAGTGTAGGTAGGGAGAAATGGGCAAACTGGATGGGCCACACGGTCTATATCTGCTGTCAAATTCTATGTTTCTTTTCCATATGGTCTTTATACTCCTTTCTGCCCCTGGCTGCCCCCTTCAGACTGACCCCCCCAGCCCTGTCACCCCAGTATCACCGGGACTTACCTCTGCCCAGTCACCAGCTGTGGAGCCTATGGAGGGTCGGTCAGCATCCTGCAGCCGGCGGGGTATTTCTGCATTTTCTCCCTTCCCCAGTGCTGGGGTGCACATGCAGGATGTGTACACGTAGAGGCGCGTGCACGTCCACAGAAGTCCCACAGCTCCCTCCCTATGTCTGGCCCCTCTGGCCCGCACTACCCATTGGCCTCCACCTGGGGGTAGTCATTTGGCAAGAATTCCAGTCCTCCTTCCCTGGGAGAGGAGAGGAGAGCAGTCCTCCGGACACTCAATCCTCTTCCTCCTCTGCCAACCCCCGACGGCCCATGCTTGTTCCCGAACACAGGTCACCAGTGTGGCATCCAGTGCCTCAACCCTCAGTGCCACCAGGCCGGCCAAATTCTATGTTTCTATGTGTAACCACCCAGTCCCCTGGGGTTACTAGAATCCCATCAGTGTTAGACTAGGAAGGTAATTTGGGCAGCTGTAGGGAGTTAAAAACTCCTTACAACATGATATTATTGTTTACGCAGCTAGCCTGAGGAGAGAATGGATTATGTCATTTAGAATTCTCGCAGCAGCATAAGCCACTTTGGAATCAGCTGCTTGGGGACAGTTTAGATTGTTCAGATGGGAGCAGTCAGTCAGTAGTAGTTCAGTGTGGAGCTCTGAGTAAGCAGCAGTGCTGTCAGAGTGTGGAGGTGCTGGTCAGTCTGTTCTGAGATTGGATGAAGGACCTCTGATCATTTTCTCACCCTAGTGAATAAAAATCCAGCAGTACCAAGTGAAGTGGTGGAGACTGCTGCCTGAATAACCCCAGTGGGTCAGTCCACAGAGAAGTGGTAGGGACTTCAATTTCTGTGGATCCAAAGGACAATCCCCTGAAGGTCCTGAAGAGTGTCAGCTGCCCAGACAAAAAGTATTCTGAGTGAAGCTATGACAAGCTACCTGTAAAGGGAAGAGGTGTTTCTTCCAGCATCCATGTCTTTAACAAAGGACAAACAAAACCGTAAGTACAGGTTCATAGGACTGTTTTCTTAGGGAGTTGTCTGAGGTTATGTGTCCAGAGATAAGGCTAGAATACACCTGTTAGGGCCCCTGTATCACCACAAAAATGTGCTGAATGTGAAGTTTTAAAGTTGGGAGTCCTTTAGCAATTCAAGGGAGTTGAAGGCTTATTTGGTGTAACCCCAAAGGAATGACAGAGGCTGATTGGGGCCAGGGTGGGCAGAACCCCATCTGAAACTTCAGTCAGTGCTAACTTGTTCATGGAAGGGCACCAGGTTACCCTGCACATGTTAACAAAGTTCATCACACCAGAAGGAAAGAATTTAAAATGTTTTTAAAGTGTGTGGCAACCCCCTTGTGCTAGACACTTAGGAAAAGAAAAGAGAAATATTGAATTAGAGTGTGGAACCCCTTCCCCACAGGATATACACTTTGGGAAGTAAATGTCTAGAGATCCCTAGTTCAGAGGGATGGACAGTTTGAATGTTCTGTGTGAAAATGAATGTACTAAATGCCCAAGACAAATGTTTCTGGAAAGAAAAGTGTGTTGCCCTGAAAAGTCAGTTTCTGACCGGGGGGACCACCTCATTTTGTGTTGACCATCTGTTATCAGAATAAAGCCATACTGCACAATCCCATCTTCAGTAGTGGGCAACCAAATCTATGCTTCCAGTTTGAACTTATTATTGGGCCCCCTCAGAAGTCAGACCTAGTGTAGCCCTAGCACCTTTCTCCCAGAACTTCAATCAATCAATCAATCAATCAATCAAGCAATCAAATTCTTTATTTATCCAGGCGAACACCATTGAGCAAGCTCATTTACAAGGTGGATCTGCATTACACAAGTCAAGTAACAATGCATTTATATACAGACAAATAGACAGTAGGAGTGAAGGAATGAGATGCTGTGGGTATACAAGGAATATGTGGGTGAGGGAGGGTGAGATTTAGGGCAATATGTAAGTAGGTGGCTCAGGGACAAGTTATGCACTGATACAAGAAGGAAGGAGGATGGGAAAAGCAGGGAGGATGTGTAAGGGTGTGTAAGTAAGCTAGGATCATTGGAAGCAGTTGCAGCCTTCTGTAATGTATTTTGAGTATAAGGACTTAAACACAGTAATACTAATAGGAGTCCTCAGTTTCAGTAATTTCTGTAGCACATTCCAGAGTGACGGTAGAACGAATTCTATGGCAGCTTTCCCAAAACGTGTTAGGGCTTTGGGCACTTTCAGAGAAATCAGTGAACAGCTTCTTAGGGCATAGGTTCCAGGCATATTGAGAGTCAGGCAATCAACAATGTACTGTGGAAGTTTGCCAGTGATAGCTCTGTATGTCCAGAGAGCTGCATTTTTATTTCATCTTTAGTGTAGGGAGGTCCAACCTACGGCCTCATATAAAGAGCAGTGATGGGTGGAGAAGGGTAGACCAGTGATGAAGCGCAGGGCTCTGTGGTAAAGTATGTCCAATTTACTGAGGTATGAAGTAGCACATTGGCTGTATATAAAGTTGGCATAATCAATTAGAGAAAGGAACGTTAGACTGAACTAGCTGTCTCTTGGCCTCTGTAGTTAGTAGGCAGTTTAACCTGAAGATGAGACCTAGTCTCTGCCTCAGTTTTTTTTTTAAATCCTCCAGGTGGTCTGCAAAGGAGAGTTGGAAGTCTAGCCAGACCCCCAGGTATTTGAATTTTGACACAAATTCCAGGGTTTCTCATAGGAGGGTGGTGATGGGGGGGGGTAAAGCAGGGTAGGCTGCATGGTTAATGGGTGAAAACAGCATCGCCTTTGTCTTTTTGGCGTTAAGTAGCAATTTTTTTACTAAGCAGCTGGTATTGAAGTATGTTGAAGTCAGCTTGCAGGTCGCTACAGGCAGCTTCAGGAGTTGTACAGCTTAGGTAGATCACTGTATCATCTGCGAACAGATGAATTTTTGCCTCATTGATGCCTGAGTCTATATTGTTGATGTAGAAGGCAAATAGGAGTGGCCCCAGGATGGATTCCTGTGGGATGCCTCTTTTTGACAGATTTGAGGGGGAGAGTTCACCTTTGGCCTTGACCTGTTGGTGCCTATCAGAAAGGTGGTTGTGGAATCAATGCAAGGAGGTAGACTCTAGACCAATAGCTTTTAATGAAGAAAGAAGGAGGCTGTGGATGACAGTGTCGAAGGCCTTACTTAGGTCTAGAAAAATGGCGCAGACAAATATTTTGTTCTCTAGCTTGCACTGCCAGTCATTTGTCACCTTGGCCAGGGCCGTGATTGTACTATGTTCAGTTCTGAAACCAGATTGCATTGGGTTTAGCAGGTTAGTATTATCTATGAAAGATTTCAGCTGGGCATTCACGATTTTTTCCAGAAGTTTTGATAGTACCGGGAGAAGGGAGATGGGCCTGTAGTTGTTTAGATCACAGGGGTCTCCAGAGTTAAACAATGGAATAACATGTGCGGTCTTCCACAGTTTGGGGAGGGTCCCTTGAGAAAGGGACAAGTTAAATAGATGCGTAATAGGTACGGCCAAGACATGATGGGCAATCTTTAGGTAGTATGGATCGAAGGTGTCAGTGCCAACACTTTTTCTGGTGTCCAACTGGAGGAGGAGATCTTCAATCTCTTTTAGTGAGGCAGGAGAGAATGAAAAGACTGCATCTGAGGGACTAGATTCTGAAGGTTGCGTGGTAAGCTGGGAGCATAGGTTGCATGCAGGTGAGTTATCAAAAGCTAGCCCTGCAGTAGCAAAGTAATTGTTGAAGGCTTGTAGTATCTCTTTATTGTTGTTGATAGTTACATTGTCAGAAATAAGTGGGTATCCTAGGGAGGCAGGGAGGATAGATTTGTAGGAAAGCCAATGGCAGGGGAGGGTGGGGCAAGGAGGTCTATATAATAGTGGTCAGGGAGGGATGGGAGGGTGGGCGTAAATTTGTGGCTTTGCCATATCTCTCTGGGTCTGGAGTCTGAGCAGAGTGGTCTCAAGGGCGGCTTCCGTGCTCCGACCGCCTGCAGGGCCACAGTTCTTATGATGGATGAGCTAGAGCCCTGGAGGGTTCTCCAGCTGAGGGGGAAGAGAAAGTGAAGCCAATTAGTACTGTTTCTAGACAATGGTCGAGCTACCCAGTGACAAAACTAATTTACAAATGAAAGGGGTCGATTTCCTTGGCGCCCTGAAGTCTGGGCAAAGGAAAGGGATGTTTCATGTAATCAATCTAGCAAGAGCAGTTTGCAAGTATTACAGCTTTTTATAGGCAGTTTACAGGCAGATTCTAACAAAACAGGCATACATTAGCAAGCATAAGTACAAAAAAAGTGCCTTTTTAGCTCAGGAGACAGAGAAAAGATAAAAAGGGGTGAAGGACCAATCGGAGCAAGCCTGGAGAAGGTGCTCACACTCTGAGTGGTTTGCAGCTTTGCCATACCTCTCTGGGTCTGGAGTCTGAGCAAGTGGTCTCAGGCGGTGGCTTCGGGAGCGCCGACCACCTGGTGGTTGCAGTTCTTGCTGGGAACCCTGGAGGGTTCTCAGCAGAAATAGTAGGAGAGAATTAGCATGGTCAGCCTTATGAAGGGGGAGAGGAGGGAGTGGTGAGGCAAGGGCCTGTTAGAAATGTAGTTCTGTGGGGCAGGACTGCACTCTAGGAGGTGTTCTGCAGCTTTAAATTTGTGTAGGGCAAGATGACCAATGGGAGGAGGTGCACAGAAGGGGGAGAGGTTTAGGTGTATTTAAGAACTTGTGGAGGGGAGGGTGACAAAATCACACAAAGAGACACACAAAGGGAAGATTAAGGGGTCTAGCTAGGCTAAAACAAAGCAAACAAACAGTATTTTACTCTCTCTTTTTTTTCTACCAGAATGAGCAAATGCAAGCTAGTAACAGTCCTTAAACAAACAAAAAATCAGCAGTAGGAATCCCGGTTTTCAGTTTAGCTGTAATTGGTATTATGTGCACACACTAGTAGCGAGGCCCAGGCAGCACAGACTACAAAATTTGTGCACTGGCATGCAATTAGTCCTGGGAAAGCAGCCATGCTGGATTCCAGAGCTAGCCACTCAGGGAGTTCACCAAGATGATGAGCAGCCAATGGGGGCACTGCAGTCAGGTGGCACCAGGAATTCGGAAAAACAATCCAGGATCTTCTCTGCAACAGCCACTGAGGGCTGAAGATCTGGCTTCGGCAATTACTTGTGCTTGAAGAGCAGTGGACGGGTGGCAGCAGGCAGACTCCCAGTCTCACTGCTGTAGTCGGTGGGCAGCTCAAGCTTAAAAGCAGCTATGAGGATGAGGTGCTTGCCCAAAGTGGGCAGCAAGCCTGTGCTTGGAGGGCAGTGGGCGGGTGGCAGCAGGCAGGCTCCCGATCTTGCTGCTGTAGTCGGCAGGCAGCTCAAGCTTAAAAGCAGCTACGAGGATGAGGTGCTTGCCCGAAGTGGGCAGCAAATCTGTACTTGGAGAGACAACTTGGAGTACATACAAATGTCATTTTGTACCCTAACCCCCAACCTCTGAGACTGCCGAGCTAGGTATTTGTCCCAGCGTTGGGGGTGATGCCTGTTTATGCCAGCATGTGGCCTGTTGCCTTGCCTGTGGCACAAGTTTAGTGGGATTCTGATTGCCAGATGCTGCTCTTGGCCAGGGTATGGGTTGCAAAACTAGGGGCTCATCTGAAGCTCTTGTGGAGAGAGGGAAAAAAGTTGTCTTGCCAGTACAAATGCTGAGGGTATGTCAAGGGTCTTTCTGCCTGGTGGCGGTGCACCATAACATAAATCATTGTGAGGAAAAGTAAAGTTGTCCCCAGTAAAATGCCATCCAAAGATTTTGTTGCCTGTGTTTCTGAGGAGAATTTGCTGCCTGTGAGGAAAAATGTACTGTCTGTAGTGCTTGTGGAAAGTGTGATGCCAAGGACTACTGTGCTAAGAAATGTGTGCCCTGTCAGTTAAAGTGCTTAAAAACTGTTAAAGAGTAAATATTTCAAGTCTAAAAGTTGTGAACTAAGAGAATATTTGTACCCAAGTCTACTGCAAGTTTCAAGTGTTTGTAATGCAAACTGGGGGAGTTGCTAAAGGAAATGTACAAAAAAACTGTGCCAAAATACCTAAAAAGTGCTTCTGCCCATTGAAATTTCAAGCCGAGAAAAAAAGTTTCAGTCTGCAGTTTTAAATTTGCCTGCTCAACAATCATCGTGAGGGAGTGCAAGCAGGAGAGAGAGAGAGAGAGAGAGAGCTCATTTGCATGCCATTATGTTTCAGTGCAAGAGGAGTGTTTGAGGAGGAGAGAGCGAGGAACATGTAGCAGCAGCTGTGAACTGTCGCAAAGCAAAACTTTACTGTTTTGACCAAAAGACTCTTTTCAAACAGTTGAAACAGGCTTCTCCCAGCTAGAGACCTAAGAGGTAGCGATCGCGAGTGTGCATGGTGCTGACCCGCGGGCTGGATAGCCCAGCTGACCCCAAACATGCTTCAAATTTGGCAGCAGGCCACAAAACATCCATGGAGGGAACCAGCTACTTGTAAGTACTTCTGTGGCAAAGTAAATGAACTGTGTGCAGAAAAGCAAGAGAGAAGAAGCCAGAAGGGGAAGGAAACATTTTCATATCAGTGCTTTACAGTAACTGGTAATTGCTATTTTTGTTATTAAACTTAGATTGTGGGGTTTTAGTGACACTGTAATTTCTTTGTTGTCTTTACTTAGAATTGTTTTTGGGCTGTTGAAAATTTAAAATGTAGTGGTGGTGTATTTCTTTGCTGTCTTTAATTGCTGCAAATTTAGTCTTGGCTTGTCTGACTTGCCCTGTAGTCTGGGTGAGGGGTGTAATTGTCTGGCCTCTGACCTCAGCTATGTGATAACTGGAGGTGGGGCTTAGTCAGAGCTGAGGTAGCAAGTGATTTTTGTTTTCTCAGAAGAAGCCAGAAGGGGAAGGAAACATATCCATATCAGTGCTTTACAGTAACTGGTAATTGCTATTTTTGTTATTAAACTTAGATTGTGGGCTTTCAGTGACACTGTAATTTCTTTGCTGTCTTTACTTAGAATAGTTTTTGGCTTGTTGAAAATTTAAAACGTAGTGGTGGTATATTTCTTCGCTGCCTTTAGTTGCTGCAAATTTTCACCCCCCCCTCCCCTTCCCCCAGCTCTTAATTATATGCTCTGTTAAATCTGATTGACAGGAGCTAAACACAGGGGATAGTAGGGGGTGTGGAGTAGGAGGGGCACAAGGGGAAGAAGCCCACCCTCAGCACGACAAGTGTTTTAACTAATTTATTTATTTATTTTCTTTTTTTTAAAGAAAAGTATCTGAGGATCAGTGGCAGGATTTTAGGACAGTAAATTAATAAAAGGGAACCAGGAGAGCTCAGTAACAGACAAGTAGTGGAATAGCAGTATAATTGCAGTATAATGTGGGGAGTGGTGCATGCGGTGCAGCTGCGGGCAGCCATTTTCAGGCAGACCTTCTGGACACTGAGGTGCTGCCCTATCTGCATGCATCTCTCTGGACTGTGGGATGAGGTAGCCAGACTCAGAGCGGAAGTAAACTGGGTCAGGAGTACCATCACCCCTATCCAGAGACCACCCAGTCCAATACCGCTGCCTCAAAGGATGCCGAGAACGAGGAGCACTTGGATGACAGTGGGCTCAGGGTGGATTAAGATGGTCAGGCAGAGGCACATCCCAGATCCTATTCCACTCAAGAACTCATATACCACACTGGCAAATGGGGGCACCCAAATAGAGGTACCCAGAGAAGTGTAAGGAAAGGATGTGGAGGTTAGCCAAGGAGGTGACCTCAGCGGGGAGAGCAGTTGACCCCAGAGGAGGAGGAGGAGGAAGAGAATCCTGGTGGGGGACTCCATCATAAGAGGGATCCAGCTAGGAACACAGGAGGGGGAGGATCGGGAGGTAAGGTGCCTATCAGGCGCCACGGCACAGAGGGATGGAAGGAAGATCCTGGGGATCACTGGGAAGGCAAGACAGGAGGGTGAGCTGGATGTCATTATCCACCTAGGTACTAATGACCTGGCAAATGGGGAGTCAAAGGAAGTTCAGGAAGAGTTTAGGAAATTGGGAAGGGGTCTCAAGCAGGTAGCTACTTCTGTCACCTTCTCAGAAGTATTACCTCCGAGAGGCATGGGAGAGCATAGGGGTGCATGCACCAGGAACTTTAACTCATGGTTGAAGAACTGGTGCTGTGAGGAAGGGTTTGGATTCATTGGTGACTGGGGATCCACCTGGAGGGATGGAGGCTTGTTCAAGCCTGATGGCCTGCATCCATCCTGGAGGGGAATCTGAGCACTCAATGATAAGTTTAAATGCTACATTGTCAAGCATTTAAACTAGCCGGGAAGGGTGGCAGGCCAGCAAGGAGGGAACCTACTTGCTCACCCCCCACAGCTAGCAGTGGAAACCAGTGAACCGGAGGAATGGATATCTCAACAAAGCAGTGTGCAAAAGTTGGAGTTTAGCACCCAAGAGGTGGATAGGCAGAAAAGCGGAAAAAATCAGCAGAAGGGCAGACAGCAAGGAGAACCAGGGATAAAGGACAACCAGGGAAGGGGCTGGAGTAGAACAGCTAAACAGTCTGGGGAGGTCAAATCATGGAAAGCCATGTGTGCCAATGCCAGGAGCCTTAGCAACAAGATGGAAGATCTGGAGGCTGTCATGGTGCAGTCAGACCTGGACATTGTGGTCATCACAGAAACCTGGTGTAATAATAACCATGACTAGGAGATGGCCATTCCTGGCTACAACATATTCAGAAGAGACCGGGCAGGTAGGAAGGGAGGAGGAGTGGCACTGTATGTGAAAAATTACATAAGGGCCACAGAGATCCAGGAGGAACAAAATGGGGGAAGAGATACTGTGGGTTAAGCTGGAAAGGAAAATGGGGCCAGCCATCTGCACAGGTGTGGTCTATAGACCACCAGCCCAGGAGGAAGAAACAGATAGGGAGCTGATGCTAGCCATCCAAAAGATGGCAGACAAGTGTGAGGTAGTACTGGTTGGAGACTTCAATATTCTAAATGTGGACTGGAGCATCCCAGCAGCATCAACTAGGAGTAGATTTATCTTGGACTCCCTTCAGGGTGCCTTTCTCAAGCAACTGGTCATGGAACCAACTCGGAGGAAGGCAATACTGGACCTTGTGCTCACAAACAGGGACAGTGTGATGGGGGTAACAGTGGGGGAGCACCTGGGGAACAGTGACCACCAGTCATTGTGGTTTGAAATCACAGAAGAAACAGAACCAAACCACACAAAAACATATATCCTGGATTTTAGGGGGGCAGACTTTGGGAAAATGGGGAGATACTTGAAAGAGGCATTAAGGGGAATGGGGCAGGAATCAGGGTTTGAGGAACAGTGGGCAGTATTTAAAATGGGGATTACAAGAACAACAGAATTATGCATTAAACAGGTTAGCAAGAGAAAAAGGAAGAGGAGGCCATTATGGTTTTCCAAAGAGGTAGCAAAGAAAGTGAAAGCCAAAAAGATTGCATTCAGGCAATACAAAAAGACACAGGCAGAAGGGGATAGGGAGAAGTACCAGGAGAAGCAAAGGGAGGCAGGGAGGTCAATAAGGGAAGCCAAAGCTCAGACAGAAGAGCACATTGCAAAATCATTGGGTAGAGGGGACAAAACCTTTTACAGGTGCATAAGTGAAAAAAGGCAAAGAGAGGGATAGTGAGACTGAAGGGGGAGGATGAGGGCCGCGTGGAGAATGACAACAGTAAAGCTGACATACTGAACAGGTATTTCTGCTCAGTCTTTACTGAGAAAGAGGAGGGTAATGTGTCTGAAGGGAGTACAGCAGATGTAGTCTGTAGATGTAGTATGAGGTAAGACTGACTGGTCTGTAGTTCCCTGCCTCCACCCTGCTACCACTCTTGTGGAGCGGGATCACACGAGCCCTTCTCCAGTCTTCTGGGACCTCTCCTGTGCTCAGAGACTCACTAAACAGTTCTGCTAATGGCTCTGCTAGTTCCACCTTAGCTCCTTAAGTACCCTGGGATGTATGCCATCAAGTCCCATTGCCTTGTCCACCTTGAGCGTAGCGAGCTCTTGTAGGACCCTTTCTTTTGTGAAGGGAGTAGTGCTCACCTCCTTCCCCCCTGTTTCCATGGTGCCGAGCTGTGGGTCCTGCCCTACCTTCTCTTCAGTAAATACTGAGCAAAAGTATCTATTTAGGATAGATGCTTTTACAGGGTCCTCCTCCTCACATGCCCCCTTTTCTCCTTTGAGCTTAGCAATACCCCTTCTGGACTTTCTCCTTTCACTAATGTATCTATAGAAAGTCTTGTCATCTTCTTTTACTGTTTGTGCTAGTGTTTCCTCAGTTTGGGACTTTGCCTGCCTTACTGCCTTCCCTGCTTCTCTTAGGCAGTTTGGTATGCCTCCTATCTTCATCCCGCTGTGTTCCTTTATATTTCCTGAAGGCCAGCCTTTTGCTCTGACCTTTTCTGCTACTGTATTTGAGAACCAAAGTGGTTTTCTTCTTTTTGCACTTCCTTTCTGTCTAACACAATGGGATGTTGCTTCAAGTATAGCATCCTTAATGCTTGCCCACTTTGCCTGTAACCCTCACCTGTGTTTTTTTTGCCAGGGCTAGCTTAACTCTGTTGCTCATCTTATCAAAGTCAGCTCCTCTGAAGTCCATATTTTTGCCTTGGAATGGGATGATTTAGATGTAGTGGCCAAATTGAACCATACCATGTGATGGTCATTGGCCCCAGGTGACCTTCTACCTGGAGATCTGTGATCCTTCCCTGTTAGTCAGTACTAGATCTAGGATAGCCCTGTCTCTTGTGGGCTGTTGTACCAGTTGTTTGAGGCCTCCCCTGCAGGAATCCACCATGTGTCTAGTTCTGGCAGATGTTCCTGCTGGTATTGACCAATCTGTATCTGGCATGTTGAAGTCTCCCATTATCAGAACCTCCCCTTTAGCTGTCATGTTTTGTATATCTTCTAACAGTAATGTGTCTATGTCCTCCCCCTGGTCTGGGGGCCTGTAGACAACCCCAGTTCTTATGGCTGTATCATTTCCTGTTTCCAAGGTGACCCACAGTTCTTCTGGCTCCTTTTATGTATTCTGATTTTCTGTAGCTTTGATATTTTCATTAACATACAGGGCCACTTCACCTCCCCCTTTTTGCACCTCGGTCTTTTCTGAACAGTACATAGCCAGGTACTGAAGTCTCCCAAGTGTGGTTACTGGTAAACCACGTCTCATTAATTGCTACTATGTCCAGTTTAGCCTCTGACATTATTGCCTGCAGGTCTGGGATCTTATTTCCCAGGCTGTGAGCATTTGTGTACATGATTTTCCATTGGCCAGATTTTGGTGTGTTAGTTGTTGGGTGAGGTTTGGCATTACCCCTGTGCGTTGTATGGGGAGACAAACTTTTTCTTACCTGGTGATGCAAATGAACTGCAAACATGCTGAATCCCTGTTTGACCACTAGCTGAGGGGGGAGGGGTCTTCTTCCCATTTGACGTACTGGGTGCTGCACCCCTCTCCCCATTTGCTAGTTTAAATATTCTGCAAAGACGTCAAACTTCTGCCCCAATGCACTGACTCCCTCCTTAGTCAGATGCAGTCCATCAAATTTAAAGAACTTTGCGCCCCAGAACTGTTGCCAGTTCCCTACAAATCTGTGTCCTTTTCCTGGCACCAGCCCTTGAGCCACGTGTTTAGCTCCCTATCTCCCTTCTCTGACCTTCCATCCATCTGCTCCCCTCTCCCAGACTGGCAGGATCTCAGAGAGGAGATGCCGGACAAAATGGATGATAGTTTGTCACCCAGCCTGGTCAGGTGTTCCTTGGTCTCCACAACTGACCGGCTGGCGAATCATTAGTCCCTATGTGTACTAGGACATCAATGTTTTCTCCTGCTTTGTGAACAATTTTGTAATGCGGTCAGTGTCTCTCCATGCTGATGTACCTGGGAGACATCTGACCATTACCCTGCTGAGATGGGTATCAACTCCCCGAATCATGGAGTCTCCTACGATCAGAAGTTTTTTGGATTTCATTTTTGCTTTTTTTGTTTTGGTTCCTGATTTGGGTGAGTTTTGTTGTGCTAGCTCCTGTGCTGCAGTGTCCTGCTCTGCAGTGTCTTCTGCCTCTTTGTTTGATTTCAGAGATAGAGGCAGATACCTGTTTGTAGTGTTTATATGGTTTTTGGAGGTAATATGTTGGAGAGCAGAGAGTGATGGGCCACCCGATTTGCCCCTCCTAACCACCTGCCAACCTCCTGGACCAACTACCCTCTGCGGTCTAGGTTTTTCTGTTGGATGCTGGGGAAATGGTGGGTGGTTCTTATAATGTATTTCCTCTTGAATATGAAATTTGAGGCGTGCAATCTCTGCCCATGCTGCCCGGAGCTGAGCCCTAAGATCTCTAACGGCCCAGCATGTAGGACAGTGTCCTAAATCCTGTAAGACTGTCCTTCTGAAAATTGTTCCACAGTACCTGCAGTTAATGATATCCATTCCAGATAAGTTGCTGGGTTTATAACCTAGTCAGAGTAATCAGAAGGAAAAAAAGGAAAAAAAAAATGCAAGTAATGGTTTGATTGTGTTTTGTTTTTGTTTATCTTCTTATAACAAGTTAAATTACTAGTGCCCCTGTAAATGAGCTCACCTTGTGGAGGCCCCACTGATCCACCCCTTCCTGCTCTGCCACAGGAAATGTCACAACTGTGGTACCCTATAAAAGGAGTGTAGTGTGGGGTGGTTGGCAGGGCCCTTCCCCTGCCGAAAAAGAACCACGGACGAAAGAACAAGGAGGTAAGAGCAGAAACAATCAGTCAACAACAAATGCAGTAACCCTGAAAGCTTATCCTAATGTTAGATAAAACTGTAAAACCTGTAAAGCACCACCTGTAATAATTTCAGAGAAGATATACCTTGTAAGAAACACTTTGCTACAGAGAAAATAAAGCAGTAACAGAAGATATACCTTGCAAAAGACAATTTAAATCAGAAGATTACAGCAGTAATCTGTTAGCACACACACCTGTAGGCCACCCTTGTAATAATGCAGAAGAAGGTATACCAGCAACAACAATTTGAATCAGAGAAAAATAAAGCAATGAAATGTCAGCAACAAACAGTAGCAATCCCTGTGAGTAAAAAATAAAAACAACACCACACAGTAAATCTGCTTAGCCAAAAGAAGTCTTAATCCTTTTCCCTTGCTCTGGTAAGTTTCTCTACTCTGCCTTTCAAGCAGTCTTATAAGGAAAGAGCTCAGGTGAAGCTAGGTTCCTTGGCCAGCAAACCAAGTCTTCTACCTCCAAGATACCAACTAACCTGACCTTTTAACCCTTCTTTCTGTTGGAAATTACTGACAGTTTGCCAGCTCCACCCCCCACCATACACACCTAATCCTTTGGAAGGGCTTTGGGAGGAAAGCAATTAGCTCCTTCAATGTGAGAAGGAGACTGAAACACCTCTGAGACAACAAACCTTTTCAACAAAAAAAAAAAAATCAAGAATAAAATAAAACACAGTGTCAAACAGTAATTTTGCTTACCCCAATGATAAAAAAGTCACAAAAATGTAAGCTCCACCTGTAATAATTTCAGAGAAGATATACCCTGTAAGAAACACTTTGCTACAGAGAAAAATAAAGCAGTAACAGAAGATATACCTTGCAAAAGACAATTTGAATCAGAAGATTACAGCAGTAATCTGTTAGCATACACACCTGTCAATATGTATACCCTTGAGCAAAGGAGGGAGAGAGATAATATGATCGAAACATTCAAACACCTTAAGGGCATTAACAAGGTAAAAGAGTCTAACATGTTTAAATATTAAAAAAAATAGCAGGACAAGAGGACACAGCATGAGATTAGAGGGAGGCCGATTAAGGGGGAACGTGAGGAAATTCTTTTTCACAGAAAGAGTGGTGGATGCATGGAACAGCCTACCTCATGAAGTGGTGGCTATGAATACAGTGCAGGGCTTCAAACAGGCATGGGATAGGCATAAGGGAGCAATACAGATGAGTATGAATAGATAGGCCACTGACAGAAAAAAGGCCGATGGCACATTTATAAGTTAGAAAAAGAAATGGGCAGACTGGATGGGCCTTGCAGTCCTTGTCTGCTGTCAACCTCTATGTTTCTGTGTAAATGTGCAGAAAGCAATTGAAATGATGTGCAAATTCTGGCAACAGTTTCAGTACAATGCAGAAAGAAAGCAAAGGGATATTTGCAGTTTAGACAAGGCAGAACCAGTGCGCTAAACGCTAACAGTGCAGATAGTAACTTGGACTTGTGTGTTATTTTTGTTGCAGAGAAAAAATGGCAGCTAGGAAAACAGGATATCCCTGCCATGCCCGAGTATGTATAACCCAGCAGAAAAGAGAATTAGTGCAGTATGAAAGGGCTGCTGCCTGCTCGAGGTCCACGGAGGTCATGAGGGCTGCTGAACAGCCACTCTCCCCCACCCCCCAGAAAACATATACTCAGCTGCTGCCTGCTCGAGGTCCATGGATGTCGTGAGGGCTGCAGAACAGTCGTTGTCCCCCGAAAACATACACTCAGCTGCTGCCGCTCAAAGTCCATGGAGGTTGTGAGCTGCTGAACAGTCGCTCCCAACATACCACTCAGCTGCTGCCTGCTCGAGGTCCATGGATGTCGTGAGGGCTGCAGAACAGTCGTTGTCCCCCACCCCAAAACATACACTCAGCTGCTGCCTGCTCGAGGTCCACGGAGGTCATGAGGGCTGCTGAACAGTCACCCCCCGAAAACATACACTCAGCTGCTGCCTGCTCGAGGTCCATGGAGGTCGTGAGTGCTGCAGAGCAGTCGCTCCCCCACCCCCACCCTGAAACATACACTCAGCTGCTGCCTGCCTCGAGGTCCATGGAGGTCGTGAGTGCTGCAGAACAGTCGCCCCCACCCCACCCTGAAAACATACACTCAGCTGCTGCCTGCTCGAGGTCCATGGATGTCGTGAGGGCTGCTGAACAGTCGCTGTCCCCACCCCAAAACATACACTCAGCTGCTGCCTGCTCGAGGTCCACGGAGGTCATGAGGGCTGCTGAACAGTCACCCCCCGAAAAACATACACTCAGCTGCTGCCTGCCTCGAGGTCCATGGAGGTCGTGAGTGCTGCAGAACAGTCGCCCCCCACCCCACCCTGAAAACATACACTCAGCTGCTGCCTGCTCGAGGTCCATGGAGGTCGTGAGTGCTGCAGAACAGTCGCCCCCACCCTGAAACATACACCCAGCTGCTGCCTGCTCGAGGTCCATGGAGGTCGTGGAGGGCTGCAGAACAGTCGCCCCCACCCCCACCCTGAAAAACATACACTCAGCTGCTGCCTGCTCGAGGTCCAGGAGGTCATGAGGCTGCTGAACAGTCACCCCCCCTGAAAAACATACACTCAGCTGCTGCCTGCTCGAGGTCCATGGAGGTCGTGAGTGCTGCAGAGCAGTCGCCTCCCCCACCCCCACCCTGAAAACATACACTCAGCTGCTGCCTGCTCGAGGTCCATGGAGGTCGTGAGTGCTGCAGAACAGTCGCTCCCCACCCCACCCTGAAAACATACACTCAGCTGCTGCCTGCTTCAGGTCCACAGAGGTTGTGAGCTGCTGAACAGTCGCTCTCCTCCACCCCAAAACATACCCTTAGCTGCAGCCTGCTTGAGGTCCACAGAGGTCGTGAGGGCTGCTGAACAGTCCCCGGAAAACATACACTCAGCTGCTGCCTGCTCGCTCCCCCCCCACCGAAAACATACACTCAGGTATGGCATCTGAAAGAACGCAATGCCCGGCTGCATCCTGAAGCCAAAGTTGTCGGACAATCTTAGTTTGGTGCCTTTTTTTCAAATTCAAACTGCCAGCATTTGTATTTGTGTCGATAGTGCCAAGTGGAGATAGATGTATTTCTTTCTCTCTCCCTTCTGAACTAATATACTGCCTGTAATTGCCAGGATAATTAAGAGCCTAAAGAAATCCTACTGCCTTTAAATCATTTAATTTAATACTGTTTAGTGGCCCGGAGTTGAGTTAGCCAGTTCCTTTTGTTACTGTAGGCAAGATTTATTTCTGTTGAACCAATATGCTGCCTATAATTGCTAGAATAATTCAGAGCCTAAAGAACTGCTACTGCCTTTAAATCATTTAAATTAATACTTCTTGGTGACCCAGAGTTGAGTTAGCCAGTTTGTACACAAAAGTCAAGTCCTTTTGTTAGCTACAGAGCCCAAATGATAATTTATTTCTGTTCCTTTAAGTATTCTGTGAGGACACCTGCTAAGTAAGCAACCGCAGGGAGCCAAATTAACTTTGTTTGCAGCATAGGTTTTTTCTATCCCCTCCCCTTTCTCCCGCTGTTTAAAACTCACCTCTTGCCCTACTTTTTAACAGCTGCTGCCTGGAGGAGGGCAACTAAAATGGTGCAGGGTCTGCAAGAGAAGCCATATGAGCAGAGACTAAAGGAGCTTAATATTTATACCCTTGAGGAAAGGAGGGAGAGGGGGGACATGATAGAAACTTTTAAGTACCTCAGTGGAGTCAACACAGTCCAAGAGGGTAGCATCTTTCAGAAAAAGAGATGTCAAGAACAAGGGGACACAATTTGAAGATAGAGGGGGGACAGCTCAGGGGCAATGTGAGGTAGTATTTTTTTCACAGAGAGGGCGGTGGATGCATTGGAACAGCCTTCCTGAGGAGGTTGTGGGTCTAAAACTGTGGGAGAATTCAAGAATGCATGGGACAAACATAAGGCAATTTTTGTGGGGGGTAGGAAGAAATAGGCTGTTGGTTAAATAGGATCTGCAGCTTATCCTGTAGGTAGGGAAATGGGCAGACTAGGTGGGCCAAGCGGTCCTTATCTGCCATCAAAGTCTATTTTTCTATGTTTCTATGCTCGAGGTCTACAGAGGTTGTGAGGGCTGCTAAACAGTCACTGTCCCCAACCCCCCCAAAAACATACACTCAGGTATGACATCTGAAAGAACACAATGCCTGGCTGCATCCTGAAGCCAAAGTCATCGGACAAACTTAGTTGACCTCGACGATGCTATCGCATCGGCTCCCCGCCACCCACGCCACCACCCTTGGTAGACGCGCCGCTTTATGGGATTGTCTGAGGTCACGTGAACCAATCAGCCTGCTTTTCCACCTGCAAGCTATACCAATTCACCACTAGAGGCATCTCAGCCTGCCCGTCTCCTCCTGCAGGAGTCTTTCCCCATACTTCCTCCTCCTCCTCCTCCTTCTTCCTATTCTTTGAAATGTCTTTGCTATGATTGACTCTGCTACGCCTGGTGCTCTCTTTCCCCTACTCCTCTTGCCCAGAACATCTTCCTCCCGATATCCACGACAAAAGCCAGTCTGCCTGTCAACTCTCCCCTGATGTTCTCCCCACAATCCAGTTAAGACTCCTTAGACTTAGCAACCCTTATGCTCATATACCATCATTCCCCCTGGATGCGGCCACATTCCTGCCTCCTTTCCCTGCAATATGAAGCAGCAGCCATTGCCCCAGACGCACCCAATGTTCTTCTCTCGGCCATCTCCTCCCGCCCTTAAGGATACCCAGGATCCAAAACCCCTCCCTGCTCTCTCCCTCACTGGCCTACCCTCACATATTTACCTTCCCCATCCCAACATGGTCAAACACCCAGGGGTCCATCCTACGCAAATCCCACTATCTCAAAAAGTTAGCCTGGAACTCTCTCCTCAGATTCCTCCTCCTTCTTCTCCTCATGTCTGGCAATATACACCCTAACCCAGGCCCACTCGCAACCTCCGCACCCAGACACAACTAGGCCCCCGGCCTACTCATTGCCACCATCAGTGTCTGCAGCCTATTGAAAAAATGGGATACCTTCCAGGGATGGGTCCTTCAACATCACCGCAACATCATAGCCGTAGGTGAAACCTGGTTCTCCCCTCACATTCCAGACTCCTCTACAACCCTCTCTGGGTACAACCTCTACAGAGCTGACCGGCGGGGTAAAGGGGGGTGGTTATGCTGTTTACATTAAGGACACACTACATGGTCAGTTACTCCCACCCCCTCCGCTAGTCCCTGGACCCCAAGCCCTCACACTCAAAATTGCTCTAGGACACTCCCAAACCCCTCTTCTCATCACGGCGGTCTACATTCCCCCCAG
This sequence comes from Neoceratodus forsteri, assembly GCA_016271365.2. NCBI lineage: Eukaryota > Metazoa > Chordata > Ceratodontiformes > Ceratodontidae > Neoceratodus > Neoceratodus forsteri. Next base: position 129,283,192 of record CM028135.1, on the reverse strand, counting down.
GAATCAGAACGCTGCCTTCCACTCTGTCTTGTCCTACCTTGCCACCCTCCCATCAAATAATGAATTAATAGCACTAGGGGACTTCAATATCAACTGGCTGGCTAAGAAAACTGCCCCACTCATCGACACTGCAACTGTCCAAGACCTTACCCAGGCAGTCCACTCCCCTACATGCCTGAACCTATGCACTGGGTCCTCCTCCCTACTGGACCTGGTCTTCACCAACCGCCCCCACAAGATCACTAGCACCACCGTACTCCCTAACGCACTTAGTGACCACTCCCCTGTCCTCTGCTCCTGGTCATGCAAAGCCCCTAAACCCCCCCCTAAAATAGTACTACAACATAAACTTGGACCCGGTAAACTTGCCCTCCTAAAATCACACCTCCGTTCATGGGACTGGTCCCTCTTAATGAACACCCTCAATCCCAATCGAGCCCTCAACCTCTTTGTTCTTACCTTCAATGCTATCTGTGACTCCTTTGCCCCACTTACTAAAAGAGTGGTCAAAGGCAACCCTGCACCTTGGATCAATAGCCACCTACAGGCCCTGATGCGAACCTGAGACTTGCTATTGCACCTCTCCAACGAGACCTGCCAGCCATCCGACAGGCAAAGGTATAGAGAGGCCTGGAACAAATGCACATGGGTGCTTCACCATGCAAAAGCAGAATATTACAAAATCCTCCCTTACCTCAACCTGGGTCTCAGGGTGCAAGTTCTGGAATAATATTAAAAACATCTATGGCAAGAACTATAACCCCCCATGTCTGGCAGAGGTCGACGGATGCCTGACCATGGACCCCAGCCATATTGCTTCAGCCTTTAATCACGCCTTCTCTAATCTCAGCCATGTCCTCCCTCCCAACTTCTTTGACCTCCCCACCCGCTCCCCTATGACCCCTTCAGCAGCCCCTCCCTTCCACCTTCGTTGCGTCACCCCCACATCAGCCAAGCCTTATCTAGAAAAAGCCCTAAGCCACTTCTGCTACAGTAATGACTCTCTGGACCCGAGACTCCTCCGGCTTACTCTTGATGAGGTACTCCATCCCCTCACCCACATTCTCAACCGCTCACTCTGACAAGGGAAATTCTCCTCCTGGTGGAAATCTGCCTCCATCACCCCCATATTTAAAAGCGGTGACCGTACTGCCACAAGCAACTATCGCCCCATCTCTATCCTCTCCCCCATTGAAAGCGCTTGAACGTATTGTCTCCAACCAACTCACCAAACACCTTAACAGACATGACCTGCTCTGTAAACGGCAGCATGGCTTTTCCAAAGAGCACAGTACCACAACAGCCCTCCTGGAATTTACCACACACGTACACTCCACTTTAGACAGAGGTCACATCTCAGGTGTGATCTTTGTTGACCTCTCTAAAGCATTTGACACTGTCAGCTATTCCCTCTTACTTAACACACTCTCTAACATCGGCTTCTCCCAGGACGCCCTCGGCTGGTTTATGGACTACCTGTTGGATTGCTATCAACAGGTCAAAATTGGCACCGCCCTCTCTAGCAGACTACCAGTCCATTCTGGTATCCTCCAGGGGTCCATCTTCGGTCCTCTACTCTTCAGTCTCTTCCTTAAATCCCTCCCCTCATCCTGCTCTGGCAATGTACTATTGTATGCAGATGATGCCATCCTTTTTTCCTCCAATCTGGTCCCTACCCTACTACATAATTCCCTCCAGTCTTCCTTCTCTGATGCCGAAATATGGTTCTCCATGCAGCATCTTACACAAAATTACAAGAAGACTAAAGTCATGTACTTCTCCCATCAGCTGAACTCCTGGAAGGCACTCTGACCTAAAATCCTTACCTCCAATGGCACCCCCCCTAGAGGAAGTGGAAACCTTCAAATACCTGGGCATAACCCTGGACCCCACCCTAAACTTTCACCAGCACATCCATCTCCTGTCCACCACCCTAAGTGTTCACCTTGGAATCCTCTGTCGCCTCAAACACTGTCTTACCCCAGGAGCACTTCAGCTCGCTGTCTCCTCCTCCTCCTCTGTCCTGTCCCTCCTTGACTATGACATACTTATTTATGGATCTGCTAACACATCGGCCCTAGGGAGACTGTGGCTCTCCCTGAACAAAGCCTGCCACCTTGTCCTCAGCTGTGATCACCTCACACGCACTTGCTCTCTATACACCAGCACTAGCTGGCTGAACCTTGATAGTAGAATAGAGTTCCACACATGCCTTATGGCCAAAAAGATCACCCTGGGTCCCACTCCCACTGGCCTCTCCCCTATTATCCAGCCAGCCCTTACTCATAGAACCACCCGTAGCTTGGGCAAACTTCTTTTCTCAGTTCCCAGATGTCGAACCTCCCAACTCCAAAGATCTTTCAGTCACAGGGCCCCCTCCTTGCTGAACTGCCTTCCCAGTACACTTGCCAACGTAACCAGAATTGGCCCCTTCAAAACCTTACTCAGAGACCATCTCCAGTCTGCCACCCTATGCGTCTGTCATTAACCTCCCTGCCCCTCCCTGACAATGGCCCTGGCCTGCACGCCTCCCTTTCCTCCCACTCCTTTGCCTCCACCTACTTAGCTCTTTCTGAGCCTTTCATTCTAAACTGACTTAATCTAGTCCTACTATTTCTCCTCTGGGTATGACTGTTAGCCAGTTACATTATTCGCTGTAACAAGTTTGTCTGAATTTTGTTTTACTGTTGTATTGTCCAATTACATGTGACAGAGAGCCTTTGTAAATGAGTCTTTGACTCAAAGGTACTTTCCGAATAAGCAATCAATCAATAAATAAATAAATATATAAATAAAGGTGCACCAGCCATTGTAGCTTTACCAAACTTTCTGGTGAATGTCTGTGTAGTATGTATGAGGACTGGAAGAGATGTCCTGATGATACCCCATTGCAAAGATTGCAGGAAGCAATTTGGGATATGTGAGTCCAGTGGCGTTGTCAAACAAAAACAAAGGCAATATGTTTGGCTCCAACATGGACTCTGTGTGAAGGTCCAATCTGTGCTGTTCAGGGAGAAACTGCATGCAGGCAGGAAGATCCAGAAGCACGATTAAAAGAGTTTTGCAAGGGTGTGACCCAGAGCAACTTGCACTGGCAGGAAAAATTGGGTTTCTCAACCCCAAAAAAGGTTGAGAAGGACCATCCAGAGACTGAGTCGATAAATCCGTGTGCAGCAGGCCTCAGTCTGAGTTTAGTTGGAGCAGATGAAATTGAAGAGGCTTTGCACTGGGAGACACCAGGCTCTGAATGCAGTGAGGAATGGGCTGTGTCTGGGACTGAACCAGCTATCAGTTGCTGTTCAGATCTTGTAGAGCAAGCAGGATTTGAGCACGTTGATAAGGCAACTAGCAGTGAGAATGGTCTGCCAGTGACCCCAATTGCAGATGAGCCACAAAAGACTGTTCAGGGCTCAGAAGTCATAGCAGTTACAGGGATAGACTGCTTTTTCCACTGTTGTGACCATCCAGAGCCGGATTGACCAGGTCTGGCCATCCCCCAGCCAGGCTGTTGGGTTGAAGCTGCCTAAAAACAGTAAGGAGGAACACCTGATCAGATGCAGGACTGAGGCCGAGTATGGACAAAAGTATCCATTTTTCCCCAAGAAAAATATGGGAAGAAATAGAGGACCATAGGGAGGAATGGCCTTGGGAAGAAGCCAGAGCTTCCATCAGACATCATATGAATAAGTTTGTAGGACTCAAACTGTGCCATGACAGGCTGAAATTTTGGAAGTTAGGTCACACCCTCTACCTAGGTTCAGTCAGAGTAATAGATAAAGCTTGCAATGAGACAGTTCACGACACAAGAATTGTTCATCCAAATGGTACAATTGTCTATGGTCCTCATCCTGAGTGGTACTATCTTTGAGTGCCACTATTCCAGCATTTTGCAGATTCAAAAGTCAGCCACAGCAATGCGGGAGCAGTTTTAATGGTGCATGCCTCTTGCCAAGTGGTAAGAGGAATAGGCCAACGTGGGTGCAGCTTTAGTGGTGCATGTGTCCTGCCAAGTGCCAAGTGGAGACCAACCTGGGTGCAGCTGTCCTGGTAGATCCAGCCCGACCTTCATTCTGCAGCAACCTGATCCAGAGGTGGCGTGGAAGAGCTGATCTGAAGATTGTCTTCAGCCAGATGGAGAAGAGATCTGGCCTAGATCCAGAGAGGTGATGCAGCCTGTCAACCTGCGCAGCTAGTCTGGTAAGGCTTAAAACTTCCTCTTTGACTTTTTTATGTTAACTGAATGTGCCCATAAGTGAAGATGTCATTTGAACTGTTGGTCCTAAAGGAAACACTCCTGGATCTGGACTGCAGAGTTAGCAGACCTCAAGCCTGTGCCAAGAATAGTTTTCCACAGGCTTTGGTCTATAGAGACTCTTCTTGCATGGAGTGCCTTGTGCACTCAGGACTTCTTCCCTTGGAGTAAAGACATTGTAGGGATCCCCTCCTCACAAATGTTATTGTAAATGTATTTCTTTTAATTTTTATGCTGCCTTTTGTAGAAAATCCTTTAAAATCTTTGTGGGATTGTGTAGTATCTTGCTGGTGTGAGGCTTGGTTACTGTGTTTTTTTCTTACAGGTTGTTTCTTGTTTGCAGGATGTATTCTGGAATGTTTTCTTTTGCAGGTGCTCCTGAGCGAAGAAAAAAAGACAAGAAGAGGATGTTTAGGGCTCCACGGAGTCCTCCTTCAGAGTGCTTTGGGTATTAGACATGTTTAACTAGGAAATGTTAATCATGTTTCTGCTTTTCAAGTTTAGAGTATGTATTGCTGGGGTTTGGGACATGCATAACAATGCCTTATGTATGTTTCTAAAGCAGTTTACAGTCTAGAATTGTGAAGTGTGTGTAGAGACAGGTTACTATAGTAGATAGTATAGGCCAGATAGTTTTTCTCTAGAGGGCTGGGGGGATAGGCAGGCTGGTGGTCCTGATCTGGATAGGGGTCACCAGTGATGTCTGTTAGGGCATGCTTCAGGCAGTCTCTTGGAGTCACTGAAAGTCCTGAGATAGTTTGTTAGGTGAAGCTGAAGATGCTTCAGTGGGCATCTGTTCTTTGGTGCAACCTGACTAGATTTTGGCCTAGGTAGGGGTGAGCCTGGCCACCTCACCCTGTAGGGCTCTCAAAGGTTGAATAGCCTGCTTTGCAGACCACAGCCTTGCTGTGGACAGCAAGCTCATCTGGTTGACGGTGAATGTAACCACCCAGTCCCCTGGGATTACTAGAATCCCATCAATGTTAGACTAGGAAGGTAATTTGGTCAGCTGTAGGGAGTTGTTAAAAACTCCTTACAACATGACATCATTGTTTACTCAGCTAGCCTGAGAAGAGAATGGATTATGTCATTTAGAATTTTTGCAGCAGCATAAGCCATTTTGGAATCAGCTGCTTGGGGACAGTTTAGAATGTTCAGATGGGAGTAGTCAGTAGTAGTTCAGTGTGGAGCTCTGAGTGAGCAGCGGTGCTCAGAATGTGGAGGTGCCTGCCAGTCTGTTCTGAGATTGGGTGAAGGACCTCTGGTCATTTTCTCGTCCTAGTGAGTAAAAATCCAGTAGTGCCAAGTGAAGTGGTGGAGACTGCTGCCTGCAGGACTCCAGTGGGTCAGTCCACAGAAAGGTGGTAGGGACTTCAATTTCTGTGGATCCAAGGGACAGTCCCCTGAAGATCCTGAAGAGTGTCAGCTGCCCAGACAAGAGTGTTCTGAGTGAAGCTATGACAAGCTACCTGTAAAGGGAAGAGGTGTTTTTTCCAGCATCCATGTCTGTAACAAAGGACAAACAAAACCGTGAGTACAGGTTCATGGGACTGTTTTCTTAGGGAGTTGTCTGAAGTGTATGTGCCCAGAGATAAGGCTAGAATACCCCTGTCAGTGCCCCTGTATCACCACAAAAATGTGCTCAATGTGAAGTTTTAAAGTTGGGAGTTCTTTAGCAATTCGAGGGGACTGAAGGTTTATTTGGTGTAACCCCAAAAGAATGGCAGAGGCTGGTTGGAGCCAGGGTGAGCAGAACCCCATCTGAAACTTCAGTCAGGACTAACTTGTTCATGGAAGGTCACCAGGCTACCCTGGGCATGTGAACAAAGTTCATCACATCTGAAGGAAAGAATTTGAAATGTTTTTAAAGTGTGTGGCAACCCCTACGTAATAGACACTTAGGGAAAGAAAAGAGAAACGTTGAATTAAAGTGTGTGGAATCCCCCCCCCCACAAGATGTACACTTTAGGAAGTAAATGTCTAGAGATCCCTAGTTCAGAGGGATGGACAGTTCGAATGTTCTGTGTGGAAAAGAATGTACTAAATGCCCAAGACAGATGTTTCTGGAAAGAAGGTGTGTGTTGCCCTGAAAAGTCAGTTTTCAACCTGGGGGACCACCCCATTCTGTGTTTACCATCTGTCATCAGAATAAAGCCACACTGCAGAATCCCATATTCAGTGATGGACAATCAAATCTATGCTTCCAGAGTGAACTTGTTATTGGGTCCCCCTCAGAAGTTAGACTTAGTGTAGCCCTAGCACCTCTCCCCCAGAACTCAGAGTAAATACAAATGTTATTTTGTACCCTAATCCCCCTTCCCTCTGAGACTGCTGAGCCAGGTATTTGCCCCAGCACTAGGGGTGATGCCTATTGCTTTGCCAGCTTGTGGCCTATTGCCCTGCCTGTGGCACAAGTTTAGTGGGGTTTGGTTGTCAGACACTGCTCTTGGTCGGGGTATGGATTGCATATGTTTCTATGAATGCTGGCAGCAGCAGAGAGACTGTGTCTTTGTGGAGCTTCCATGGCTAAGTGAGCATTTTCCATATTTTTATTTTTATTTATTTTTTTGTGTGTACTTTTTGTGGACTGAGAAGGGGGTGTTGTTGCCTACAAGAAGTTGCAGGATTTGTGTGTTTGATGTTGGTTGGGAGCAGGATAGTCACCATATTTGTTCTGTGGTGAATTACACCTAGGCCCAGATATTCAAAAGGGATGCTCCATGTGCAATAGAAATGTGCCAGCACAAGTACGAAAATGTGCCATTCTGCGATATTCAGTGGGAGGCAGCTTCGCCACACAAGTCGCAATGCGCAAAAAGAACAACGGTAATGAATGCATGCACAACCGTAGGGGGAGGAACCTTGAATAAATGGCACAGTGCAATATTCAACAGCATGCGTCATGCGCAATAGGGGAGCAAACGGAAGTTTCGCAATAGCGGAAATGATCCAAAATAAAAAGGAACAAGAAAGAGGCACAAGAATGCTACAGGGAAGCCAGAGGTGGGAGCAAGGTGACAGCAACTGGAAAGAGGGTAGCAGTGAGTGGGACTGGGCAGGAGCAGGACAGGGAACACCTGGGAACAAACAGGAATAGGAAAGGAGTGGGGAGCCTATGCCACTGTGCAGGAGAGACAGGGAAATGCCACAGTGGACTGAGGGCAGTGGCAGTAGGCAGGACAGCCAAAGGCTGGAGGTGTACCCTGTGCAAGGGATCATCACAAAGGATAGCGGGGGGAACAGGATAACAGCTGCCAGGGGGAACACCTGCCAGGGACATGGCCAGTGCCACCTTCCAGGTGGAGGCGGTAATGACGGGTGTGAGAAGACAGGCAGCAGGGGGGCGCGGCTGTGGAAGGGCCCTTCGGTGGTATGCCCCCAACAGGTGGTACCGAGCCCGCACCACCTTCAAGCACTACACTGACACAGAGATTGTGGTCTGGTACCGCCTGAACCGGGTGATCCTGAGGTGGCTCTGTGAGCTGTGCAGTGATGAGATGCAAGCACCCACAAGACAGAGCCATGTTCTGTCAGTGGAGACAAAGGTGACAGCTGTCATGTGCCTGCTCACCACGGGCACCTTACAGAGACCAACAGGGGACACAACAGGCATAACCTAGTCAGCTGCGTCATGCCTACTCACACAATTCCTCAGCGCATTGCTGCCACATGCTGCGGAGTACATCCGTTTCCCCAGTACACAGGCGAAGCGCACAGCACACGTACAAGAGTTCCACAGGGTAGCACGTATGCCTGGCATGCTTGGGGCCATTGACTGCACCCATGTGACCATCCGCATGCCACCTGGCCCGGATGGTGTAGCATACATCAACTGGTAGGGTAATGCCAGCATCAACTGCCAGGTGGTGTGCGATGCCAGGGGGCGCATAACCAATGTCTGTGCCATGCACCCTGGGGGAGCACATGATGCCTTCATCTTGCACCAGTCTGCACTGTGCCACAGGTTTGAGAGTGGGGACATCCCCACTGGCCACCTAGTGGGTGAGTATGCACATCACGCAGGATGACATGGACAGCTGGAGGGGGGTGCATAGTCAGAGGTGCCATAGATACCGGCCATGATGGCCCATGGCAGAGCGACGCTGATTGCCATACTAATGTCCACCCTCTGCACACAGGTGACAGTGGCTACCCACTCTGACCCTGGCTGCTCACACCATACTGGCATGCTGCGACCCCATCGCAGCAACGGTACAATGATGCACATGCCACCACACATAATGTCATAGAGTGGGTGTTCGGGATGCTGAAGGCATGTTTCCATTGCCTGGACATGTCTGGTGGTGCCCTACAGTACAGCCCCTCAAAGGTCTGCAGGCTATTCCTGGCCTGTTGCATCCGACACAACATGGCCAATGACTGTGGAATAGCTGTAGAGGTCAAACAGGGGGACAGCGATGGGGACTGTGAGGATGCCGGTCCAGACAGTGATGGGCAACCACCCCTTGGGCGAAGTAACCCCTGCCTGATCCGGATGTCACAGCTGCACCGGGACACCATCACAGAGGAGCACTTCGACCAACACAGGTATGCATGGGGCCATGTGCAACCACCAGTGGCAAGGGCACAACCCACAGACATGCATGGATGAACCCCAGGGGAGGATGTTGGCAAGGGAATTGGCTGAGCGTGGAACCGCACACACCGTCAAGGATGGGCAAGGCCTAACATGACACACGGTCACGTGCACACACACACACACCCAGACACACACACACACACACACACACACACACACACACACACAAGACATGTACAAGGGGTAGAAGGCATGTCGACCCCGACTGCAACCCCTAGCCACACACAGATCTACAGACGATCATGCCCAGTGCCCGTCACTGTGCGTGTCTCAGACGCTGGGCACCATTGCACACTGGTGGACAGTGCAACGCAGGCATCATCATGCACACACCACAGTGGCCAGCAGCTGGGAGGGTGTGCACATGGACCGTGTGTGTGCAGGGCCGGGTACACCACCCATGCATCGCACATTGCACAACACACTGCACACAGGGCAGAGTCAGACAGTAGCCATGGTGGGAGACAGGTCAGTCACACGGCACAGTGCCACAGCTGCCATGGATGCATGGGCGGCCCCGTCGAGACCTGCCAGCCATGACAGGCTGACTATTGGCCTCATGGGGTGGCACCAACGGCCCCCCAGGGGTAATGCTGCAGGAACGTGACCATGTTAGAGGAGGGGGGTCTGCAGCTCACTGAACATGCCTGCACCAGGCGTGCTCGGTATGCCCACAGCTGAACCCGGTGTCAACATGGAAGGTGTCGCACGACGCTGGGAACAGGGGGTGGATATGACACTGCGCGGTGTCTGCAGTGCATGGGCAACAAATTGGGTGCCCAATGTGACCATGACAGCTGTGAATGTACGTGTCTGCCTGTCAATGGCAGTGGTCACATCCTCCAGCTGCTGGGCCGTCACTGTCAGGAGCAGAGTGTGGTCTGTGCTGTGCTGCTCCTCTGCCTGTTGCAGAACTGCACTGAGTGTGTCCACCGCCCTAACAAGCCGTGACTGATGATCCATGGAAGCCTGGAGTAGGTGGCTGTGCTCATCAAAGAGGTCATCCGCCGGATTGGCATGCTGTCCCTCATGGTGTTCCTGGCCCTGCTGGGCATCACCCCTTGATGATGGATGCTGCACACCAGAGCCATGCCAGGGCACGTCCACAAACGGTGCACTGATGCCACCCCCAACACTGTCCTCCCGTCGCCATTGGCTGACTGCTGACACTGCCTCTCCAGCTGCAGCTTGCCAGGGCTCACTGATGCCACCACAGTGGCCGCAACAGTCCCACCGGCCTGGCACACACCAGTGCTGCCCCACTGGTGCATACAGGCACGGGCTGGGTCTGTGGTGTCATGCAGGCCTCCACGGTGGCACCACCCACGGCTATGCCCATGCTGTTACCTGCTGTGGGGCCATCCTGCGGCCCACATGTATCACTGTCCATGATGTGTGATCCATCATCATCAGTGCCGGATCCAGCACCAGTCCGTGACACAGCTCGCTGGCATCTGTGGACACTGTCACACTGGGACACGGGCAGGGACTCTGCACCACCAGCACCACCAACTTCAGTCTGGACAGACAGGCGGGTATATTGTGGTCCTGACCCTCAGACACCTGTGGAGGTGGATGGGTGCTCCTCCGTGTCCAGGGTATCGCCCTCAGTGGACACACCCACCACCGCTGACCCATGTAGATGCTCAGAAGCTGTAAGGGAACACAGTAGCATTAATGTCTCTGCCCTACTCTGTGGCATTCCCCCAACCCCCCCACACAGTGACAACACAGGACCTATCATGTAGTGACTGGCTGCCACTCATTTGGAAGCCACCACCTGGAACACCCTCTAGGGCACAACGCCGCATGCTGCCAGCCACCCGCTCCTCCTGTGGTATCAGGCGTGGCACATGAGGCTGTCCACCACCAGTTGCAGCACATGCTGCCCTGATGGCAGCCACCTTATCTTTTATCCTCCTCTTGTCCGTGCCCACCTTCTTCTTGCACTCCTGCATGGACTGCTGGTGGCTGCCATGCTGGTTGATGGGCACGCACTATCTCATCCCATGCCGCAGCACAGGCCTGTGGTGTTCCCCGTTGTCTACTGAGCAGCGGTTCCTTGTTGAGGTAGGCCTCAAACAGGGCATCTGATTCTGCCTGGGTGAAGTTGGGCCTCCTCTGTCTCCCACGTCTCTGTTCCTTCTCCTCCTCAAGTTTGGCCATTATTGATGCTGTGGGAATGACAGGTGTTGCCTCTGAATGTGCAGTCCCATGCATCTCCCACACGCCACAGTCCACACTTCCAAACAGCATGTAACCCACCACAATAGACTGCAATACCAAACAATGACCTCTGAAGCCCCATGTCGCATTTATATAGTGCAAGACATGCAAATGAGGCAAGGCGCAACTTAAGTGGATGCTAATGCAGTGGATTGCGCCATGGAATTACTGATGACCTGATTTGCATATGAATCTGGCTGAATATCGTTCGCACCTTGGCGAATTGCCTTGTGCCTTGCGCAATTGTGTTGAGCGTGCTCAGGCAAAGGCGTAGCTCTGTGATGTGCGCAGTAGGCACTGCACGGCGCAAGCCCGGGGTGCTGACACCAATGCCTGCTGTGCTGATGATGTGCTGAGTGCGGAAGGCAGTGCAGGGCATGGCCACCACTGTGCCAGTGGTGCTAGTGCACTGTTCACACGTATAGCGCTCGTGCCCTGGAGCGCCATAGACGCCTTGGTGCCACAGCGCAGTAGGCCACTGTAGGGCATCACACACAGGCACCCAACTGCGCTACACATAGGGAGTCCCAATCAAGCTGTGGCAGTCCGTGCATAACAGACCCTTGACCCTGCGATTGACCTTTGCCCCTAGGCACCATGCGTCCGCATGGGTACACCCCTATCATGCTGTTCGGTGACAGCGCGATGGGAAATGGCAGCGCTGTACTGCGCAGCATCTGCACGTGGCGGACGTGTGCTACAGAGCACCATTTTGTGATCCTAGCTGCAGTAGTCATGGCACACAGGAGAGCAGCCTTGTGGAGCCCTCTGGAACTGGCCAATTTGGTGGCCATTGTAGAGCCCCATGCTGGGGCCCTGTTTGGGGATGTGCCCTTAGATAGGGCAAGGAGTGCAGCGTGGGAGGAGGTGGCAGTGTCACTGGAGGAGGCCACCGGTATCTCCAGAAGTTCAGAGCAGTGTCACCACTGCTATAGAGACCTCCGGTGGAGGGACCCAGACAGGCTTGCCCATCTACAGGCACGTGCCATGCGAGGTGCAGTGCCACGTCCAGTTAGGTGCTCCATCCACACACTGGTAGCATCCGTCCGGGTTTCACAGTGGGCATGTGTCCACCATGGGGGGGCCATCCAGTGTGGGCAGTGGTGGTCGTGGTGGGGTTGCAGCATGGCTGGGCTGTGCGGGATCGCACACACCGGGGAGGCCTTTGCTACTGTTTTGTACTGATGTTCCCCTCTCCATGTTTGCACCCTAGGCCCTGAGGAGAGGCGACGAGCCTGAGAGGCACTAGCACGTCTTGAGTAGGAGGATGCCTGGCAACAGCCACGTGATGGCGGGCCCATTCAACATCAGCGCCCAGATGTAGCGGATACAGGTGAGTACCTTTCTTCCTGGATATTCTGTGCATGCTGTGTTGCGGGGTAGGCAGCAGTGCATGCCACATGGTACACTCAGCACTGTCCTGTGGCACTGCATGTGTGGGTGTGTGTCGCTGGTGGTCCATGCATGCACCGGGTGCATGGCTGTGCCACTGCCTTCGCACTGCATAGCCATGTCACTGTACAGCCACGGTGGTGCTGTGCAGGACTTGGGCGGTGGGTGTGTGCAGCGGTCCACATGGCTGTGTGCACCTGGGTGGGCAGGTCTTGTGGACACGATCACTGTGGGTGGTCACACACCATCACAGGGGCGTGGCCCACAGCTGTATGCCATGCACAATGGGTGGGCTGCAGGGAGATGGACATTCACACCTATTGACTCTGCTCCCTTGTCCTAGGTGGTTGGTGTTAGATGGCTGTCGAGAGGGCCTTGCAGGAGTTACTGCAGCTGGTGAGGGTGTCACTGGAGATCTTCCAGCGACTAGAGAGGCACGGTGTCAAGAGACGGCGGTGGCATAGGCACCACAGAAGTTATGAGCGGGGTGGACGTTAGGCCCTCCATGCCCCCGGAAGAACCTTACCTCCCTGGACCCACCCTCACACCCCTTCTCCCCTCTCCCAGTTGTTCACTCCTGCTCCTTACCCGCCCCCACCCGGTTTGTGGCCCTTCCCCCCCATTGTATATATTTGTATATAGTTATGTTTATTGCCTATTTTTAATATATTTGTTTTGTTATGACAACTGTGGTGGTCTATGATTTGCAGCAGGCTACAGGAGCTCAGCTGCAGTGGTGTGCATGGCGTCAGGGTTGGTGCAGGCATGGGTGTGTGGTGTGTCTGGAAGGGAACTGCCTATGGTGTGGGTGGGGGAATCAGTTACTGTCTGTGGTTTGTGTGTTGTTCTCTGTGCACTGGTTGCCTGTGTGCAGTGGTCCATATTGCATGCTCTGTGTCCATGGCACCCCTGTCAGACCGTCCATGGCCTGTGCAGCTGACACCCTTGCATGTCTGTGATATGCACCATCTGCTGGCATGTCAGTGGTGGCTGTCCATGCTGGACGACCACTGTACCTGGCATAATGCCAGGTTGCCTCCTGTCACTGGTGTGGTGCATGTCTGCCTCGGGTGGCACTGTGACCTCCGCTGTTTTTGTCCCCCCTCCATGCTGTTGCTTGTGTCTGTTGCAGGGGATGTGCTCCACTGTCTGTCACTTGTGCTCCAGCTGTGTGCTGGTGGCGTACAGCTTCATGGTGCAGGGTGGCTGGTAGACCTGTGCCATGGAGGGGTGCTAGCCATGGGTACACAGCTGCTGTGGCCACACGCCAGTGGGTTTGTCGACCCACTACTGTGTCCCTGTGGTGTTGGTGTGCACTTGGGTATGGGTTGGTGTTTGTCCATGCACTGTGTTGCATCCTGTGTGGCACATGCTTCCATGCACCACTGTGGGCTTCTTTGCTGGCTGTTGTGGCCAGTGCTGGGACGGGGTGTGTCCTTGGGAGGGTGTGCAGGGTGCTGTACCACTGGTGGTGGTGTCCGGGGCATGCCCTGTCGCATGTGTGGTACCTTGTTTGCCGAAGCATGGTCAGTCTCTCAGCTGTACCTCGGGGGGGGGGCCATGCAGGCGGCACTGTGTCTGCAGTTGTTGCATCGGTGTCTGCTGCTGCACGCTGCAGAGTGCTCATGGTGGGGCTGCCTTGTATGTCTCAATGGTGCACTGGATTGCATTGTCATGGTGGGGGTCGTGGTATGCATGGGGCGTCCTACAGTGTTTGGCGCTGCTCCTGGGCAGGGTGTCTGGGGAACGCTGTGCAGGGTGTGCTCTGCATTGGTGGGATGGTGTAGCATGGGGTGGCTGGACCTCCTTGTTTGCCGGTCACAGCTTGCCAGGGGGTGTGCTGGGGCACCATGTCCCAGCTGTGGGATTGTGGCTGGTTTCCATGGGCCGGTGGTTCTTCCAGCTCTCCTCTGGTTGTGCGGTTCATGGGGTGTGGCTGGCGATGTCTTTTCTGCTGTGTGCTCCTCAGCCCATATCTTCCATGTGTGGGGAACCCCTGCATCCTGTCCCTGAGCATCCCTGGTTGTTCTGATGCGCTGTTACCCTGCTCCACTGTGCATCCCTGGTTGTGCTATTGCGCATCAAGCCTGCACCACTGCACATCCCTGGTTGTGCCATGGCGCAGTTGGCGCGATATTCAGTTGTGTGGCACAAGCGCATCTAGCCCTGTGCAGTGTTTGAATATTGCGCATGTTGCGCATAGGCGCACTGTACTTGTGCCTGCTCCTGCTATTGCACTACTTTGTGGCGCAGTTTGAATATCCGGGCCCTAGTGTAGATTTCATTTTATTTCTGTACATATGTACAGTAGTTTGGCAGTTTGTTTGTGCTTTCTGTGGGGTTGTCCTTGTCACCAGGATTTGCTGACTTGTTGCTGTGTGGTGACCTGTTAATTATGTGGTACTGTGATTTTGTTTGTCACTATTTGGTGGGCTTTTTGGGCTGCTAATTTCCAATTGTTTAAAAAAAGCATTTATTGAAAGCATTTTTTGGTAACTGCCAAGAAGAGCGCTGAAACAATGGTGCGGTCGGGGGGGGCAAGGTAGGAAGAGCGGCGGCTGAAAGAGCGACAACATGGAGACACAGAACAGCAGCACAAGAGTGAGCAGAGCAGCAGCCCTGCAAGGGCGACACCCTGAGCGGCAACAGACCACCCAGTGACCCTGACAGCCCATGCCGCAGGGACGTGAGCACCTGGTGTGGGCCGCAGGTAAGGCAACACCCTGGGAGACAGAGGCCCTGGAGGGTGTTCATACCATGCAGCAGGGACAACCATGGCCTACAGGCAAAGTCCGCTAATGCCCTGTCAGCCCAGCATACCACCACTGGAGCAGACCCCTCCAACAGCAGAAGCACAGGTACTCACCCCTGGCAGGTCCATGGGCTAGAGTAGCCCAACAGGAGTCATCCACTAGACATGGGGTGGGGGGCCGGGCAACACACCACGGGAAATAGGAGGTGGGTAGGAAGGGGCATCCACAGGGTGACACGGGGCATGGCTACAGACCACCCCATAAAGGGCCGCAGCACACAGGAGCCCCAGAACTGTCACCCTGATAGCAGGATGTTGGTACACTACATACAAAGCCTGAAAGGCAAGCCACTAGCCATATACAATGGCTAGGTCTACAGAAAGGACAAGGCGGGACCAGAGAAAATCTATTGTCGGTGCACAGAAGCCCATAGGTACAACTGCCTCACCTGCCTACACACCATAGAGGACAATGCAGTGGCCACCATACGGGACCACAACCATTCCCTGGACACAGTGGATGTTGGCATGCACTGTGTGCTTGGGATGCTGCAGGACAGGGCACGGTGATGGACAGTGCATCACAGGTCATTGTGGCTAGCACATCCGGGATACCTGCAGCTGTTGTGGGATGACTGCCAGGCATGCAACTGCATCAGCGGACCGTACAGCGCATGCAGCATGTGGCATGGGGTGGCCCATGACTCCCATGACTGTCACCGACCTCGTGATACCTGAAGAGTTCACCATGATGGGGCATGGGGCACAGTTCCTTTTCTTCGACAATGGTCGTGAGCAGGACCGGCTCATCATATATGCCACCAACTGAGGTCTGCAGCAGCTGGCAGATTGCTCTGTCTGGTTTATGGATGGTACATTTCAGGCATGCCCATCCAGTTGTACACCGTCCATGCTGTCCAGTCAGGTGCAGTCCTGCTGGCTGTGTTTGCTCTCACCTGCGTCCGGAGGGCACAGACCTACGTATGGCTGTTGGGCCAGTTGAAAATACATTGTCGAGCGCTAGCACCCACCACAGTCCTGCTGGATTTCAAGTGTGCCAGCTGGCATGCTGTGTCCACTGTTTTCCTAGACATCCAGATTTCTGGCTGCTTTTTTCTTCTTTCTCAGGCCATCTGACGCAAGGTGCAGCGGTGCCCAGAGGTCCCGCAGCGTTATACCACCGACCCGGACTTTTCCCTGCACCTCCGGATGCTGCTGGCACTGGCCTTTGTCCCACCGGCAGTGTATGAGGAGCTGCAGGAGTGGGATTAAGTGGCACAGAATGAGGAGGTACTCCAGCTGATCATCGATTACTTTCGAGGATACCTGTATCGGTCTTCCCACTGGACATTCCAGTTGCAGACATGCCACCTTCCCCATCGACCAGTGGAACTGCCATGGGGTGACCATCCAGGTACTAGCCCAGATGAATAATGCCATGGAGGGGTGCCACAGGGCATTCAACACCAGGATTAGGTCATGCCACCCCAGCATTTGGTGGCTGCTCAACTGTCTATGCGAGGAAGAGTGCATGTCTGTGGTGTGGTCCGAGCAGCTTGTCTCTGTGGCTGAGTCATTGCAGGTCTGGTGCCGGTACCATGACCTGAATGCCTGCATTGCCACTGTGGTGGCAGAGTATGGCACATGGAGCCACTATGACCATCTCTGGGGCCTGATGCACAACTTCGACTTCCATGTGTAACCCAGCACGTGATGGCCCAAGGCATAGCCACCCGGCATTGTTGGCACCTGT
Source organism: Neoceratodus forsteri (assembly GCA_016271365.2). NCBI lineage: Eukaryota > Metazoa > Chordata > Ceratodontiformes > Ceratodontidae > Neoceratodus > Neoceratodus forsteri. The sequence goes on along the minus strand of CM028135.1, from coordinate 129,266,217 downwards.
TGTGCACTGCCCTTCCACCTATCGGCTGTACATCTGTTGCAGACCACCTGTTGCCACATGGCACATGCACAGTAGACTGCTACCAAGCCCAGCAATGGAGCGGTGCTGCCCAGTAAGGGCACCTGTCCATTACCCGCATCCTCCAGAGTCGCTCTTTTGACCCTCGCACCTGTCCCCCACATGGCACCCCCTTGCCACCATGATGCATGCACCTGACAGTGCAGCAGTGGCAGACCTGTCCACCCCCCTGCCATGGTGTGCCTGCCACTGGCATGACCACTGCTGCACTGTAGGTGTCCACCCATGGTGTCCTGTGCCCCAGCCCTACCCTTCTTGTGAACCCCCCTACAGCAGACTGTCCTCCACCTGTTGCCCCATGCCGCTTGCCCTCATCCTGTTGCCCACCACACCATGCCCTCAGCCATGCATCTCATTGGGCATGTTCTGTGCCCTTTACCCTGGTGTGTTTGCCCGTGCATGAGTGCCCTGTGGCACAGCTGCACATTGCCACACACCCTTTTGGTCTCTGCCTCCTGCCCGGGCTCTCTCTGTGGGCCGCCATATGTCCATCTTCGCCCTTTCTACAGTCTACATTCTGTAGTTGCCCATTGGGGACTCACTGTCATTGAGTCGCCCTCATCACATAAATCCCATTTTTTGCCAGAATCAGACTGTTGTTAAGAACCAGCTTTCCTGCCATAGTTTTCTAGTTCTGATAGAACGTTTGGAGTAGCAACCTGGTTAGTTCTAGAACATTGAGATTTGTTGTTGCATTTGGATGATACAAGTGAAATGGAATCTCACATTTATACACATAGTACATATGTCAGCAGGCATTTATACATACAGCAGACATGTCATCACTTCCCCACCCTGACCGTTCATCTGGCATTACTTCCATCAGTTTCACTTTCAGTTTACAGAAGTAGGAGCAGCTATCTTGCCTCAAAGCACACATTTTAAATCATTTTCACCTCAATGCCAGCTGATTTCCTAGTATAAAACCTTCCCCCTTACTGTATTTCTCTTTACTTGTCACTCAATTTTCAGCCGGTTCTCCCAACCCACTCTCCACACCTCACACACTCTGGAGAGTCCGCTCACCCGATCCACTTCTGGCATCCTCCCGCTCCACTAACAGACTCTGGAAAGCTACCGAACAGCCATCTGTGGACAAATAAAACTGACTGCCACTCCTGTCTTCTCTCAATGCGAGCGCTTCTCACCATGTGCATCCCGAAGTGCTCGCTTACACTGCCATTTTCTTTCTTTCTTTTTTAATGCTGCTCGCTTAACCAGTCAGCAACAAAACATTACCCACACAACAGAATGCCCACACGACATGATCACAGCAACGGCTATAGCAATGCCAGTCCATAAGTGCAACAACACAAAAAAAAAAAATCACACATTTAAAAATAGCTTATTTAGAAACCCCAATTTACATAGCACACAAGAACCATTCCCAGTGCATAATAAAATATGCAATGGGGAGCTTGTGTGATACATCATTTATCTGCACTTGGGCAGTTTGCCTTCGGGCAAATCACTCATGGCTTATGCCACTCGTGAGGTTACCAGAGGTCAAATTGCCTGTGTGCAGATAAATGATGTATCACACAGCTCCCCATCACATATCTCTCTTATATGTATATTATACAAACACAAATATATAATTGTAATTAACCAAGGATTAAGGGATTAAGTAAGGGAGGTGTAGAAAGTTCTGTACTGCTACTATAACAGAACTCTATAAGGCCTTTTTGTATCATAGGATCAGTATGGAGATAAGGTACAGTGGGGAGGTAGTTGTGAGGACTATGGGGCCCTCTTCTCCAGGGTTACACTCTAGAGGAAGTATATTGTCCATCTGCAGTACATTTGTGGAACTCTATGCTAAGCTGGTAGCAGCAGATGACATATGTCTGCTGTGGCACCAGCTCAGCTGGGATCCACTCCCAAGCTCCCCAGAGGCCCACTACGCAGGGGGCTGGAGGGTGGTTGAGAAGGGCAAAAGGGAAGGAAGGAAGGGGCAGCCACAAAGGGTTTGACCCATCTCACACCATTCAGATAGCAAGTCACTTTGCACCCCTGTAGGAGGCTCAGGTACCTGACTCCATTGGGGGAGGAATGGGACTCTAAGTCTATCTGGGGAAATGGGCAGGATGACTTAATGGCACCGATGAGGGCTGGGCAGGAGGAAGTCAGCAAGGAGTGTCTTAGTAATTGGGATCTCAATGATTAGGGGAGTAGAAAGGGTTGTGGGCAGGGGAGGGAAGAGGAGTGTAATGATCAGATGCCTTCCTGGTACATCAGCCATTGAGGCTATAGATAGGATAGGGGGGAGGAGGAGGAACTGGGGGGTGCTGGTACACTTGGGTACCAATGATCTGGAGAACCAGCTTGTGGAGGCACTGAAGCAGAACTTTAAGCTGCTGGGGGGCAGTTTGAAGACACACTCAGATTCCCTGGCCTTTTCTGAGGTGCACCCTGTGTAGAATAGAGGAAGTGGGTATGCTAGAGTAAGGAAGGAAGAGACAGAGGAGCTGAATGGGTAGTTGAAGGGATGGTGTCAGGAGGAGGAGGTGCACTACTTTGTGGAGGACTGGGGATCTTATGGGACAGGAGGCTCTTCAAGGGTGATGGCCTTCACCTGATGAGAGAGGGGGGCCAGTGCTCTGGGGCAGAAGTTTGAGATTTACATGGACAGTTAAATTGACTGTGGGGGAGATGGAGGCTAGGGCAACTGCTGATAAGGGACAGCAAGAGAAGAAATTAGATAGGGCTCCCCCTGAACTGGGGACTAGTAGCATCAAGGTGGGTAACAGTAAGGTTGAAGTTTAGATTAGGTTAGGGGTAGAGGCCAGTGAGGGAGGGCTGACAATGCCTGCATTCAGCATGAAAATTAAAAAATTGAGGCAACATGGGAAGAATAAGGGAGAAGGAATAGGGAAAAACAAGAGGGGATCAGGAAAAAGATGGAAAGGGGTCCACCTTAATGCCAGGAACCTTGAAAATAAAATTAGTGAGCTCCAGGCAATGGTGGCAGACACTGAAATGGATCTAGTAGCCATCACAGAAATGTGGGTCACAGAGATTAATGATTGGGACCTGACAGTCCCAGGCCACACCATGTTTAGACAGGATAAACAAAAGGAGGAGGTGTAGCTATATATGTCAGAGAGGGCATAGAGGCAATGGAGGATGGAAACATCAGGGGAGGTAATGGGGAAACAGAATCTCTATGGGTTCAGCTCATGCCATCCTCAGGCAAGAAACTACGAATGGGGGTGATCTATAGATCTCCAGGACAGGGCAAGAGAGAGATAAGGAGCTAGGGACAGAACTACAAAGAGGAGATGACAAAGGGGGAGGTGATGTGATGGGAGATCTAAACCTGCTAGATACTGATTAGGTCATTCCAGTGGCCAGGAACTCCAGAAGTATGGACCTTCTGGATATATTGCAGAACTGTCTGCTGGGGCAGCTAGTTAAGGAACCCACTAGGCAGGCTGCCATTCTCGATGTGGTGCTCACCAACTCAGAAGTGGTAGGAGGAGTGAGGGAAGGGGAGTGACTAGGGTCCAATGACCATAACACTTTATGGTTCAACCTGGCCTTTGGGACAAGTAAGTCCTCATCAAAAGGTTAAAGTCCTAGATTTCAGAAGGCAGACTTCAGCTCGATGAGGGAGCTGGTACAAGTTAGTCAGAGTGGACGGCATCAGGGATGTAGAGAAAAGATGGGGGCAATCAAGGGGACCATTCTTGAGGCAACAAATTATTTAAGCAAAATGACAATTAAAAGAAAAAGGTGCAAGAGACCAATATGGTTTTCTGAAAAGTAGGCATGGGCTACCCGATGGGTACCTGGGTCGGGTAGTTCGGGTATCAGCAATTTTAGTACGGGTAGGGTAGTTTGGGTAATGTACTACCCTACCTGACATAACCGTGTACTTCTCAGGTTAGGTAGTTTTGACATGGGTAATGGATAACAGGTAATTGGAAACAGACATTACAGGGCAGCCAAGAGCAACCCGTGGGGTCTTGAGACTCCTGCCAGGACTTCTAGGCTGGAAACAGGCATTAAAGGGCAGCCTGTGGGGTCCTTCATAAGCTTACAGCACAAATAGGAGCACATGACACCAGGCTCACAATCTGATTGGTCAGCAGTGTCTGTGCTCCACCTGCTGTGAGCCCATGTTGAGCAGATAGCAGCCGGCAGCAGTCTGGACTGGAAGCAAATCTGTGTCCATGGTCAGGCATTCGCTCTGCAGTCTGCAGATAAATCATGGTGCTCATTTAACTAAAAGTTGAATAAATAAAAAATTAAAAACATGAAAATAATCCCCCCCATGAAGGAGCAAAGGGAATGGGGGTCAGGGTTGGGCACTGAAACAATCTCAGGGAAGAGGGAATCCAGGGATCAGCCTCAGTCGAGGTGGATAGTATGGTGCTGTGGAGAAAACAGAGAAGGAGTGGGGGGGGGGACAAAAAACACAGAAAGCAAGGTACTGGCAGTTGGTTTGAAAAAGTATTGTTTGTTAGGTGCGCTGAGCCCTGTCATTAAATTATTATTGTATTAGTCAACTACATTGTGTGTCTGTGCAGCACAGTGAAATCTTTGTATGGCTGTGTATTACACTGTTTGTTAGGTGCCCCTGGCTGAGCCTTGTCACTTATTACTGTGACATAGCTACACTCTGTGTCTCTGCAGTATAGTGAAAGCCATTTAGGCTGTATTACATTGTTTGCTAGGTGCCCTGAACCCTGTCATTTATTACTGTGACATAGCTACACTGTGTGTCTCTGCAGCATAGTGAAAGCCATTTAGGCTGTATTACATTGTTTGCTACAGTAGATGCTCTGAGCCCTGTCATTTATTACTGTGACACAGCTACACTGTGTGTCTCTGCAGCATAGTGAAAGCCATTTAGGCTGTATTACACTGTTTGCTACAGTAGATGCTCTGAGCCCTGTCATTTATTATTGTGACATAGCTACACTGTGTGTCTCTGCAGCATAGTGAAAGCCATTTAGGCTGTATTACATTGTTTGCTACAGTAGATGCTCTGAGCCCTGTCATTTATTACTGTGACACAGCTACACTGTGTGTCTCTGCAGCATAGTGAAAGCCATTTAGGCTGTATTACACTGTTTGCTACAGTAGATGCTCTGAGCCCTGTCATTTATTACTGTGACATAGCTACACTGTGTGTCTCTGCAGCATAGTGAAAGCCATTTAGACTGTATTACATTGTTTGTTAGGTGCCGTGGGCCCTGTCATTTATTACTGTGACATAGCTACACTGTGTGTCTCTGCAACAGTTAGTAAAACAATATCCATTCCTTTCATGGCTATGTCTACTATGTCTCATATTTCCAGTCTAAGCTTACTAAAAGGAAGCACAGTGCTGCTGGACATGCAACTGCTAATGATATGGACAATGTGAATCATACCACTAATGAAGAGCATAGCGGCAATAATAATAACACCACCAGGACTGGCACTAAATGTCCTCCTGAACCAAAAAAGCAGGTCAGCAATGAAATTATAGTAGAGTGTTGGAAAGAACTAACTAGAGTTACTCACAGAGGTACTGAACATTTTTCCACATGTGCCAGGATACTTCCAGCTGCTTAAGCAGCATGCAAGGAGGCATCCTCCTTAAATATAAGCTCAGATGCTGAGGCAGAGAATGCTGATAGAGATGGTGGTGATAGTGGGGACTGGGAATGGGATAGCCCAGGCTATGCCCCACATGATGATGACGTCACTTTCAGTTCTTCTGAATCTTATGGCGATGAGACCTGTAGTTTCAATGAGGGGATAGAAGAGGATGCCGCTGTAAGGCATGAGAGGCAAGTGCAGGAAAAAAAATCATATATTAAACATAAGAATAAGAAGATGAGCATGAATGAAAACATTTCATCTCAACAAGGAAATGGCAGTGTAGGTTTCCTCCAGGTCCCTTGACTGTACAAGAAATCATACCAGGAACTGTGGCACAAAGCAAAAAAAGGTAAATCTTTAGTGTGGAATTTATTTTATATTAACCTTGCAGAAAACTCTTGAGCTGTATGCAGTCTGTGCAAAAAGAGCATCAGTCATGGTGGCAAAGCAGCACATTTTGGAAAATCAGTAATGATATGATATGCAAAGGCAAAACACCCAATTGAGTGGGGTAGGTCAAGGGGCAGTGTGGTTGGTATGGGCAGTGATGGAGGTGGTGACCATAGTGGCAGTGAAATGTAAGCAGGAACTGACATTGACTCACTTGATGTGTGCTTGCAGTCTTCCCAGATAAACACAGATTGTTTTCTTCTGACACCATCACTTACTGCAAAATCTCCAAGTAGTACTCCACATGAAAAAGGTGTGAAAATTACATTCCACAAAAAAATTATAGCTATCTTGTGATTCTCATCAACTAACATTAAAAGAAAGTGTTGCGAGGACATAAAAATTTACATGTAAACTTCCAACATGCCAGCTGTTAAATAGAACCATTGCAGAGCTGTTGGCCGATTGTCAGCTCCCTTTTGTTTTTGTTGCCCAAAAAGGGTTTCCTCAAGTTCAGAAACCAGATTAAACCATGGTACACTGTTCTATGTCAAACCTATTTCTCGATAAAGGCTGTTCCACAGTTGTATGACTTGGTGTGTACTGCAGTCATTAAGCAGTTGAAACTCTCTGAGGTGAAGCAGGTTCACATAATCACAGATATATGGACCGGCAACCAAACAGTTGACTACATGACTGTTATAGCTCATTGGGCAAGTTTTCAGTCAAAAAGTAATAACCCCTGCTCTCTCATAAGCAGTAGGAAGCAACTCTATTATGAGGAAACCCACACTGCTGTAAATATTTTGCAGGAGCTGGAACAACAATTCCAGAAATGACTTACTTCATATTCCTTATCTCCAGGGTTTATAGTGTCAGATAATGGTGCCAACATAGTCAAAGCTGTTAGAGATGGCAGCTACCAACATACACCTTGTTTTGCACATTATTTAAATATTCTCATCCATAGTTTCTTAAATGGAAACAGAAATGTTGAGAACCTGTTAAGTCTTGCTAGGAAAATATGTGGGCATTTCAGCCACTCTGTAAAAGCATAAAATATCCTGAAGGGGCGGCAGAGGTCAAACAACTTACCACTGCATACTTTAAAGCAGAAAGTTCCAGCCTGCTGGAATTCAACATTTTACATGTTGGAAAGGTGTCTTGAACAGAAAAAAGCTGTACATGACTACACCATGCAGAATCCAATAGGTAAAGTAGACGTCATGCTCAGTTCCACAGCTGGACTGTACTTGAAACTTTGGTCACCTTATTGGAGCCATTTGAGGCTGCCACACGTGATGTCAGTGCGGACTATGCTACTCTGAGTCAAATTCTTCCTCAGATAAGATTTCTTCACATTTTTCTTGATGATATAAAGAAAGACTTTCAGTCAAAAGAAGACACCACTGCTGTTATGCTGGCAGATGACTTGAGTCTCAGACTGTTGACTGATCAGAGAATAAATGCCATGTTTAAGAATGACACCTATGTGTTGGCTATGTTGCTAGATCCCCTCTTTAAGGGGAACATTGAAGCCATCCTTCCTACAGGGGAAGACATTGAGTACTGGAGAGATCTTCTGCTAACCAAATGTGACATTGCCCCACCAACATCATAACTGATGTACAGCAGTCAAACCCTGCTGAACCATCAGAGTGCACCGCTGTTGCACACAGTAGCACATCTATAAATTCTTTACAATCATCAGTGTCATCAGCGAGGGAAAGGACACCTACAGCGACTTCTTGGGCATCCTATGTTCAGGGTCAGAAAGGCAAATAACTTCTGAGTCCCCTGCAACAACATGGACTAGTATTCCGTAAAGAAAGTGCAGCTGGTTCATCTCCCAGACTGGTAACCATCTCACGCAGCACAATGATCATGGAGTATTTTACAGACCATACTGTGATTGGTCTCAAAGAAGATCCATTACTCCATTAGAAACAAAAGAGAACAATATGGACAGATGTAGCAAATCTTGCACTAATGTATCTCAGTTGTCCACTTTCAAGTGTATATTGAGAACACATATTTAGTGCAGCTGGAGGAATAGTCAATGACCGCAGAACACTGCTAAGTTTTGTAAATGTGTAATGGCTTACATTTCTCAGAATGAATGCTGACAATTTCCCAGTTGTCCCAGACACTGAATTATGCGATTCTGACCCTGAACATGAACAACAGCCTGCAAACAGTGATACTGAATATGATGACTAGGTTGTGTGTGAAACAAATAGAACCATCACCACTGCCACCATGCCAGACACATGTGCCACACTACTCTCAGTTGTTGTTTTTGTCAGTCATCAGTTTTATATTATATAACTTTGATGTACACCAGGGCTACAATTTTTGAAAACAGCAGCAGCCTCACGCAGAGCAACTGCGCCTCTCATACCTACCTCAGCAATGCCTGCCATGGGTACACTGTTTGGAAACAGCAGGCTCAGTCACAGCAGCTGTGCCTCTTGTACCTGCCTCAGCAATGCCTGCCATGGATATAATTTTTGGAAACAGCAGCAGGCTTACTCACAGCAGCTTCACCTGTCATACCTGCTTGAGCAATGCCCACTATTTGTATAATTTCTGGAAACAGCAGCAGACTTGCTAAGAGCAGCTGCACCTCTTGCACCTGCCTCAGCAATGCCCATCATTGGTATAATTTTTGGAAACAGCAGCAAACAAAGAAACATAGAATTTGACAGCAGATAAGAACTGCTTGGCCCACCTAGTCTGCCCATTTCCCTACCTAACAGATAAGCTGCAGATCCTAGTTAACCAACAGCCTACTTCCTCCTACCCCCCCACTAGAATTGCCTTATGTCTGTCCCACACATTTTTGAATTCCTCCACTGTTTTTGACTCTACAACCTCCTCAGGAAGGCTGTTCCATGTATCCACAACCCTCTCTGTGAAGAAATACTTCCTCACATTACCTCTGAGCCATCCCCCCTCTATCTTCAAATTGTGCCCCCTTGTTTTTGCACATCTCTTTTTCTGAAAGATGCTATTCTCTTGGACTTCGTTGATTTATTGGAGGTATTTGAAAGTTTCTATTATGTCCCCCCTCTCCCTCCTTTCCTAGAGGCTATACAGCAGGCTCGCTAAGAGCAGCTGCACCTCTCGTACTTGCCTCAGCAATGCCTGCCATGAGAATAATGGCTCGGGGCACCTAACAAACAGTATAATAGTCAATCACAGTCCTTCACATGATTTTTGTAATGGTTAGGGTCGGGTAATAGGGTAGTAGAACAACTTGGGTAGTAACTACCTGGCCCGACCCAATTACTTGTTTTTCATCCAGGTATTTTTAGGGTAATTTCAGGTAGTTTAGAGGTACCCATGGGTATTCTTGAGGATCAGGTATTTTAGTTGCTGCCTATGTCTACTGGAATGGTCAGGGAAGCAGTGAGAAACAAAAAGAAGGCCTTCACCAGAAACAAGGAAAAACAAGGGAAGGAAGAATGGGAAGGGTACCAAATGAGAACAAGAGAAACCAAAAGGGTAGTTAGGGAAGCAAAGGCAGACACTGAGTTGCAAATTGCGAAGGGGTCAAGGGTTCTTTAGATATATTAGGGGAAAAAAGAAAGAAGGGAGGAAGAGCTGTTGGGCTAACTGAGGGAGGCAGGATAATTCAGGAGGACGGGCTGAAAGCAGCCATTCTTAATGACTACTTTTGTTGTGTATTCGCAAGGGAAGACAGAGAGCTTCTGATAGAGAGTGGCATTAAGACAGCTGGAAGGGTGATCCCTGAGATGAGGCAGTATTTACCAGTGAAAGGGTTTGGAAAGGGCTAGCAGTCCTAAAGATAGATAAGGCCCTGGGGCCAAATGGGATGCATCTGAGGGTGCTCAAGGAGTTGATGGTGGAACTAAGTGAATCCCTAGTGAGGCTGTTCAATAGTGCAGTTCAGACGGGTAACTCCAAAACACTGGAGGACAAGAAGCTACAGTGTAACTACAGACCTGTCATTCTTACCTGTATTGTGGGTAAACTGATGGAGACACTTGTCAAAGAGGACCTTGTGAACTACCTGGAAAGCAATGGTCTCCAGGATTGTAAACAGCATGGCAGGGAGGTTTTGTCAGACCAACCTGACAGTAGTCTTTGACTGGATAAAAAGGGTACTGGATAAGGGCCATGCTGTGGATTTACTCTACTTTGATTTCAGCATGGCTTTAAATTTGGTGCCTCACAGAAGGCTGCTGAAGAAGCAAGAGGATCTGGGTACAGCGAAGGACACCTTTAGACTGATGAGAAACTGGTTGGAAAGGAGACAGCAGAGGGTTGTGGTTAACAGAGTCAAATCAGAAGAGAGGGAGGTCACCAGTGGGGTCCCACAAAAATCAGTCCTCAGTCCAGTCCTTTTCAATATTTTCATTTTTTTATTTTATTTATTTAGGGATTCGGATCATACCTTTGAGCTCAGAGCTCTTTTACAAAGGTTCCATGTCAAACAGTGACAATGAAAACAATAACAAACAGTTTACATACAATACTCGAATAGTAGGTAGCTAGTATACAATAAAGTTACAATGTCATTCATAGTACCAGTGGTGATAGTACAGCATCAAGAGCATTCAACTAGGGTAAAAGACAGTATTTATATGTAGCGAAGGAGATGAAGAGGTGTGACACCTAGTGTGAGAGTCTGAGGAGGAGTCAAGGTGGGGGGGAGGGGAGTGGGCGGCTAAAAGAAGTGACTTTGTCTAGGAGGTTGGGAGGTAGTGGTAGTAGGTTGGTTTTAAGGTTGATCCAGTGGGGGAAAAGGCACGGGGAGGAGAGCAAAACAGAGGGATAGGGCAAGGGGGAAGAGTGGGGGTAAAAGGAAGGATCTGCACCAGAAGACATACGAGGAGAGAATAAAGCAGCTTAATATGTATACCCTTGAGGAAAGGAGGGAGAGGGGGGACATGATAGAAACTTTCAAGTATCTCAAGGGAATTAACAAAGTACAAGAGGGTAGTATCTTTCAGAAAAGAGATGTGAAAGAACAAGGGGGTGCAATTTGAAGATAGAGGGGACGGCTCAGAGGTAATGTTATAAAGTATTTTTTTCACAGAGAGGGTTGTGGATGCATGGAACAGCCTTCCTGAGGAGGTTGTGGAGTCAGAAATAGTGGGAGAATTCAAGAATGCATGGGACAGACAT